>VYXD01003865.1:728-25566 GCA_013397195.1 Hylia prasina
CCCCTCTGCCCTGGGCAGTGCCAGCCCCTCCTGCCAGAGCCCTGGGTGATGTCCCTGTCCCGTGCCAGGCTGTGTGCCCAGGCTGGGAGCCAGCCCTGCCCCTGTGCAGACAGGTGAGGTGTGTCCCCGTGCCTGGCAGGGACAGGTCTGTGTGCCCAGCCCCAGCACAGACACCCGTCCCTCGTGCAGCCCCTGGGGCAGGGCATGTGGGGAGGGACAGCCTGGGCACCCGTGGGCAGGCACAGAGTGCCAGCACCACCCTGGGTGTCCCCAGGGGGTTTTTTGGCTTTAGGATTCTACATCCCCACAGAGCCCAGGAAAAATCCCCTTTTCCAAAGGCAGATCTGGGTGACCTCAGCACAGGCTGAGCACATCAAACAGGACCTGGTGCTGCCATTCTGAGATCCCTCAGGATGGGCACCTCCAAATGAACCCCAGCCCTGCTGTGGGGTGATCCCAAAGGGTGAGATTTGCACAGCCCCTGTGCTCATCACACACAAGCACTAATTAGCCTCTGGTCCCCCCCTGGCTCAGAGGCAGGATTTGGGACTCACTCTTTCCTTGCCACTGATCTCCAGCTGGATCTCCTTCTCTCTCAGCTTCTTCCACTGAGTGTAATATTTGCTCAGGGGCGTCCCCTCCTCCTTCAGCTGCTTCTCCCACTGCTCCTGTGGAGAAAGGGGTACAAATTTAAAGGTTTTCCAGGCAGTTTTCCAACAAACACAGGGAGCCAAGGGCACAAGGTGAAGGCCCTTTCCCAAACCACCATTTCCCAGCTCCTGGGCAGAAATTGGCAATCACAGCTCAGAGACAAGCACGACTAAATGAATTTAGGCTCAGTTATTTCAGCAGCTGCTGAGTCAGGAGTGGTGGCACTGAGGAGTCTCCTCACTCCTGGGCACTGCAGGGAAAACAGAGGGAGCCAAAAGCTGACGTGGCAAACTGGAAAATGCAATCCTGAGATGCCAAAGGCACCGAGGGGCTGCACCAAGCCCCCACAGAGGAGCATCTCCGGGGGTTCAGAGGGTGCTTCAGCTCGTGGCAGAGCCCCAGATGATCTCAGCATTGAAATGGGAGTTCCCAGATTCCAGTTTCTGCCTGCTGGAAGAGGTCTGAGTCTCAGCTGCTGGGAACTCAAAGGAGGCTGTCCCAAAATGAGCTCAGTGCCCTCTGGGACCCTGTTACTGAACATTCCCTTCTGCTGCAGCTGCAGGGAGAAAACACAGAGGGCAAGGCAGATGATGCTGTAATGGAGAGAAATCCCTTCAGATGAACCCTGCAGGCAGGAACAAGAAAGGGACAGAGCAGAGGAGCTTTCAGGACAAACTCTGCCTCCTGCTCCTTCGACAGGAGCACCTCCTCACCTGCCCAGCCCTGGTTTCAACCCAGGCAGAGCTCCCACCAGCATTTCCAAGGCCTGGGCATCACCCAGAGCTGTGAGTGCCTCCCCCTGCCCCGCAGCCAAGGGTTTGTTTTTGAGGCAAACATTCCCTGCAGGGTCCTGGGCTGGGCCCAGCCTGGGCAGAGCAGAGAGTGAGAAGTGCAGAGCCCATTCCTGCTGCCCAGGCAGGGCAATGAATGGTGGGGATGGTTAAAAACCCTTTTACCCTTCAATCATTTGGCATCCAGGTGCTGAAAGGGGGTGGTGGGATGTCAGATTAAAATTAATTCCTCACCTGACAACACCCCTTTAGCTAAAAGCTCCCTCCCAGCACTGTTCCCTGGATCACCACAGAGCCCAGGAAGCTTTGCATGACCCCACAAAACACAGCAGCACCTCAGACATTCTTCAGCAGAGCTCAGCTCAGGTGCTGAGCCCCAAAAAGAGGGAGCAGCTCAGGTGCTCCTGGGGAGCTGAGCCCCAAAAAGAGGGAGCAGCCCTGATTCAGCCACCCAGGAGACACCCAGGCAGCAAGAAGTTAAAACAGTCCTCAGGTTTTCAGCCCAGGGCCTACAGCCAGAGCTGCTGGGAAGAGCAGACAGTGGCAGGGCTGATGAAAACTTTGTTTTATTCAGCTCCAGACCCTGCCCAGCTCCTCTGCCTCAGGGAGAGCCCGGGAGGTTGGGATCTCTGCCTCCGCACTGCCCACAAAACCCCAAACCCAAGAAATGTCCCCAAAGTGCCTCGCTGCAGACAGGACACAGCCAGCCCGGGGCATTTCCAGCCCTGCTGAGTCACTGCAAAGCCACTGCCACCAAGCCCTGCTGAAAACAGCTCTGCTGAGCCCTGGCAGAGGTGCCAGGCTCTCAGCCTGCACTCCCTGCCCTGGGTCTGGCCTCAGCTCCCTTCCAGGGCAGCACAAACCCCGTGGCCACAGAGGTGCTCTGAGCCATCAGGTACCTTGCAGGCAGCTTTCCAGCAGTGCTGGTGCCTCACACAGCCCCCCTGCTCCCCTGCTCCCCTGCAGGCCCTGCAGCCATGGCATGAGGGAAGCGACTTCCCAGCCCGTGCCAGGCCCTGCCATGCACTGCGTGCATCACAAACTGCAGCAGGGTGCAACTCAGGGGCTGCAACTCCTCAGGGGCTGCAGCTCAGGGGCTGTGGGGTGTCACCGGCTCTGGGCTGCCTGGGAACACCTGCCCCACCTCACACAGCCCCCCTGTCAGCCCCTCCTCTCCTGCCTGTGTCCCTGTCCCCAGGCTGTGTCCCTGTCACCAGGGGAGCCCCCAGTATCTGTCAGTGTCCCCAGGGGAGCCCCAGGCTGTGTCCCTGTCCCCAGGCTGTGNCCAGTCCCTGTCCCTGCCCCAGGCTGTCTCCCAGGCCGTGTCCCCGTCCCTGTCCCCATCCCTCTCCCCTCCTGTCCCTGTCCCCAGAGGTCCCTGTCGTGTCCTGTCCCTGTCCCTGCTCACCACGGCCGCGGCGCTGCCCACGCCGATCGCCGCTCGCTGCCGCCGCCTGCACACGTGGGCCGAGTTCTCCTGCAGCTTCTCCAGCAGCTGCCGCATGGGCCTGCAGTAGTTGGCAACCTTGCAGTGCTTCAGGAAGGACTTCAGCTGGCAGGAGGAAAGGGAGAGGGGGAATGAAAGCCCTGTGAGGGTTTTCCATGAACACCCCACGAGAGCATCTCCCACCCCCAGGGAGCAGCAGCAGCTGGAACTCATCCCACACTCCCGTGGGATTTGTCACCCACACTCAGCCTGGGGTGTCACCCTGGTTTGAGGATTTTTCTGGGCCTTCTGATTTGTCTTTCATACTGGAGTCAGAATTTTTGCTTTCCCACACTTTACTATAAACAACAGCTTTGTTTTCCTGACTGTCCTTCGTTGTTTACATATTTTAGTCAAGAAAACAAAGTTGATTGACAGTTGTCTTGACCAATGTGGTTTGGGAGGTGGGATTTCATCCTCCAATCCACAGGCACCTTTGGAAATGTATAAAATTGAGTTTTATAAATAAACTCGGGGCTTTTCCTGCTTTGCTCATCACCGTGCCCTCGGGAAGTGTTTTTTTGTGCCATGTTGTGCCACTGGGGGTCCTGATCCCCTGGGCTGGGAGGATGCAGAAGCTGCAGCTTGCCCCAGAGCAGCTCTTTAACACTGCTTTCTTCTGGAAAAGATGCATCAGTGCAGGAAAAGCTCTGTGCTCCTGGGGCCTCAGCTGCCAGTGCCAACCCCAGCTGGCACCCCTGACCTTCCCAGGGCCCAAACCCAGCCCCAGCTGGCACCCCTGACCTTCTCAGGGCCCAAACCCAAACCCAGCTGGCACCCCTGACCCTCCCAGGGCCCAAACCCAAACCCAGCTGGCACCCCTGACCTTCCCAGGGCCCAAACCCACACCAGAAGTGACCAAATGGAACTCTCCAGCACCACCACCCTGCTGTGACACCCCCACACCCAGAGCTGAGGCAGCACTGGATGCTCCTGGTGCCAGGAAGAAAGATTGGGGTGCCCAGGTTGATTCATGGCTTGAATTCCAGGGCCTCCCCTCCCTGCTAACAGCTCTGCCCAGCTCCAGGAGTGCTGCCTGAGTCCTGCAGGCCAGGCTCCTTGCTGGAGCCATAAATAAGCACACAAACACTGCACAGACATTTGATTTAGAGGAAGGGACCCAATAAGGCAGGAGAAAATGGTCAGCCAGGACGGAGCCTGACTCTCAGTGGGACCAGGAGATGCTATCAGGAGGGAGATAAAGGGTTTCCAGGCAGCAAATCCATTACTGCCTGCTCCACCCAAGGTTCTGGGGGAAGGAAGGAGATGGTTCCCTCCTTTCCATGCCAAGTGGGGAGGTTGTGGAGGATTAACTGAGAGGTGGCAGTGCCAGGCAGCCCCTCCCTGCTCAGGGGCTGCCCTTGGCCCTCTCCCTCCTGCACACCCCAGCTGCCATCCCAGCAAGAAATCCCAATCCCAGAGAAATGGGGATTCAGACCCACACCTTCCCTGCTTCCCCCAAAGCACAAAGAAACCGTCAGCACAATTCTGCTGCTGCTGAAGCCTGTCCTGCCCTCACCCCTCCCTTCCTAAAATATTTATTTTTCATAGGTGCTGCATATTTATCTCCACTGAGAGACGCGTTTGTCATTCGATTTATCTCACTTGATCCCCCCAGCTGCAGCCCCAGATCCATCCCATCCGCTGCCACACACCATTATCATTTTTCTTCCCTTGCAGAAGTGTCACCAGAAATCCTGCAGAACCCTGGGCTCTGTCAGGGCAGTGTGGAGCTGTGTGCTCCCTCACAGGCCCACCTCTGTCTGCCACAGATATTAATGAAACCTAATGAGATCTCAGGGTGGTGAGGCAGGGACACAACCAGGGAGGGAAAAGAAGATAAAGGACAGAGAAGGGGGGAACAAAAAAAAGGGTCTGTGTGTGCTTTTCCCTGCTCTGCCAAACAGAACAGTTGGATTTTGGCAGAATAAAAGCAATCACAACACCAGTGTGTGTGTGTGTGGATGTGGCTTCACATCCCAGCCACAGCATCACTGGGGCTGATTCTGTCCCACTGCCAGCCTGCAGCACACCAAAGCTTTCACCACAGAGCAAAACCCCAGCTCCTCTTACTGGAAGCCATGCAGGGAAGCCAAGCCCTGCCCAGTGCCTCTCTCCCAGAGGGAATATCTCACTGGGGACAGAGGGAGCAGCAGCAGGAGCTGGGGAGGCAAGGCAGCACCTCCTGCCCCAGGGCTCGCTGCAGGCTCAGCCTGGCTCCTGCCTCAGCTCTTCCCCTGCAGCCTCCTGCTCCTGCTGCCTTCCAGGGCTCTGGGCAGGGCAGGGGCTCTTCCCTCCCAGCCCTGCCCCAGTGCCCAGCACGGGCTCAGCCCTGGGGCAGCACCAGCAGCAGCTTTGGAACCTCTCCCATCCCCACTGGCTCCTCTCTCCTTTCATCTGCGGGTGTTTCCTGCCTTCAGGCACAGAACTCGCAGAGCTGAGCCCGCCCTGAGCCGCTGACCAGAGCAGCAGCAGGAGGAGGAGGAGGAGGAGGGACACAGCCCCTGCCAGCTGGAAAGGCCCTGCCCCCGTGCTGGGAGAGGCGTGGGCTCAGCTGGAGGCCCAGCTGGAGCTCCAGTGGCTGGAAGGGCTCCAGGGAGAGCAGCCTCTCCCCACACGCCCTCCCCAGCTCTGGGGAAGCCCAGCCCAGCCCCGCAGAGGCAGCAGCAGCCAGGCAGGAACCCCAGAGCAGAACCCCCTGCAGGACTCCAGGCTGGACCTTTGGAAGCCACGGGGACACCAGCAGCTCCTCAGTGCAGCCCAGCGCTGCCCCAGCAGCATCCCCAAATGTCTGTCGGCACATCCCAGCGTCCCAAAATGCCCGTGGGGCACATCCCAGCGTCCCAAAATGTCCATGGGGCACATCCCAGCGTCCCAAAATGTCCGTGGGGCACATCCCAGCGTCCCAAAATGTCCGTGGGGCACAGCCAGTGCTGCCCCAGGTGTGCAGGGCCATCCTCAGGTGTGCAGGGGCTCGTGGCACACACCAGGCCAGGCAGAGGTTTGTGTCCCCACAGGGGATGTGACAGCAGCCACTCCTGAGTTAGAAACAGAGGGCTGGGCCTGAGGGAACACATTCCAACACTCACACTGGGCTGTGCTGTCTGCAGCTCCAGGTGATGGAGCCTGGGAAGGGAGGGAAGAGTGGGAGGATTGGGAGGGAGGACTGGGAGGGAAGATTGCCATCTTGTGGAGAGCACCTCGGGGAGGCTGAGGACAAGGAAAAGCTGGGGCTTAGAGCACAGCTCTGCTCCAAGGCCCCACAGCAGCTGGGACAGCTCTGAATCCACAAGAACTGACCCGAGTTCACCATCCCAGCCCCACCCCAGAGCAGCTCTGCAGCCTCTGCTCCACCCTGGCTCCCAACACGAGCAAACTCCAGAGCCACTCTGCCCTTCCTCCAGCCTGACTAGCTGTGATGCCTCTGTTCCTCCCCAGGAACTCCCCAAAACACAAAGGAAAAATGAAGTTAAGCCAAGGTAAATGGCTCCCCCCTCCTTCTGAGGAGTTCACTGTTAGCTCACACAACTTTATCCCACTCTGTGCACGTCCATGGCACCACCAGAGGTGCCTCCCCCTTACCTGGATGACAGTGGGGAGAACCAGCTCTGGGAAGCCAATGCTGTGGGCCTGGCCATGGAGATATTCCAGAATCAGGTCATAGAGCTGGTCAATGAGCCCATCCTGAGCAGGAGAAACACCAATCAAGGGACTGGGTATGACCCAAACCCTGCACATTTCCCACAGCACCCCAACCCTAGAGAATTCCCAGACTGGGAGAGGCACCCCCAGCCTTTGGGGACAGGGACAGGGAGCACAGCCCTTGTCACAGGCCCAGGGCCCCTCACCCTGAAGGCCTTTTCCTGCAGGTTGGCATTGGAGAGCTTCAGGATCACAGCAAAGTTGATGGGTTTGGAACTCATCCGCCCTGGCTTCTTGTTGAAATCCACCTGCTGGAAAACCTGGAAGAGGAAAAAGGTAAAATGAGTGTAAAGGTGATCACAGCACAAAGCAGCCAGCAAAGTACTCAGCCAAGAGCACCCAGGTGGTGGCAGAGCCAAGGAAACAACCCAGGAACCCCAAATCCTGATCACTGCCCCACAGCTTCCCTAAATATCCCAGCCAGGGACAGGGAGGGAGCAAACACCAAGCACACCTGAAGCTCTGGAGATCTGGCTGTGAAAGGTGCCGTGGTGTGAAGAGGAAACCAACACAGGCAAGAGCACAAGGAACTGAGGTTTGTCCCACCTTTCCCATGGCCAGAGGTTGTACCTCGAAGCTGGAGTGGGTTTTGGAGCTGTCCCTGAAGGCAGGAGGAGCTCCAAAGCAAGCCTAAGTGATGCTCACACCGAATTCACTGTCCCAGCGACACCTGGTTTTTCCAGGCCTTCTGATTTGTCTTTCATACTGGAGTCAGAATTTTTACTTTCCCACATTTTTACTATAAAAAACAACTTTGTTTTCCTAACTGTCCTTGGTTGTTTACATATTTTTAGGTAAGAAAAGGAAGTTGACTGACAGTTGTCTTGACCAATGTGGTTTGGGAGGTGGATTTCATCCCCCAATCCACAGGCACCTTGGGAAATGTGTAAAATTGAGTTTTGTGAATAAACTCGGGGCTTTTCCTGCTTTGCTCATCACCGTGTCCTCGTGAGGTTTTTTTGTGCCCTGTTGTAGCAGCCCTGCTCAAACCACACGAGGCAGAATCCCTGAGATCCCCACCAGAGGATCCCAATCGAGGGAGGCTTCAGCCTCACAAAAACAAAAAAAGAAAAGCCACCCACGGACGAGACCTGCACCCACAGAGGGGTGAGGAGCACGTGCTGCTCACCCACGCTCTGCAGCAGCCCCAGCTCCTCTCTCCCTGTGCCCACACATTTCCAGGTTGCCCTCCTGGGCAGGAAATCATTTCCCTTCCCTCCCGTGCAGCAGCAGCAGCAGCAGTCCCTTCGCACGGGGGAGGCTGAGGGGAGCAGGCAGGAGGGAGAAGCTGCTCAGGCCACAGCAGTGCCCCCAGGCCACAGAAGCAGGAGGCTGCTATTGATTTCTTACATTTTATTTGTCAATGCAGGTTATTTGGAACGCAGGGACAAGCGTGGGGGCCTGTGCAAACAAAGAGCCCTTGCCTGGGGAATCGATGCCATAAAGCTCGTTATGCACAGTTATTTCTTTGGCCCAAACAGAGCTATTGATCCCCCGGGTCAGACACATTAAAGGCCCTGGGGCTCCCTGGGACCCTCCCACGCCTCCAGGCAGGGAGGGAAGTGCAGCCAGAGGCTCTGGAAGTCACCCAGGAGCCTTTGGGAAGGGGAGGAAGCGTGGTTCCCATCCCCAGGGCTGACAGCCAGGCTGGGCACGGAGTGACTGATGTCCAGGAATTCCTTGGGGCAGGCAGGGAAGGGGATAATGAGGGACCAGAGGGCCACAGCACGTCACAGGCCAGCAGTGTGGCTGAAGGGAAAACCACTGGCAGACAGAGGGAAGGGCAGGGCAGTTCAGGCAGGAAGGAGAGGGGGATTTTGGCTCTCCCAAGCTCCCACTTGGGGAGCGGGAAGGGAGCTGGGATCCACAGCTCCCACTGCATCACCCCGTCCAGCCCTCACTTCCCAAGGCATGGGGGGGAATTCCTGTGCCTCTGGGAATGCACAGACACTCAGTCTGTGTCTCCTAGAGGGAAATGCAGAGTTTCAGCCACTCCTGGCAGCTGCACAGAAGCCACACTCCAGGCCCTGCAGAGCCCAGAACAGGGTGACAAACTCCACAGCTGCTCCTTCACTGCACTTGGACTCAGCTGGAACACTGCAGGTCCCCCCTTTCCTATCGAGGAGCACATCCTGCCCTGGGATCCTTCATCCAGCCCCAAATCCTGCCCTGCTTGTTCCAACACCCTGCTCACACCCTTCATGCCCAGGACGGTTTGGGTAAGGGGCTTCACATGGATTTTGGTTCAGGGCAAGGTGTGGGGTGGGATCAATGTCTACAGATAAATCACTGCTGGGTTTGGGAGCTGTCAGACACAGGTTTAGAGCCAAAGGACTGTGGCTGGGCAGCAGAACACAGATCCTGCTCCCAGCACCACCACAGCCCCTGGGGACCGTCCCACACCTGGAGCAGAGCTGGGGAGGGAGGTCAGGGGGCAGAGAGGGATGGGAACATCTGAGGGAGCTCAGGATGCAGGGTAGGAACACCTGAGGGTGACCAGGAGAACACTGGCAACACCTGAGCGTGATTAGGGCGACACCTGAGGGAGATCAGGGCAGAGTGGGAACACCTGAGGGTGATCAGGAGAACAGTTACAACACCTGAGGGTGATCAGGAGAACAGTTACAACACCTGAGGGTGATCAGGAGAACAGTTACAACGCCTGAGGGTGATTAGGGCAGAGTGGGAACACCTGAGGGTGATTAGGGCAACACTTGAGGGTGATTAGGGCAGAGTGGGAACACCTGAGGGTGATCAGTAGAACAACAACTGAAGGAGACAGCTGAAGGAGATCAAGGTGCTGTTTGGGGACACCTGAGGGAGCTCAGGTGCTCCTGGAACACCTGGCTGGGGCCCCACACCCAGCTCAGGCCAAGGTGTCAGGGCCAGAATGTCCAGAGGGGGGAAGGGTCTGAGTTTTTTCTCTTAGAGCACTAAAAAGCAAAAAGAACCTTCCCCCCAGTGCCACGGCCCCAGAGGGGAGATGGCCGTCCCCAAATCTGGCTGGCAGGGTTTCAGACACGCAGGAGCAGGAGGAAGGAAGCAGGGAATGGCAAAGCCACCCAGGGCAGGCAGCAGGAGGTTTATAAACATTCCACAGGCTGAGGATGTGGTCTGCAAGCGACCTTTACAACAGCCCCAAACCACAACAGCCTTTGCTTCAAGAGAACTTGGCTGGGAGTGAGCCTGGCTGGGTCAGGCCCTTGTTCCAGCAGTGTGTGTCCCTCCTCCTCAGCAGCCAGCCTCACGCCAAGCTCAAGTCCTCACAGACATCTGCCTAAACATTGCTTAAAATTCCTGAAGTGGTTTTTTTCCCTTCCATTTCCCAGTGTCTGCAGTCAGGAACAACCCTGCCTCCTCCAGGAGATGACCACAGCAGCAGGGTGCAGCCTGGGGAATTCCTGCAGCCAGCTGAAGCTCTGAATTCCCCTGGCAGCCCCTCCAGTCCAACCCCCCTGGAACTCACCCCTGCACCCAGCTACAGCTCCCGGGCAGCACGAGCTGAGTCCTGTTCTCTCAGCCAGCCTGCCAGGGATTTGGGGGATTTTGGGGAGTGGGCAAAGTGGGGAGCCTGGGAGCTGCTGGGTGCAGTGAGGGTGCTGGGCAGGGCACAACCCACCTCCAGGATGAAGGGCAGCACGGGGATGAAGGTGTTGGTGCTCTGGGACAGCAGGGTGAGGGCACGGATGCAGTGCATGCGCAGTGGGTAGAACCGAGACGTTGGCACCAGCCTGGGCAGCAGGAAAAGAAATAGAAATAAAATAAAAAAGAAATAAAATATAAGTGGTATTACCCCAAATTTATAGAGGAATGCACCTGCAGCTTTTCAGCGAGGCAGCAAAGCGTTTCCTGCTCTGCTGAGGGAATCTGCACAGCAACCTGTGCAATTTCCATAGCTGGAAATAAAATTCCCACAAGGAGGAGGAGGGAGGAAGAGCCCTGACTGATTTTCACCCATATTCCAAATAATTAAGGTAATTAAGACAGAAGCTGAGCCAACTCCCTGTCAGGCTGGGACTGGGCAGAATCAGTTTCCCCAGGAGCAGGGAGAGAATGGAGCAACCCCTAAAACCCATTTCTGTCCCACTCTCAAGCCCCTCGCTCAGTGACCTGCACTTGAAGCCATGGAAGCCTCCAGCACTAAAAACTTGATGTTTTTAAACCACAGCTCAGAGGTGACAGACCCAAGCTGATAAATGAACCCCTCCCTCCCCAAAGGACTTGCTGAGCAATCCAGGAGAGGCCACAAAATAAAAACGTTTGACCAGGCACCATAAATCAGCTGCATCCCCCTTCCACATAGTGAAATAATTATCACTGGGCCCATCACAGAAATAAATCTGCTGTGCACCCCTGCTCTGGCACCTCTGGAGATGACGAAAGCCATTCTCAGGAATTAATTGATCGAGGAATAAAGCTGTTAAGTGTATGGATTTACTGTAAACCAAACCCATTCATTCCTGTGCTGCATGCACAGGGAATGCCAAGCACGGCTGGGAGCAGCTCTGCTCAGGGAGCTGCAGCTGCCCAGGGCCCCCAGAGCAACTCCTTTCCCCTCCCTGGAGAGTCCCCAGTGCCCTCCCATCACTTGGAATGGCTCCTGTCCTTCTCAGGGCTTGGTTTGATCTGGCACAGCCCATCCTATCACAGCCCTGGAGGCCAGAGGGGACAGGGAAGTCTCCTGTGAGCAGCAGCCCCTGCTCAGGGACACCCAGGCTGGTCCTGCTTTGTCCCCTGCACCTGCTGAGAGGCTGGAGCACCACAGGCACCAAACCCCTCCTTTAAGCACACACACACACACACACCAGGGAACAGCTTCATTTGCACAGCTCACACCGGCAGCAGGGCACAAATCCGAGCAGACGAGGGCAGGAAAGGTTTATGGGAAATAAAAAGGGATACCAGAACAGGAGCTTCTGGTGCTGGAAACAACCATCAGCGTGGAGAGGGGCCAGCACAGGGATCAAAGCAGGTCCCAGGGACACGGGGACACTGTCCTTGTGCTGTGCCAGGTGCCACCTCCTGCACAGGGGACAGCTGTGGCTGCTCCTGCACCCCTGAGGACAAATCCCACAGCACACCCCTGAGAGCAAAGGGTTAAAATGTCTCTAAAGTCACGGGAATTGTGCACAACATATTCAGGAGGGGAGAGAGTGGAAAGAAAGGTTGGGCCTGGGAAGAGAACTGGGCCTTGGGAATAAACGTTCAGATTTGTTTTACTGGATCATGTGCAACTGCACTTACAAAATCGTCATATGATAAATTATATGATTGTTAAATGTAATGGTTGCTGACAATTGAAAATAAGAATCATGAGAAATGACAGAATGAGCACCAAGAACCATGAGAAAGGATGTTTTGGGGTCTGGTGAATTCATGGTTGGGTGAAATCAGTGTATACAATAGAACAATATGGGTTTAATAACCAATATTAAATAATTAAAAATAATTATGACTATTAAATAATAATTAAATAAATAAATATTAATATTAAACGATGATAAATAATTATCTTAGTCATGTAAGGGAAAGGGTATAAAACATGCTCATTTCCAAACCAATGTGGGAGTCAGATTTGGGAGTCAGATTCCCAGAGCTCCTCAATAAAAGCACCTGCAGAGGTCCCAATGCCAGGGAGCCACAGCATCCCCACAGGTGCCACTCTGCCTCCTTTACACCCCACACACCAGCCTGGCTCGGGGACGAGCCCAGGTGGGATCTGATGCTGTTTTCCCAACGCTGGGACCACAGAATCACAGAACGATTTGGGNCCAATATTAAATAATTAAAAATAATTATGACTATTAAATAATAATTAAATAAATAAATATTAATATTAAACGATGATAAATAATTATCTTAGTCATGTAAGGGAAAGGGTATAAAACATGCTCATTTCCAAACCAATGTGGGAGTCAGATTTGGGAGTCAGATTCCCAGAGCTCCTCAATAAAAGCACCTGCAGAGGTCCCAATGCCAGGGAGCCACAGCATCCCCACAGGTGCCACTCTGCCTCCTTTACACCCCACACACCAGCCTGGCTCGGGGACGAGCCCAGGTGGGATCTGACGCTGTTTTCCCAACACTGGGACCACAGAATCACAGAATGGTTTGGGTTGGAAGGGACTTAAAGCTCATCCAGGGCCATTATTTAGCACCTTCCACTATCCCAGGGTGCTCCAAGCCCTGCCCAGCCTGGCCTTGGACACTGCCAGGGGTGGGACAGCCACAGATGCTCTGGGAAATCTATTCCAGGGCCTCACCACCCTTAGCAGGAGGAATTTTTTCCTGGTTTCTCATCTGAAGCCACCCTCTCTCACTTTGAAGCCATTCCCTGTGTCCTGTCCCTCCATCCTTTGGAAATCCTCTCTCCACCTTCCTTTCTTTCAGGTCCTGGAAGGCCACAGAATGAGGTGACCCCAAACTCATCTGTGGGGGCTCCCAAACCTCCAAATCCTGGTTCCTGCAGCTCATGCCAGGCTGCTAAAACACCTGCTGAGCCTGACCCCACTGCCCTCCCCTCGGCCCCAGACCCTGATTTATCTGCTGGGAGCTGCCTGGATCCATCCCCAGGGGCAGGGGGATGGCAGGAGGGATGTTTGCATCCTCTTATCTGATCGTTTAAATCTGCTTATCTCCAGCCCCGCTGGGGAGTTTTTCCAGACCTGGTTTTTAAAGCTGAGAATCTGGTTAGGAGAGCTAACAGGATTTGGGAGATCACCAGAGATCCCCAAAATTCCCTCAATGCTGCTCCTTAACAGCCACCTCAGGGCACAAACACTTCATCCATTGAACTGACACAGGGAGGGAATTCTCAGCAGACATCCTGAAAATAACAACTTCTTGTCCCACTCCTTCAAATCCCAACAAACAGGCACCAGAAGTGCAGCTTCTCAATTATTTACAGAGCTGGAGATGAGGATTTTCTGAAGCAAGGCAGATGATTTTCCTTGGAGCTGTAAGGATAATCTGCCCAGGTTATTCAGACTGAGGCTGTTCTTGCACAAAGAGGGAAGAATAACCCACACCACTGCCACCACCTGAACAGCTGCTCACACACACCTCAGGCTGGAAAATTTCAGTTATAAAAGCAGCTTTGAGACCACTCATGGTTAAATCCAAGTCACAGAGCTGTCAAATGACACAACAAAGCAGAGTAAAAAGAATGAGGAATTCCACTCACTTGATACAGCCAATAATGACCTGTGTCAAGGGGTAGATGAGGGGCTCCATGACCTCACTGGGGTGGATGGTGCTGAGAACTCGACACCACAAGTACAGGCAGTGGATGTACTGCCAGTTATAGACTGCCTGGAAGTTCTCCTGCAGGAAAGGAGGAAAGAAATAAAGGCAGAAACTTGAAAATGTGGCATTTGACAGGTGCTTCCTGCCCAGGGAGGAGTAACAAGACTGGAGCTGCCACTCCCCGGGCTCACTGGGTACCAGTCAGTGCCTGAAGGACACAAAGTGAATAAAACCAGCCTGGTGCTGCTCAAGTGTGGCTGCTTTGAGCAGGAAGAGTCCCCAGCCTCACAGCAGGCTCTGGGATGTGGCCAAGCACAGGGAACCCTGAGCTGATCACCGGAGCAAAACCATCAGCACTTTTGGGAATCACCCAGGACAGGTGCATTTTTTTTGCAGCTGCAGGCAGCAGAGCAGAGAGCAAGGCTGCAGCTCTGGTTACCAGCAAAAGCACTGCAGCAGGCCAGCAGTGACAGGGTGACAGCAGTGACAGGGTGACAGCAGTGACAGGGTGACAGCAGTGACAGTGCCCCAGCCTGGCCCAGCAGCCTTGCACCAGGACAGGATGTTGTTTTCAAGACTCTGGGCAGGCGCTGCAGCATCCCTGAGTGCCAGACTGAATGAAACCCCAGCTGGAGCAGCAGTCCCTGGAGAAAACCCTTCCCAAAAATCCCGTAGCTCTGCAGGTACTGCCCAAACCCACAGCAGACTGCACCCACAAGGTGCCTCAGCCCCCACTGGCGTGTTTTTCCCAGATTTCCAAGGCCCAGCTCATCTCTTCTCCCTGGAAAAGCAGGATGCACAAGTCCTGAGCGGGGCCAGAACCCCTGAATTGCAGCCACGGGGCCAAACCCTGCAGCAGGGACTGGAGCCAAGGCACAGCTGGACGTGGCAGGGCTCTGCCAGCTCTCCCCAGGGCACTGAGATGTAGCAGAGAGCTTTTCTCAGCTTCTCCTGCACAGGGACAGACGAGCAATCTGCTCTGGTAATCACCTCCCACCACCAGCTCCATTTGAACAGGCTTAGGGCTTGCATTTGGACATTTTGGTGGTGCCGTTGCCATCTGAGGTCCCCCACCCTCCCCAGCTGTGAAATCAAGTGGATTTACTCCTTGTCTGGGCCAGCTGAGGGTGTAAGGAGCCAGAGCAATCCCATTAGGGGATCTGCAGCCCAGACTTCATTTATCTCTGCTTACTTATCCCCATGTCTGACCAGCCAGGAGATTTAGCTGGGCACCAACCCTGCCCCGTTTGGGGGCAGCTTGAGCAATTAATCTGTGGGGTCTGTTTTGCTAAACAGAACTAAATCCAGGCTTAGCAATCTGACTCAGATTTCCCAGGTCAGACTGGAGGTGGCTGAAGGCAGGGCTGCTCCCCAAAGCTCTGAGCTGCTTTGCTCAGCTCAGTCCTGCAAACAGCACGGACTTTGCTGGGGAGCTGCAGCACCCCGGGGTGGCTCCTAAGCTGCTTTACCTGCAGGTTTTGTCACAAAGGCTGCAAACAGCAGCCTCAGAGTGCAAAAAGGGTGTCCAAGATGGAAAGTGCAGCACAAACTCTTGCAAGGTGGGGGAAGAAAAGGAACTCCCACCCTGCAGGAGGGTTTGGGTTCAAAGGGACATTAAAGATCACCCACGGGCAGGGACAGCTTCCACCATCCCAGGGTGCTCTGAGCTTCATCCAACCTGGCCTTGGACACTTCCAGGGATGGGGCAGCCACAGCTTCTCTGGGAAATCCATTCCACGGCCTTCCCACCCTCAGAGAAGGAAGCATTTCCTCCTGGTATCCAACCTAACCCTCCTGTCAGTGTGAATCCATTCCCCTCCATCCTGCCACTGCAGGCCCTTACAAACAGCTGAACAGACACTTCCCCAGAGCCTCCTTTCAGCTCCTGCAAGGCCACAATTACCTCACCCCAAACCTTCCATTTCCCCCCTCCTTCCTGGTTTAAATTTTAGCACAGAAAACTCCCAGGAGCCCCAACAACGGGTGAGACACCACCAAACCCGAAGACCTCACTGGGAATCCTCCTCTCCACACATCTCCTGCTGGGAGAGGGGGCAGAAACACCTCCTTCCTGGAGAAGAATTCCTCAGAGAGCAAGGGCACATCTTGAATTGGCTTGGTCAACCCAGCCTGACTCAGGTGCAGGCCTCTGTAAAGGCCTGCAGCCTGTGGAGTCATTAGAAATTATATTAAGGTATGCCCAGGGAGAAAGTAGTGCACCTATTTAGTAATAGGTGCAAATGTTAGTCTGAGTGCTTTAGCCACCTCAAGTATAGAATAAACAATGTTTAGTTACATTCCTGTGTGCTGCACACCAATGAGGGGATGGCTGGAAATGTAAAGCTGTGCTGAACTGTATTTTGACTGGAATAAAGGAGAACGTATGCAGCCACATTGGTGAGAGTACGTTACTGGGCTAATTCTTGTTGTATGAACATATTATGAAGTTCCCCTGCAGAAAAATATTCTCATGGGAAAGCAGAAAATTGTGGAGCACGAAGTTCTGTAAACCATCTCTCTCCTGTGTCTCTGTCTCGGGAGATGTGGGTTTGTTTCTCTTTCTTAGCCAATGTGTGAAGTTTTGTTCTCTCTCTGATGTGGTAAGCATTTCGGAGATTCTTCGGTATGGAGCATGGAGAAGCAACAGCTCTGCTCTGTACCTGGGCAGAAATAGCCCAAGCTTTGAACAATGCAGTCAATTTTAATAAATCATATTAAGCCTTCTGATCTGGAGTCAATGAGTCCTGTTTCACCTCTCTCATTGCGACCATAAATGGTGACCCCGAGACCACAAGAGATTGTTTACAGAACTTGGCGCTCCGCAATTTTCTGCTTTCCCATGAGAATTATTTTCCTGCAGGGGAACTTTCACAATATGTTCACACAACAAGTTCTTCCCACAATCTGAGAGTAAGTGCCCCTTGACCCTCCCCAGGCAGGAGGGGTGCCCACCTTCCTCCTGAGGGTGAGGGCGCTGCGCAGGTGGATGGCCAGCTGCCGGATGTAGATGAAGCTGTGCTGGTAGCAGGTGTGGCTGTCCAGGGCCAGCATCTCCGTCAGCGTGCGCTGCATGAAGCTGATCACGGGCAGCGCGTTGGGAGACGTGAACCTGCAGTTCCTCACAAAGGCAATGTACATTTGCTGCCGGGGGAAAAGAGGGTGAGAGCAGCACGTGAAGCGGGGTAAAAAGCATCCTTGTGTCACCCTGCTTTGAGGATTTTTCTGGGCCTTATGATTTGTCTTTCGTACTGGAGTCAGAATTTTTACTTTCCCACACTTTTACTATAAACAACAGCTTTGTTTTCCTAATTGTCCTTCATTGGTTACATATTTTTAGGTACGAGGAGAAAACTGACTGACAGCTGTCTTGACCGATGTGGTTTGGGAGGTGGGATTTCACCCTCCAACCCACGGGCACCTTTGGAAATGTATAAAATTGAGTTTTATAAATAAACTCGGGGCTTTTCCTGCTTTGCTCATCACCGTGCCCTCCTGAAATCCTTCCATGTTGTGTTGTGGCACCTGGATTCTTCCTTTCTCTGCTAAAACCAACCCTGGTTTGGACACACCTGGGCGAGGGCAAAGCAGTCCAAGAATTCTGCAACACAACATGGAATGATGGAAAGATGTCCAGGGTGACACCTGGCCTGCTCCTTGTCTAGGAGTGCATTTAGGTTGGAAATATCCCCACCAGTGCCTGGCAGCAAGAGGACAAGGCTTCCCCACAGGTGGGCACAGATCTCCTGCTCAGGTGCCACCGTGGCAGCAGAATTCACCTGGGAGGGCAGAGCAGCTCGGGGGGATGTCAGCACTCAGGAATTTGGGAGATGGCTATCCCCCAGGCACCAGAGACCTCCCCTGCTCAGCCTCTGTGCCCCCAGCAGGGAGGGATCACCCTGAGCTGACAGAATTTCTGCCCTGTCTGGTTTTCTGGAGGCTGCCAGCACCACCCCCAGCACCTGCCCAGCAGCAGCTCAAGGCTCTGAGGGGTTTGCAGGGAACAGGAGGGAGAGAAGGTGCAGATCTGAGCAAGAGCCAGGCTCACCTTGAGCAGGGGGCTGAGGTAAAGCTCCTTCTTGTACCTGCAGACCTTGTTCAGCACCAGGAAGGCCAGGACCCTGACTGTCTCCTCCCCTGTGCTCCACAGGGCGATGCTTTGCTGGGATAAAGCACAGAGACGGGTGACAGGGGGACAGGGGGGACAAAGACACACATGCTGGCCACAGGCAAGGGCAAGAGGGCAGCCAGGAGGCAGGTGGCACAGGGGGACACAGGGGGACACACAATGTGCTGTCAGTCAGCCACTGCCAGCCCTTCTGCCCTCACACTCTCACTGGGACACCACACAACAACCAAGGCTGACGTTCCCACCATCAATAAAGGAACCCGCCCAAAACCAGCACAGCTTTTATTTCTGGGGCTAAACGCTCATTTGAACTCTCCTGAGCGACTCCATCTCCCCCAGGTTCACCTGGTGCACCCCAAAACCCCTCAGCTCAGCTGCACCAGCACAAAGAGGGCTGGAAAAGCCTTCTCAGAAATGCCACAGCCCCTCAGCTGTGAGGTGTGCCCTGCCTGAGCCATCTCCACCACCAAAGGCCTCCCCCAGAGCTGCCTGGCAGCTCCCACTCTGCCCTGGGTGTCTCCCCACACCTCCTGTGCTGTTGCTCCTGCTCAGCAGTTGTGACTGAGCTGCCACATGAAATATTCCACCCACCCCCAGCTCCCCGAGTGGAGAGGCAGCACAGGCATTCCCAGGGCCTGGCAGAGATCCCTCCAGCTGGGAGGAGGAAGCAGCTTCCCCAAAACACCTCCCTGGGGAGCAGCAGCCACAAACAGAGCCACCCCCAGGCTCACCTGAGCCTGGCACCACCTGGAGAGGGGCAGGAACCCTCAGCAGGGGAACACCACAGGCACTGAGCTGCCAGGGGATCCAGCCCAAACACCACCAAGGGCTCAGCTGAAGGGGGGGAAAAGCCTCTCAGATGCCAGTGGCACACCCCAGCACGTCCCCTTACCTTGAGCAGGGCCCTGCACTGCTTTGGGAAGGACAGGTAGTATGGCACTGTGGAGCTCACGTGCTGCAGGACTGCTGCACTCACTGAGGCCTCTGTCAGGCACGACAGCAGCTGTGGAGGAGAACAACACACCCCAAATTCACAGGCAGGGCTCAGCACCCCTCCCTTTGCCAGCTGTGCTTTGGTGGTTCCTCAGTCAGGAAGGAGGAAAGCCCAGCAGCTGGAGCAGCTGGAGCAGGTTAAGGAGCTGAAAATGGGAGCTCAGGCTGCTGCACCTGCGTGGCTGAACGTCCCTGAGCTGGTCACAGGCACCTCCCCTGTGGACGCTGCAAAATCCCAGTTTGCCTGCACTGCAGGACAGCAGAATGTCACCTCCCTGCAAATCCCCCCTCAGCCTGCACAGGGAAATGTCACCCGAGCTGGCTGCCAGCACGCTGCATCTCCCCAGGATGTCTGAGGGGGATACTCTGGGTGTTTGGGTTGACTCTCCCTCAAGGAGAGGCTCTGACAAAAGGTGAAGAACCAAATCTCCGTGTCTGCAGCTTGTTCAGCTCAGCTCACTGCAGACAAGCCCCAGGTGAGCTCCTCTGAGAGAGGCTCTGCCCGATGCAGTCCCAGCTGCTGGAGGCATTTTGTGCACATTTAATTTGCCTCCTGGCCCTCCTCCCCGCTCTGCAAAGGTTCTGGGCTGAGCAGACTTTGCCAAGTCCCTCACACGCCAAAAAGAGAAGATTTTGTTCAGAAATTGTGCCAGAAAATCCACTGTGGTGAAGGCTGGCACTGAGGGCTCTCAGGAGTCAGCCCAGGGACTGCATTCCTAGCTTTTCCTTGTCTGCAATCCTCTGCTGCTGGAGGGAGGCACCACAGCTTGAGGGGAAAAAAAAAAAAAAGAGAGAAAGCTCTCCTGATCAAATTGCTCTTTTTGCTAAGTCATTGTGCCAGCTCCCAGCTGAGGGACAGCAGCTCTTGGGTTGTCTCTCCTGCATCCCTCCCCTCAGCTGCTGAGGAAATCAGTGTTTCAGTGTTGGTTTGGATTTAATATTCCCATTTGGGGATGCTAATGAAGCAAGCTCAAAAAAAAATTTAATGGGGGCTGGAGTTTCGTTCAGAAACAATCCACAAATTGTCCCTGAAACACCAGAAATTTTGGATGGATGGGATGGAACATCATCACAGTCAGAGATGCCACGTGTGAGGTCACCAACAGAACATCTCAGTCTGTACCTCAAGTGGAGAGATCACAGCACCAAAAAATGAATTAATGATGCAGAATGCAGGAACACAGACTGCAAACTACTTTAAAGCCTATTAAATATTAATCTGCCAGACAAATTAAAACACAGAGAGCTGCCAGAATGTTAATTCAGCCCTTCTTTGCTGCCTTACACCTACTCTGACCCAGCATCCTCTGAGCCTCCAGACTGGTAATTGGAGCAAATAATCCCAAAACAACACAGGGAAACAATGAGCACAAATCCCAGAGGGGCAAACCCCATCTGCCTCACTCCAAATTATCCTAAATAGCCCCAAAGGCTATTTAGGCTGGCCCCACAAACAGAAAATGAGGATATTTCTTACTTGGATGGTACAGCCAAGATACACTTTGATGTCCAGCCGTAGCTTTCCCCAGAGGGGGCTGGTGGAAGGGAGAACCATTCTGGAAAGGAGCAAGAGTTGGGGTTAGCTTTTAAAAAAAACCCAAATAAATCAGATTTCAGCAGCAAAATGAGCAGTGAGATCAATTCCCTGCACCACCAGCAGCCTGCAAAGCATGAGCTGCTGGGTGGGCTGGGGGCACACACTGGTGACGCTGCAGGAAGGTTGGTCCCTTGCCCTGAAAACCAATTTCCAGTGCCTGAACTGTCCCCTGAGTGCAAGCACAGGCAATTCCAGCCCTTCCTGAAGCCACCCACCCTCTGCCAGGCCCTGGAGTTTGGCACTGCAGGGGACACAGCTGGGGGGAGGCCGAGGAGAGCCCTGCGAGCACCGTCAGGCACTCGGGGTTTGGGAAGGGCTGGCACCCCCTTCCCAGGCTCAAAGGCAACTCTGGAAATCCCCAGCAGCTCTCCTGAAGGTCCCAAAACACCCCCCAGACTTACTTGAGCTTGTTCTTGGGGGCTTTGGGGAGCAGCAGCTTGTGCAGGTGCTGGAAGAGGTCCCGGATACAGAAGGACACCAGGGCATTGAACACTGGGGGAAACAAGCCAGGAAACATTTGTAAGTGATTTGCCCTGAATTCCTGGTTTTCCTAAGAGGAAAAGAGGCCCCTGAGGAACTGAAGGCAGTAATTTCCACGGCAGAACTCCTGCATTTCCTTCTAGAAACCCCCAGCTTACCTTAGATTCAAATTATTTTTACCGCAGGTTTAGAAGGCACAGGGGCCACCTCTCCAAGGAAAAACCCACCCTTGAAAGCAAAGATCCCAGAGCAGCGCAGCAAGATAAGCTCCTTAATGAAGTGAAAGGGTGAATCAGCTCCTCCCAGGGCTCATCTCCCCCCACAGGTGATTCCCTTTCCCTCACCTGCAGTGTCAGTCACCTGGAACTTGCTGGGGTCCCCACCACTGTCACCTTTGGTGGTGGCCACGGCTGCCTTGTAGGCTTGGGTGATCTCATGGAAGAGTTTTGGGGTGAGGCTCCTCTGGGGAGAGAAGAAAAGGGGGTGCTGAGGAGGGATCTCCCACAACTCCGAAGGTCCTGACTGGGACAGGAGTGCTGGAATTCACTGGAACTTTGATGGTGGCAAAAAGAGCCCCATCCTCAGCATCAGGACACCAAACTCAGTGGCCTCCACCTCCCCTAAAACTGGCTTTTGATTGCGGAGGGTAGAGAAGGAATTAATCAGCTGTAAGCAACTTCCAGTTTGAGCTTCATTCCCCTCAGCTATCCCATCACTACGAAACATGTGACTAAGAAAGCTCCTGGAGCTGCCAAAGGCTTTGCAAGAGGCTGAGAGATCCAAATTTGACCACTGTGGCCTCTTCTGGGCCACATTCCTGCAGCTCCTGCCTTGTATGAAATACTGGAATCTTGCAGCCCAGGAGAAATGACAGTGCCATGCTGGAGGCACAGGAGCTCGGGGGGCTTGGGACACAAATTCTGTGCCAGATTAACAAATCCCAAGTTGGCCTTGGGTAGGCAGGGAGGAGAACTCTCCAGTGCTCCAACTCCCTGCTCACCTGGGCAGCTTTCTTCCACTCCTCCACCATCTTCAGGCTCACAGGGATGAAGGAAACTTTCTTCCTTTTGACTTTTTCCTGCTCTTCGTCCTCATCATCTTCATCATCTTCGTCACTGGCTTCCCAGAGAGATCAGAGAGAGATCTCCTGGAGGGATCAGAGAGATCAGAGAGAGACCTCCTGGAGGGATCAGAGAGATCAGAGAGAGACCTCCTGGAGGGATCAGAGAGATCAGAGAGAGATCTCCTGAAGGGATCAGAGAGATCAGAGAGAGACCTCCTGGAGGGATCAGAGAGAGATCTCCTGGAGGGATCAGAGAGAGATCAGAGAGAGATCTCTTAGAGAAATCAGAGAGAGATCAGAGAGAGATCTCCTAGAGAGAATAGAGAGATCTCCTGGAGGGATCAGCAGGAGAGACTGAGGAAAGGTTTCCACAGCTCCTGCCTGGCCCCAGCTCTTTCCCTGAGCAGCTGCTGAGGAGGGAGGCAGGGCTGGCTTGTTAATGCTGCTCCCAGCACCCTGTGGAAAGCGGGAATGGTTTAGGTGGGATACTGGGAATAAATCCCTCTCTGCGAGGGTGGGCAGGCCTTGGCACAAGGTGCACAGAGAAGCTNCAGGAGGGACTGAGGAAAGGTTTCCACAGCTCCTGCCTGGCCCCAGCTCTTTCCCTGAGCAGCTGCTGAGGAGGGAGGCAGGGCTGGCTTGTTAATGCTGCTCCCAGCACCCTGTGGAAAGCGGGAATGGTTTAGGTGGGATACTGGGAATAAATCCCTCTCTGCGAGGGTGGGCAGGCCTTGGCACAAGGTGCACAGAGAAGCTGTGGCTGCTCCATCCCTGGAAATGTCCCAGGCCAGGCTGGACAGGGCTTAGAGCAGCCTGGGTTGGAACTGGAACACAAACACTGCATGTGGAATTGAGCTCACTGATCCCAGCAGTGCCAAGCAGGTACCTCGAGGGTCTCAGGGGGTCTGTGCAGAGCCTCCTCCTCCTCAGAGCTGTCTGAGGCATCAAAGTCCAGCAGCTTGCGGTCGTTCTCCTCCAGAAACTTATAAAACTCGGGGTCTCTGTCCCTCAGCCTGGAGAGCTGATCCTTGTGTTCAGATGCCTTTCCCTTCTTCCTGCTGGGAGAGAATTAATTGTTTATTGGCCGCTCAAAGTCCTGCTGAGGTTGTAAGAAAAACATTTCATTAAGGATGAAGAATATCTTGACAGCAAGATTGCACTGGGACAGATGGAAACACCTGGAAAGAACATCACAAGTTCGTTTCTCAGATTCTCAGAATTGCTCCGGGGATGGGAACAGCACCAACAGCACCTCCAATGCCTGAGCACCCTTTCCATGGTGAAATTCCTCCTGATATCCAACCTGAGCATAACTGAGGCCGCTCTCTCTCCTCCTGTCCCTGTCCCCTGGGAGCAGAGCCCCACCTGGGGCTGTCCCCTCCTGTCAGGGAGCTGTGGAGAGCAAAAAGGCCCTTCCTGGGCTCCTTCTCTCCAGGCCGAGCCCCTTCCCCAGCTCCTTCAGCCGCCCCTCACCTGCCCGACCGTGCCTGCAGCCCCTGGGCCGCCCTCCCGGTCGGCCTCCGCTGCCTCGCAGCGCCGCTAAGGGCCCGGCCGCCTTCCTCCTGCTGCTGCTGCTGCTCCTCCTCCTCCTCGCCGCCGTCGTGCTCCGAGTCCGAGCCGGCAGCCAGGAACTCATCCAGGCTCAGCTCCGCCAGCTTCCTGCGGGGGGAGAAAGGAACGTGAGGGGAGAGGAACGTGAGGATAAAGCCCGTCCCGGCGGGTCGCCAGCGCGGCGCTCACCTCCTCCCGGGGGCCGCCATGCTGCCCCCGCACGCGGCCGCCGCTTCCGCTCCCGGCGTGCAGCGCGGCGGGGAGGCCACGCCCACTAATATGTAAATAAGCATTGCCATGCTTAGCCACGCCCCGCAACACTCTGATCCCGCCCCTCGGTGTTGGCCCCGCCCCGCCGGCCGATCCCTCGGTCCTGGGCATTCCTGGGGCATTCCTGGGCGCTCCTGGGCACTCCTGGTCAGTCCTGGGGCAGAATCGGGAATAGCGCGGCCGGCGGGGTCAGGGAAGGGATGATCTCCCTTCTCTGCACTGCAGAGGCCGTGCCTCCGGTGCTGCGTCCGGTTCTGGGCCTCTCAGTTCGGGAAGGGCATTGAGGGGCTGCAGTGTGTCCACTGGAAGGGCACTGAGGGGCTGTAATGTGTCTGTGGAAGGAAAATGAATCTGGGAAAGGGTCTGCACCACACGTCCTATGAGCAGCATCTTCAGGAGCTGAGCCTGCAGAAAAGGAGGCTCGGGGGGGACCTTTTCCTGCTCCACAACAATCTGACAGGAGTCTGTAGCGAGGCACTGGTCGGACTCTTCTTCCACGTAACAAGCGGCAGGACCCCAGGACAGAATTTTAAGCTGTGCCAGGGGTGGTTTGAGGTTGGACACCAGGAGGAATTTCTCTGGAAAGGGTGACCAGGCCTTGGAAGAGGCTGCACAGCGAGGTGCTGGAGTGCCCGAGGAGGTGTAAAGGAACTCCTGGAAGTGCCACTCGGTGTTCGGGGCTGGTGACAAGGTGGGGATCAGGCCCAGCTTGGCCTCGATGATCCCAAAGAGCTTCCCCTGCCTAAATTATTCAGGTCACGCCCACCCAGCATTGACCACGCCCCCACAACTAACCCCGCCCATTTTACCATTTGCGCGGCGCACAGCACCAATGGGCGTGGTCTGTCCTAATCACTCCGCCCCTTTTCCCCGATTGGCCCCG
>VYXD01003870.1:0-70879 GCA_013397195.1 Hylia prasina
ATATGCTACATGTAACAAGGCATTCCTAGATGTTCATCTTCTTGGCATCCATATTCACCAGCGGCATGTTTGCAGCAATATTTTTAAATCTTAGCACTTTATTATGTTGAAGTGCTCTCATTTTATACTACTGATATAAAATACTTGCATGCCATGATTGATTAAACCAGGTAAGTACATATTATGTTATATACTTACATGTGTGAACCTCTTTACTCCTCTTCAAAGCCTCTTTCTTAAAAAACGCAGGAGTGACAGAGGGAGATTAAGTTAGGGAATGTCCGTCTTCCAAGAAAGACTAACTCAGCATAAGGTTATGCCATTTTCTTCTTGGAGCTCTCTGGAAAGCTGCAGTGGCCAGGAAGTAGTGAAATGCCCAAGCCAAAACCTGGTTAGCTCAATGGTTTCACTAATGCAGGTCCAGACTGTGCAGAGCTCTGGCAGATTCAACATAAATGAGAACAGACTCCTTGGCCTTTATTATAATCTGGGTCATATCCTGACCTTCTCAATTATTATATAGAATCTACAGTGCTGTAACACAGCAGAGGATGCAGATCTTCTGAAATTATCTACATAGAACATTGGAAATGTGTTGAAATAAAAGATGAGATGATCTAAAATACCTGGCATCAATTAATCTCAGAAATATCTTTATGGAATCTAGCTACTCTAGAGCTATTTCCTCAAGAAATCCTCACCAAAAAAAAAGAAAAAAAAAGATATTTGAACTTATTCTGGTTGCAGATAATAAATAAATAGTATTTACCATATGAACATTGAACCAAACCCAGCTAGGTATCATGTGAATTTACTGGAATGAGGTGTGCATGAGGAATGCCATGCTTAGCAATGCTGTTTTACAGGGGGCTTAGGATTCAAGATCAGGATAAATGTAGTAAATGCTTGAGTTACTTCAAATTAATCTTGAAATTATATGAAGAGAGACTATTAAAAGAAGGAACTCTGGTTGTCTGTGGCCAACAAAAATTTCTTGAAGCAATAAATGCTTTCACAAAGCCACACAAACTTAGAGAAGAGATCCAGAAGCCCTCCAGCACCCAAGAGAAGGCCATCAAAAGCTAGAGCTAGCTTGGCTTGTGAGAGTAAGAGAGTTAATGACAAAAAGAGAAGTTCAGGCTGGACATAAGGGAAAACCTTTTTGTCATGATGACAGTCAAACATTAGAATGAATTGCTTAGAAAGGTTATGTGGTCTTCATTCTTGGAGGTATTCAAGACCACATTGAACAAACCCTCGGCAGCTTGGTTTGATCTTGCAGCTCATGCTCTTTGGAGGAAGAGGTGGGATTAAAGATCTGCTGAGATAATTTCCAGCCTGAATTTTCCTGTGAACCCAAAAGGCAATTTTTGAAGAGAGGAGCAGTTTTTTAAAAAAGAGACTGCTTTATGTCTTAAGACTATTATTTACTAAATGAGCAATCTCTTCTTTACATATGATCTTATGAAAATTTTCAAAATATGCAAGAACAACTTTCTATTTATTTTTATGGTTTTATATATCTATATGGTTTTCTATTACTAGATGCACTTTTGTCCAAGATCTTAAGTGCCTGGTATAATCTTAATCTTAGACCATTTTGCCAATCAGGTACTACTTTGTTGACAGTAAATGAATTTCACACCAAATTTACAATACTGTAAAAAAAGGCTAGACAATTCTGAAACAGAAGAGCAAGGAATTATTTTCCCTCTGTGAGTGAGATATGTGGCAAACAGAACAGAACACTGAATCACCAAGTAGTAGCAGCATCACACACAAAAGTAGCACTGAGATTCTTCTTTTAACCAGCTACTTAAAGCTATTGGTAATGCTCCAATGTCAAAAGGAAGGAGATGTTGGGCCAGTGATTCCCTTTCAGCCACCTTCAAACAAATTCATCACAATGGGTATTTCACTGGAAACAAAAAGACAGTTGCTTGACCCAGCAACATTTTGGAACCTGTGGCTCTTCTCCAGCTAGCAGCATTGAATGGAAGCAGGAATGTGGCCCTGCTCTCCTCAACAGAGCTGTATGAACAATAATACAGTGCATATTTAATACAGTGTTTATATACAACAGGGTGAGAAGAAGAAAAATAATGACAGACAGAGAAAAATTCTGGAAGAAGGACATTTTAATATATTCTTCAACAAAGCAGACATATAAAAGGGAGAAGGTCTGTGGATTTTTCCACTTCTGACCAAATCCTTGGACTCTTCTCAAAGCAAGAGTAGATCTCACCTTTATCTCAGTTTGCACATACTAAATTCTGCTAAAGCTTACCAATTTATATGGTATATGTGTTGACT
Organism: Hylia prasina; assembly: GCA_013397195.1. Lineage (NCBI taxonomy): Eukaryota > Metazoa > Chordata > Aves > Passeriformes > Sylviidae > Hylia > Hylia prasina. The sequence continues at coordinate 2,314 of VYXD01003870.1, forward strand.
TTTACAGAAAATTAAAATGCAAAAAAAGGTACAACTTTAATATTTTAAATTGATTGCATATTAGTTGTTACTTTGAGAAAAATATCTTGTGCAGGTTTGAACACAACGACACAACGATTCACCATGAACTACTGTATAATTATGAATTTGACAAAGAATTAAGTATCAGCATGTATATAAACAAATATACATCCCTGAGAATATGTGACTTCTGCCAATATATTGTTTTATTTTTATGTGAACAACCCATATGCTTCTAAAAGCATGACTATAAGATTGTCACTGGCATGAAAAGTGACAGCTTCAATATGGTAGTATGTATATCTCCGAGAAATAGACTGTACTTTGCATTGCATTTTTGATTTTAATTTGATGAGTAAAACAAATTGTTTCATAACTGGATATTATGTGATAAAATAGTACCAAGTCAATAGTGAAATTACATTGTATATAAGATATAAATGCATTTAAATTTTCATATCTCATTGATGCTTAAGAAGTATTGGCCTTGTTCTGTTTAAAGACTATTACGTGTAGTTGTTTCTTCTGAAACCTGTATATGCTGGGAGAGTGTGCATTTTGCACAACATTTAATTCATTATGCACAACATTTAACCCATTCAAATAAAAAGAAAACAGTTAGGAAATTTTGAATCCTAGAATTATTTTCTCAAATACATTGGTTTTTATATTACAATGCAATCTCAATATTCTAGTAATCTGATATGAAAATTGTTGTTCCTTGAGGGGAAAAAATCTCAGATGAATTTTTATGGAATTTTATAACCCAGATAACTATTGTTATTGAATTGATATCTCTTAATGTTCAATAGGTATAATTAACAAAGCCTTATGCAAATCAATACAAAAACCAATATCAGTAGTAACAAGCCTTCCCCAGATTAAAGATGTATAAGAGCATTAATACATCAGATAATTTTAACATAAATTTATAAATGTACAATGAACTCTCATAAACAAACATGTTTGGCAAACTCCTGATTAGTTGTTTCAGTTTTGTTAATCATAACGCAAGGTGAAGATACTGAGTGCAAATACTCAAATATCTATTCAGAGAAATGGATTTTGCTGTCAAAGACAATTTTTATACCCTTACGAACTAAACCTGTACATCTGAAGTACTTGTACCTGTTTCTAAACAGAAGAGGAAGGGAAAAAATAAAGGTCTTTGTTTCTAAAAGGAAATAGTGGATTGTGACAAGAATTTCATTTGTTCCCCAAGCCTGAAAAGAGATAAAGAAATACATTAGACTACATTTCAGGTTGCATTGTCAGTTTTAAAAAAAACCTTCAGAAACACAAAAGAGAAGAAAGAAAGAAAAAAACCCTTTAATTTAAATCTTTTTAGACACAAAAATCATTCATCTGCTCTTCTGCATTTTCATTTCTCTATCCCAACACTGAGCATGGCATCACAAGCATGTTTGCTGAGTAGCCCTTTTCTAAAAAGCATTCAGTGTAATTATTACAATGCTCTAACAGTCCCAGCAAGGCCCTGTGAATGTGCCTGCTTTAATTCTGCTCTGTTTAGAAAGCAAATGGCAACAACCCACAGTGCCTGAGGTAATCTTTACTGAGACCTCTCATTCCCACCCCTGCATTACTGTCACTAAGGATTTTGAGCATTCCCATGCTTTCTATTTATGAAACTTATTTTCCACTCTGTTGGCTTCTGCACACATTTATTATTTTTTTCTTTTTTCTTCTGCTCTAATGTATAGTAGGGCCCTCCGTTTGCTTCTAAGATACTAATATAACACTTTGAAAGGGTCAGGATCAATAAAGGAAAGAGCAGTAAGGATGTTGACAGTTTTTAAGCTCAGCAGACTTTGGCTTGGCTGACCTTGTGCTTCCTCATGTTGTTCCCTGCAGGGCACTGGGTGTGTTACAGTCATGCAGAGAGAGAATACATTTGCATGCAAATGTAGAAAGGATTGTTGAACATCTCAATTGATGAGAGTTTGGTAAGGAAGGAACAGAGCACTGAACTGGGACTCAGCACACTTAGATTCTGTGTGAAAGTGTCTGGCTCAGCTTAATGGCTCTGGGCAAATAATTTCTCTTTGGTTTATTTTTTATATGTTTGAAATTTCTTCAGGAAAAGTTATGTGACTGATGACACATAGTGTTTTCCCCCTAAAGTTTGAAGTGAGACTACATTCTTCTTCTATTCTTCCTCTCTACCTAACTTTACATCTGAATTTTTTTCTTCATGGGGGCAGGAATGGGGACATCATAGCCCCCATCCCTGTCCCCTAAAAGAAGAGCATCTGGTTCTCCTTCATCTTGCTAAATTGGAATTTACAAATTTTATTTGCTCAACTTGCTGCTGAGCTGTCTCTTGTCTATGACACATCAGATCCCTACATGTTTGTTCAATAGACATAGCCTCTTTACTTTTTTATTCTCCTGCTTATGCTTAGTAATTTCTTGAGTCATCCAGCCCTTCACTGCCAGGATGATCAAATGCTACTCCATTCCTTTTTCATTTACTTTCGGCAGCTCATCTTGTCTAACTGAACTTCAGAATAACTTCAAAAGTGTTGACTGTCCTTTGTTCTGCAAGAATACCTTTTATGACTTGGGGGCTAAATGGTTGTCAATGTTGATAATGTCTAGTCCCTTCTGAAACTGATGGATGATGCCAGGTGAGAGCCACTGGCTGAAAACAATCAGGATGGAAAAGGCATTTGAGAGAGACATTCTTGATGTGGTATGATTTAGGAGATGATCACAGGATAAGATGTGCTCCTGTTAATTACATTACATCACAGATTGAGTCAGATTTGGACTTTCTGAAGGCCTGAGATGTTTGTTGTAGCACATTTATCTCTAACCTTCTTCTGATGAGCTGCCTATAAATCCAGTTTAATTTCATTTGCAAAAGAAACCTGACAACAGCTTTTCTAAATAAAGGCAAAAGGGATCCCAAAGCCTAAGTGTGCTAAGTGTTTGCTTTGGATGAGTGTAGGGAGGCTGTTTTTTCAGCCAGTATGTGTTTACCTGACAGTTTTCTGATAAGCAGTGTGATACCAAAACCCCACTTTGCGGCACTGCTAACACCATCTGCCAGGTGCAGATAGCCTGTTGAAAAATGCTGTCATCAGCACTGAAGTGCTGATGGAAAGTTATTGCTTCAGTAACCACTAACATGCTCATATTCTGTCTAATTGGTTGCTGCCACTAAAAAATACTGTCCAGGAAAAAGAAAAAGCACAGGTCATTTCTTTTTATCATAATAAATTACTTTTAGGCTACCTTGCAGTGCCACTGTTGTTTATTTATTGGTTTCTGCTTCCTGCCAATTTTACTTATCTGCACTCTAGAGTGAATTTTATTACCTTCCTATGATTGTTCTCAGTACCTAATTTGATGACAAATACTCATAGAAATTTTTATTAGACCTTGACATAGTGAAATACCTGTTAAGGACATACTCTTTGCTGGGCACTGTGGGCCAGTCTGCCTCCTGAGGCAGGGCACAGCGCAACCATTTGAGTAATCTTTATTTGGTTTCAACTGTTACAACTAAATTTGTGCCAGATGAAAACCAGGACAGATAGTTTAAAAAAAATCTATACAGAAAAAGTGAATCATCAAGAAACCACATTCAAATGCATTTGCATAAGAGTAAAATAATATACTATGCAGGTGGCACAGCCATGCATATCCCAGACATTCACTGATGGTGGCTTAGTGAAACAGAGAGCCTTCATAGTTTTGCACTGCAGCATTGAGCTACTTAAGAAATACATGTGAAGAACCTCAAGAGTTTAGAACGGCTGAGAACATAATGTAATATCACTGAAGCCAGAATCAGTTCTCACTTGCGTCAGTATAATGTGGACTAAAGCTATTTTGGCTTTAAAATGCTATACTGGAGATTTTGGTTTGGCTTCCTATTTCTTGGCAGGATTTACCTTTCTTTTGTAGGATGTTCTGTCTTGCTTTAATGAAAGCTAGGATGTCAGCATCAGCCTGGCTGTCTCCAGTCAGAGGAATAGGTGTACTTGAACTTGGTGGGGTCCTGAAATAAGAAAGTATGCTTGTGGACTCAAGGGAGTAAGAAGGTTAATTTTTCTGTCTCCTCTTTCTTTCACCATGAAGGATTTTAGTTTTTAGATTAGCCACTATCTCATTAGTGTGGGAAGGCTACTTGCTTATCAGCTATAGACCTCTCACAAAAATTAAAAATACTGTAGTGTACATTAAAAAGCTACATTAAGCTTTCCCACTTTATTCCAAGTGGAAAAGCTTAATGTAGTGAGTTTATCAAGAAAATGATGGATGTGACTATGCCATGTGTTTCTTGCTTCAGGGTGCTTGTACATCTGAACAGATCAATAGAATTTTTGCCTACAGTGGGGGAATAACTTTTCATACATACACAGAAGTAAACAATCAAGTGGCACTCAGGACATCTCCTGACAGACAAAAATCCTTTGTGCTGCTGAATCTCCAGTCCCAGCTGAACTCTTGTACCTATGCTGTTAATTCATTGACTTACGACTGCTTTTGACAGAGCCTCTGGTGGTGTAAAATGATGTAATACAATGAAGCTGTTCTAATTAGCTGACAAAGCTAAGAATTTCCACCTGCATCTCTAACCTTATTTAAAGATTAAGCACTAATTGGGACATGAGAAATACAGTGACAAAAATTTACTACACAGGACAAGTGGAACTGAAGGGAAAAGCTTTTTTTTTTTTTTTTACATATCCTACCTCTGTAATTATAGCTATTTGCACTGTTCCTTACTGACTGTAGCAGTAGGTGGTTTGTGTGGCTGACTTATACAGCAGTCTAATATCCTTGTCTTTGTGCTACTAATTAAGGTCTCAGTTACTGAATCAGTGAACCAAAATGGAAAAATGAAGAAATTACTCTGAATTTAAAACTCCCTTATTTTTATGTAATTTACAAGGTGATTCAAGAACACCAATAAGGGACTATTCTTGATTGATTTTCAGTTACTTAGCAACAATATAAAAAATAAAAACCCACAGTATATTGTGAAGGTACTCTCTAATTCCATTTTAGCTTCTATTTTTCTTCTGCTTTTCTTAAACCCAAATTTAAAACATCAGGTTTTGGGGGATGAAATTTGCCACGATTTTTTTCTGCTCTAGAAATAGATTGCTTTGGAAAATGAAAGAAAAAAATCCCTTGTGGTTTCTTCTTACTAATGCAGTAGGAAAAACAGTAACTTGACCATATTTTCCTACAGGCATTAATAGCCAGAGCTGTTGAGCACAATAAGAATATAACTTCTGGAAGTAGAGTGACTTGGCATAATGTTTCAGTGGGAGAAAAGAACGTGGAAATAAACACACTAGAAAAAATAGAGAGGCTCAAAACCCTAGTAGTTTCTGTTAACCTGCTAAGCTAATTTTCACAAAGCAGTATGTCTTTTGAGAAAACATGACACATAACCTTTGCCAAGCCTGAAACTGTTGCCATTTTATTTTAATAGAATAATCAGTGGGAGGGAGATTAAAAATATTTTAAAGACAAAATCACAAGTATGAAAAAATTTCTGCCTAGTTTCTGCATTCTACAATTCTGCAATACATGCACACTCTGACTTCTCTTATTTTCAAATGTTTTTATTTATTCTTTCAGACTCCCTCTCTCTGAGAAGGCTGGGAAGACACATTCATGAATATTCATAAACTCATAGAGGAAAAAAAGCTTCAGGCCAAAAACGAAACCACCTTTGTAATACTGATGATGCAGCAGATTGTTGTAAAGCTATGTGGCAGCCTGCAGTTGGTTTGGAAGTTGTAGGAAAATCTGCAATTTTTAAAAATTTTTATTTTTATATTTCAAGGAGACAGTTTTTAAACAGACTGATGGAAGATTGCAAAAGCATTATATTATTTTGTATGTTACTTTTTCCGCTGAGTAGCCCAGGTATAATTCTTACCTTGTTTTTAAAGTTGGGTTACCAAAAGTGATTGAATTATTTTTCACAGCTGGATCTTCATACAAGCTGTCTCTACTGGTGTCTGAAGAACTGGAATGGAAAATGAAGTAATGAAGTAAAATGAAGGAAATAAAGAAAAGAATATAGCCCTTGTGTGGGCAAAATTAATACATACACTAATTAACTACAAAGAAGGTGTTTTTCAAGATTTTTAAAATCTCTATAAAACACTTGTTTACTGAAAGAAGATTTTTGGTGTAATCCACATGATGATTATGTTTATGTAGAGAATGTGGCTATGAAATAATGACAAATAACTTCATAAAAAATATACTTTTATTATTTGCCTTCTAAGGCAGAGTTGCAAAGCACTTTGATATATCCGATGTACAGTTTGTAATGGTATATTTACTTCCTAAACTGACTATTAGCCAAGAGAGGCCTTTGCTCATTTTCCATTCTTTCTTTAGTCAGGCAAAATTATTACCAAAATCAGTGAGAGACTGGATAAAAACTCAGTGAGGACTTTGGGATGGGGCTTGTTGATGATAGCAAAATGTATTGCAAACAGCTGCTGTGCATTACTGCCTCTGCGGATAGCATTATCAAGGAAGTTCACTGTTAGGGAGGCAGTTTTCCACCACTGGATATCTAGGGACTCTGTTTTTCCTGGGGGTTGCATAGACTGCCAGATCTCTTGCCAAGCTTAGAGTGGAAAAAGTAAATTACTCAGTGTAAGGATTTTTCCAGTAGATGGCAGGATTGGCAAGTTCTTGTTTTTCTAACTCTGCAGTAGTTTGTTCATTGTTGGCTGATGAATTGGTATTTCTGGCAGAGAACTTGAAAAGGGAAAGAAATTTATTACTAAAATTTTACTGTATTACACTGTGCCAGGTTCAGTTTTGCAGAAGATATTGTGCCTGGGAGAATAAGTCATTTTCAGTTGAATAGCTCCAGCTTTGCTGAATGATTCTCTTTAACTCCTCGAGTCCCACACCATTCACACCTGCCTAATTCAACTAAAGCAGTATCTTATTTAATGCTAATAATATTCTGTACTTTATTACACCTACATATTACAAGATCTAGAAAGGATGTGTGATGTTGTCACCTACTATGTGGTTTAACAATATCTGGGAACCTCATATCATCATTCTGCTTTAGGATTTCCTGAACATTTTTTCCACTGATTTGGCGGTTCTTAAAAACAAAGTGATTTAGTGTTTTTGTAACAGTTTTCTTAAAGGCCTCTGTGTCTGTGCCCTGAGATACTGAAGTATCCAAGTCACATAACCACAGTTTAATAAATCACTACACATCAACTGAACCATAGCAACCATCCCTGACTATTCTTAGCCTACAACAAATATAATGTGACTTAATGGGATTCTTTTTCATTGCTTTCCTTTCATTGAATTAAGTGTCTTAGCTTGCTCTTTGCCATGCATAAAATGTATAATTTACAGATACCATGAGTCAGCTGAAGTATTTTATTTTTAAGCTGGAGTAGTTTATATATTTGAACTACTTCTTTTTTTCCATTGATATATTAAAAAGAAAAAATTACCCCAAATTGTTAAATCCCCATTTGAAAGGGGATTTAGATTCAGACTGATATTAAAAAACCCCTATATACTACAGGTGTGGCATGGTTGGAACTCTTGGGATGTCACTTTCAAGTACATTCCTGGACCTGAGGACAATATGGCAAAACTTGCCTTAGGGTGCTCTGGGAGAATTTGGCACCTATGGAAAGCAATATTAAAAAAGGAAATTTATAAGGAAGCTTATAACTATTTTTGAAATGACTCAAAGTTCTGCCTCCACATAAGACGTTTACAATTACTGTACTAATCTAACAAATGAGTCCCTCCGTTTGGCAGAACTCAAATCCATCTCTTTTATATCCTAGAGATTTCTCTAATTCCTAGGCTAGAGGGATGGTCTCTATGGGGTTAACTTGCATCCTTCATACTGAAGCTCTGATAATGGCATTGCAAGATAAGTTAAATCATAAGGGGACAGAAGAGTGTAATTTTGCTGTGCAGTGGTTTGTATGCTCAGATGCAACTTGTTCCCAGCCTCTTCTTAGAAGTCAGGACACTCCTTATTCATCTGAGTGTTAGCTGCTGTTCTAGTAATGCAAAAAATTGAGAAATGTTCTAGTGATGCTCTAGATTTAATAGAAAGTTATGATGCCAGCATGGGGTGTGGGTAATGATACCCCTCTCTGTGCGATCAGCATGAAGGACTGGACATCTCAGGATGCTCCAACAAAGGCAAACAAAACCATGCCTGACACACTTTAGTGTGATGCAAGTTTTCTTCAAGCAAGGAGTTGATCCAGAGATCTCTAGAGATGCCATTCAACATTTCTGCAATGCGCAAGCAGGCATTCCTGGATCACATTTTGTATTTTGGTGGACATACAAGGTATGTAAGTCATGTCTCTTTGTCACCTAAGCTTTAACCTCTAACATTATTCAGCTTGTTTTGACAGTATATAATTCCCATTTTCATTCTGAATCTATCTGATTTTTCCTTGAGTTGAATTTAAGAAATCTCAAAGACTGTTTCCTGACAACTTCAGTAAAATTCCTACTTTTTCTGCATATTAAAGACAGTCTGTCAACTTTATATGTCTGTTTTTATAACCTAGCACCTAAAGTTTCACCTAGTCGACAAACTTTCTTTTTGGGGGGGGGCTGGGGGGAGAGAATCCTCTTTTGGGGGTGTATTTCTCAGTCAGGCATGGAGCAGTGGTCATAGAGATGTACACAGGGTTGCAGCAGCATTTCCCTTGCTGCAGGAACCCAAGGACCAGAGACAACTGATCCATGGACTGATCTGCCCCATTGAGTACATGGGGTAGAAGGGCTGCAGGATGATGCATGTCATGGTATGAGTACTTAATTTTCCAGCTGAAAAATAATGGAAAATCAGGTAGATTAAAATGGAAAGTGACAATTTGAAGGTGTGCAACCCCTGTAATGTTAAGAAACTTCAGCTGTAGTTGTCCAATTATCCTGAGCTTTGGACATGAGGGGAACAGATGTTCAGTGTACAGACAGGAAAGATTCAAGCTGCTTAAAAGCTGAGCATTTTAGTAATTGGATACAAAATTAAACTTGGCCTAACTTGCAAATTCATAGATAAATTATTCCAGTTGTTACCAAAGAATGTGAAAACCTTTGAAATGTCACTAAGTGATGATGTTATTCCCAGACTAAGTTTTTATCATTATGTAGCACTGCAGAAAATTGGCAAGAATAAAAAATGATTAGACAGAAAATGCTGTAAAATACGTCAACATTGACCTTGTTTCACACATTAACATAGGCAGTAACTGTTGCAATCCAAGACAATAACTGTTAAAAAAATCTGATGCTCAAAGTCACCAGACAACACCAAGAGTTATTTGAAAATGTCTCCAAGGGAATTTAAAGTGCCAGGAAGATTTTGAATAAGAAACAGAACAGCCGAGGAGTCTGAGGTTGAACATACTGTGGGGCTCACTGGAATAGGACAAATGAGATGCAGCAAAAGGAAATGAGTGAGGTTAAGAAAGATTTGACTGAGATAAAAAGGAATGCATTCCTTCTGAGAGGAGGAAAAAAATCCAAAATTTTTATAAGATTTGAATAACTATCTAATATTTATAAGATTCAAAGGGAATACAAGAACTGTTCAACACTACTGAAACTAAATGTTCAGTGAGAGAAGCAATTTGAATAGACAAGGATCTGATAAATTCCTTAAATGAAAGCTTTTGTGGGAGAGACTGTATGAGGAATTACAAAAGGCTGTACTTGAATTCAGAATGTGTGGAGCGCACATGGAGTGCTGAGCCTGACATATACTTTCAGGCTTCTTGCAGACTTGACATTAAGAGACATCAACTTATATACAGTATGAATTGCAGGTAGCACCACAAGCTTTCAAACCTCACTGACTGAGGCAGAAATGGTCACTATTCAACTTTTTTATTAACATAGACCCATTCTGACACTAACAATTTATCCATTTTTTTCAACTGAAAAAAGAGACATATTTGGCATGAATCAAGTGCCTTTTAGGTGTGTGTATCTTTCTTAAGCCTCAAAAGGACTACCAGCCTCCCTTCTCCGTTATTTTAGTTATAAATTAACTTAGTATAAAATAAAATTTGAGCCTTCCCAAGGCTTAATTTTCTCTGGAAACATGACTAAGGTGTGTCAAACAATAACAATCAACACAAAATATGCATTAGAAGAGGATCAAAAGACTGTTCAAACACATATAAGGATTAGGAACATACCCATGTCTTTTGTATGTTGAGTTATATAATTTATTATTTCTAGCCTGAAGATTGCATTTACATCCATTCCCATTCAGGAGTTTGTCTGAATGGTTTTACTGAATACTTTGTCAACAGCAGTCTTAGAATTTAGCCTACTGAGTTTAAGATCTTACATCTATTGAACACCTCTGTTAACAAAATACCATCTTGGAAACAGGTGTTATTTACACCACATTATATCAAACATAATTTGTGTCAGCTTTTGCTTTGGTGGCTGGTTATTCTGCTGGGTGAAGACAGCAATATCATTCCAAAGAAAGAGAGGGTTGATGTTTAGGGAAGTTAGAAAAAAAGAGCCATTTGTGTCTCAGAACTATGTGAAAGAAGTGCCGGTAGCCTGGACTCATTCTACACAATTATGGGAAGTGGTAAGTAAAGTTCCTGTGTCAACCTGAGCCAAGGAAATCCTTGGAAAAGAAATATTCTTTTTTAACACTATTTTAATCTTTTAAAGTCTGTGAAATTTGAAACTGTTATTCTAAAATATTATTGACTGGGGGTCAGAAAAAAGTAAATTTTCATGCACAGTGGGATGTTAAGCCTACAGCTCCTGCCTCAGAAAAAGCAGAAATAGTGTTTCTACTTCCATATACATGTCATTGGAAATGTAGTTGAGTAAAATATGTTTGAACAGCCTAACATAAAATAAGATCAACTTTCTAGAACCATAGGAAGGAAAGAGTGCTTGATTTTAAAGATTATTGCAAGAATATTGATAGAGATGGGAAAATAAAACTACATTCATCCCAACTCCCTCTACAGTTTTAGTTCCAGGAGATAAATATTCTGTGTCTGTGATATTTATGCAAAGATCATCCAGTCAGCCTCAGTCAATATGCCCATTACTTAGACACAGAGAAACTGTTCACTGTAAAGAACATCTGCTTTTTGCAGGAAATCGTGTGGGGCAGTACAGGACTCTGAAGTAAGCTTGGCAGCTGAAAGCAGCCATGTGCCTTTCCCTGTTCCAGTCAAAATGCCAGAAGAACTTTTCTTAGACTTGTCCTCCAGTAATAAACATGAACAGCAATGGTGCTTGATAGAAAAGCTTAAAAAACCATAAAGAAACCAGTTATGTAATTTTGTTTCTGAGCTAGGGTAGGAAAAGGAGGATTCACCACTGCTGGAGGCCAGTCCCCCATTGCACTGGGAAGTGCCTGGACATTCCCATATGTTCTTTTTAGTTCTAGAATTTTTAACTGGGATGCAAAAGTTATTGCTCTCCTGAGCAATCACACACCAACTGAAATTTGCTGTTCCCAAGATCACTGGGGCAGAGAGGTTGTGCAAGAGGTGCTTGGTTCAAAGGACAGTACAAAGTTAAAGAGAGTGACAGTCATGGATTGCTTGAGCTAATTTGGCTGAATTTGTGCTAAGCTAGAGCAAAAATGCTCTCATGTTCTGTTCCATCAGCTTTTCTCTGGGACAAGTAATCTTCAGCCTGAGACCAGAAATGAACAGCACAGATTTGGCCAAAAACCTGCCAACCATTTGCAAAGTGATTAATGCCTAAGTCTTGAGAGGACACAGAATAAGAACCAAAGCAAAGTGGAGAGGACTGGAATTGGTTTTCATCAGTTTGAGAGATCTGAAAATGTCTTTTCAGAAAACTTTAGAGGACTATGTCTATCATTTTCTATACTGATTATGGAGCATTTACTACAGATACATGAGAGTGTAAAATAAAACTTAGAAGATATTTTACAGCTTTAAGAAAATTCAGTATTCATTATTTAATGATATGTAGGAGATATTATGTTTGCTGAAAAACAGGAATCAATGTTTATGCAGATTGCTGTCATAAAAATGTAGGTAAAGCCACTCATCAGAGAAATGTTAATTGCATAAGGAGAAGGAGGAGAGAGAGGCAGAAAAACAGAGCAAGAGAAGGGTCAGGAGGGAAATAGGAAGAGGGTGGGAGAAAGGAAGAAGGAAGGGGAGAGAACACCTCCATCTATTGTCCTTGAATATGGAAACCTGCATAGTCAGGTTAGTGGTTTCTTGCGCTCTACTTTCCCTGGAGGTTATGAAAAATCTATTACTGCAAATTTAAATTACGGATTTTGAAATCAGAGGTGACCGTTGATAAAACAACTAAGATGATTACATTTTTCTCCTGTAGATGACGCATCATCATCTTACAATATCAAATATAGTATCATTGTGGAACCATATGCTGCATAAATGTAGTGCCACGGCATTTTCCAGCTGCAAGTCTATCTAGGATATATATGAAATACTTTTAAATTTTTCTTTTTTTTGGTTTGAAGTCCCCTACATACATCCCAAAGGAGGTATAGTCTCCTCATACAGCAAAACTGACGGGTAATAGGCCTGGCTTTCTTAGCTGTTTCAGTGTGATATTTGCAAAAGCATTCTGGACAACTGCACTTTTACTAAAATTGCATTTTTTCCCATATAAGGAAGGAAGAGAAGAATAAACAATTTACCTGTTAGGTGATAGATGCCGTGAGGATCTGATAAACTGTGGATAAACAGTGGCAGTATTTGGTGAGGTAACCGTCTCTGCCTTTTCCTGCTGGGTTCAGATTGAAAAACAAAATTATGAGGATGGGATTTTTTAAAAGTGCTTCATATTGGCCTATAAATTTCAGCAATAAAAAGTTAAGCAATGGCTCATTCAGAAAACACAGAGTTTGAATCACACAGTATTTGCTCCACTTGCACAAACACTTCTGAACAAAGAGAAAAGTATTTAAATTAGTTCAAGTATTTTTAAGCTCAAGTTACAGGTTTTTAATATGTAAGAGCATATGTTCACTGATTTCAATTTCTTATGGAGCTCAGATTTATAGATAGGTCAAAATCTAAGAAATCAATCCCAATTACATTTTCCAGTTTTCTAATCTTCTACTGATGAATCATGAGAGGTTGAATCCTGGAACTTTCTTGTTAAGGGATAGAGAAAAATGTGCTGCAGTGGATTCAAGAACATTACCTGAAGTACTTTGAAAAGCCTAAATATTTAGACAGGAGGGTGACTAAAACACCATCCTCTTTGCCACTAATATGGTTAGAGATTTTAACTGGGAAAGTATTTGGTAATTCTAACTTGCTGTTAAGCTACTTAGGTGGCACTGTATGGATAACTAAGCTCCTCATGTTAAGTTCTCTATTTATTTTAGGTTGTTTTCTTAAAAATACAGTTTAAATTTATACTCATGAGAATTAACCAAAGTGTAGGCTAAAACTTTCTTTGTTTATAACAACTTTTCTTCAAGGCTTAGATCTCTCTTCCAGTTAATAATAAATGATATGGGGTGGACTGCACTCAGCATTCTTTTTCATGAGGCTGATGTACATTTAATGGCAGAGCTTTGTTGTGAGTTGCTACGTCACTACTTGCAAGTCATTAAAAAAGTGTTAGAAGGGGAGCACAAGAAAGCTAGGTTGTTTCAGTAGAGCGTAGTTCTCTGACTGACTGTGTCATGAACTTCTAATACACTGGTTAAAATGACAGCTCTTTAGTTCATTTTTACAAAAGTCATTGCATTAGAGCACTCTGTGCTGACTTCAGCTAGAGAGTGAGGAAACACTGTGCTGGGAGCTGCTGACCTTCTGAGGGCCCAGGGAAGCTGAAAGGTTACAGGAGTCTTTGGGAACAAAGGAAACTAAAAAAGTAACAATATTTGATGCAAAAAACCTGATGAAATCATGGTTTTGCTAACAGTAAAAAAGATTATTTTTTGCAATCTGATAATGCTCTTACAGAGTTGGCATTTTGGGCCCATTCTCTATTAATCAAGTTGTTTGGGAGAACATCAAAACAGAGAATAGAGCAGGAAAAAAGGAGTTTATTTGATTTTTTTTTAGCTTCACATAAGTATAATTCACATTACCTTTGTCCAAGTTACATTGGCATAAGCACAGGTGAACCAGGCCCTGAATCCCATTCGTCATACTCCTTTTTATCTCGTCAATTAACTACTTCTTTAAGAAATTATTGAAGAAGAAGAAATTATTATATTTACATGAAAATGGAAGAAATACAAAATTATTTCATACCTGGAATTTTTTTGCCTCTTCAGACCACCAGACTTCAAAGTCTTTTTGCAGCTTCATCTTCACTTTTTCCATAAGAAGCTGCAGGTGCTCAATCTCTACCTTCAGCCCTTTGAAGCGACTGTACACTGTTTTATAGCTAATATGTGAAGAAGAAATTGCAAAGTTTCAAATATATATCTAAACAAAGGTTAATCCTACCTAGAAAAGCTAGAGATTTAAACTATAAAATAATGCATAATAAGCAGAGATGCAGAGGACACAGAAAGGTGGTAGAAGGAAGTGTCACATTTTATAAAAGCTTCACGGGACAGTAAGTGCAAGAAACTTATTCCAACAACCTTTTATTTCATAAAGAAGTTAGTGAAATTCAAGTGGGATCAACATTGATTAACAATTAAAATGCAGGTTCAATCAACTATGAAAATTATTTCTCTTGAATTCTCATCATGTTACCATTAATAAATAACTGGTATCTTGGATTCAGATAGGAGCTGAGACTGATTCCCCTGTCAGGTGGAAGCTTCCTTACCTTCTTGGCTATTAGACACTTGGAGATTTACCAGGACTATGAAAGAGCCAGAAGTTTCCTCAGAGATTGTGAATAACATAAATGTTAGCAAAATACTCCATACTGATATCCTTGTATTTATTTTTTTAAATCATCCTGGCTACAGTCCCAGTGGAGCAAGGATCAGTTAACCAACGTGTATTCTGCATATTATTTACTCTTTGTGAGTCCTGTATAACCTAAAGGTTTTCCTTAGGTCAATAAAGGCAGGACTTTTCTGAATCAACCCAAAAGGCTCACAACACATTTGGATTCAAACAAGTTGCAAACACTAATCCTGAAGGAAAACATTAAGCTGTTTTTATTTATTTTTAACCTTTACCTCAAGCATAAATATTCCTCTCTCATCTACTGTGGCATCTGACAGACAAACCAACAGCATATAGACAAGTTTAAAAACTATTAGTGAACCACAGAGCTGATATTTTTAAAATGTCAGAGAAAACCCTGAGGGTAGCTGTGTGTGCAGAATTGAAATTGGAATATAGTATCAGTGTAATTTATCTTCTGAAGGATGGTAGAAATCAGAGGCAGAAGTAATACCTTTTTTTTTCTTCTTCAATTTGCATTCGAAGATTCTCTTCTACTGGATCAAACGTTAGCTCTTCAGAGGGATTTGAAACAGCTATAGGATAAATGATCAGATTTAAGCAAGGACTATATGGTTTCCAAAGAAGCAACTTCTAATTAAAATAAAAACTAGCTTTTAAGAGGTAGTTAATGAAATGGGAGTCATTAACCATTTCTCTCTTCTGGAAATGCTTCTTCAAATTCCTTATTTATTGTCCTTTAATAGAGGACATAGTCAATAACTAGTGATTTGAATCAAATTGCTTATAATGGGCTTTTTCATCATTAAAGACTGGAACATTAATTTTAGATATAAATAAAAGCAAGTTAAACATTCATATTTGGCATAAAACACTATCAAATACATTCAGCCACTTTTTGCAATGGTTTTAGCAACTAAAACAAGACCAAAAGCTGTTGCAAAAAGAAGAGACAGCAGTAGCTCTTGAAAGAGAGATTAACTTTGGAAAGCAATAAATTCAGATAATTAGTATAAATAAGGAAGATATCCTTAAACTATGTGAGAAATTTTTTAAGGTAAAGGAGAGCTAAGGAAATACTTTAGGAGTAGCTCAAGTTAGCCTAAGAAAGCAACTTAGGATTTCCCTGTCCTGTAGCAGAGCTAGTTAACATGCAATACACAATATGTTTATTCTGAGAGATGGTAAAAGTCTTTCCATCATGGTTTATATGTTCAGTGGTGAAAGGAAATGTAAAGTTACCTACTAACATTACAACAGTTTCTGTTTCTGAGATGAATGAGAAGAGTTTTAGGTTCCCAAGAAAACATTTTTGACCTTTTTAACTCAAGAAAAATGAAAAAAAACCCCAAAAGATTTGCTTGTTTCCACCCTGACTCTTATTTCTGCCAAGAAAATAAATACTATGTCAGTCAGTTGCAAGGCCTGAGGAGTGCACCCTCTCTTCAAGTAGAGGAATTCTGTCTGAACAAGAGGGCAGCAATGACCCCTCTCTGCCTGTCAGCACACCAGCTGAAACCATTAATCTTTTGTGGTAGCACCCTATAGCTTAATACAGATGAAGTTGAAAAGCATTTTATTTCATTACTTAGCTCAAGCATGTTAATACAGACAGTCAAGGTGGACACAGCCCACACACAAGCCTCATTTCACACACTGAAAGGCCTTGCTGCATGTGATTACAAGAAAGGACAGGGTGAATACATTTGTGGTGGGGAGGGTACCCTTAAAAGATAAAAACACAAACTGCTTGAAATGTTAAAGTGAACAAACAAGACAGGAGGCAGAGGAAATGCTACAACAGTGACATTGTATAACAAGTTACACCTGAACATAACAGATAATAAAAAGGGCATCATAACCATGCCAGAACCTTTAAGGAAAGGAGCAAACCTTTCCATGATTACAAGGGATGAGGATTTTCTGATTTGTCACATTTCATCCCCAAGAGAAGGCATAATATGGGAAAGCACAGAGCTACAGATGGAACCTCTGGGGAGACACTCATTGCAGAGCTCCTGAGGCTTCATGTTTTTCTGAACTTCATGAACACACAGCAGCCAGGCTTGAGGGAAATGTGCTCTTGTGGAACAAACTGAAATGATTTAGGGAGTTACTGGCTCCCAAGTGAGCCATGTTCACAGACCATGTGAGAATCCTTATTATGTTTCCATGAATATTCCAGCCAGACCTAGGGTGAGACAATTTCAGATTAAAGGGGACTCTCCTGAGCACACTGAAGAACATTTGTCCTATTTGCACAATCTGCATCTGAGTTCAGGAAGCAGCAGCTCTAGCCCCTTATAAAGAAGGGAAATAATACAGAGTGGAAGACAGTAACATCTTAAAATGTTCTGAAGTGAGGACTTCCCTACACGAAAACATCACCGAATTCTGCTAGTTATTACAGAGTGATACAAAACAGAGTACAGCTTTCCCTCCTTGGTTTATTAGAACATCTAGTACTTGGAAAAATATTTTGTATTAGCCCTGAAAGGTCAGCCAAACTTAGGCAAAAGTTTGTCACTTGTATATAAAAACAGCAAAAGAATGGGTTTTTTCTGCTGATTACATGCTGTAGAAGGAATTATTTGTTTGCACGTTACCTTCAGAAATAATAATAAAGCCTCTTGTATATGATGAAAACCTGTATCATAAAAAGGGTGCAGCATCCTCACTCACAAGTACCAGTCTGCCCATTATCCCCAGCTGGTGATGAAAGGCAGAAGCACAGCTGTAGACAAGGTGAGCAGCACAGTCTTAAGAGTGGAAAGAGATGAGTATACTGCAAGCTGGTGTGGCCCCAGCAGCAGATATAGCATCAAATAAATGGCTAAAAGTTACACATCCCTGTGGGCATCACTGAGCTTAGGTCACAAAAGCAGAAGAGATCT
Organism: Hylia prasina; assembly: GCA_013397195.1. Lineage (NCBI taxonomy): Eukaryota > Metazoa > Chordata > Aves > Passeriformes > Sylviidae > Hylia > Hylia prasina. Next base: position 20,138 of record VYXD01003870.1, read on the forward strand.
GATCACAGTGTCAGGTGAAGTCCAGTACCAAGTCAAGTCCGGGGCATGCCTGCTGGGACACTGCTTTGTAACTTCTCCAGTGTTGTTTCCCAAGCTGTTGCAATGTCCATTTCAGTTTCTTGTCATGCCTGCTCATAGCAGCAATGTGTTTGTGAACTGAGTAACATTCTGCTCTAAAGACTAAACCTTTGGAATGAAAATACACCTACTCTAATATATACAAAGGATCATGGCTCTTTCCTGATGTTCCAAGCAAAAAAGACATCTAAGGGCTGGTGGACTGTATTTCAACACTTATGCTTCCTGCTACTTCTGCCTTCTCCTCATTCCCTGCTTCTTCTATTCTCCCCTCTCCTCCTCTTTACCTTTTCTGATGATTCCCTGCAGTGGCTTCTTTCTGGCCCTGGGTTTCTGCTGCCTCACACCCCTCTCCTCTTATCAGTCCAGGCAATTTCAGCTACAGCTGAAGAAAGGAAGCTAAGGCAGAGGTTACTGGCTCACTGTATCTCATATCTCAAGTTAGCATTCTTCAGTACATAGGCTCAGTCATTTTAAAATAATGTTAAGGGGACACTGAATAGACTGCAAAACACAAAGCATAATATTTACTTACAAATTTAATTTAGACACCTAAGGAAAAAAAGCTTTTTTTTGGCTATAAGTGTTTTTTTTTTCCTCTGAAGAGTTTTTTTTTAAATTGTATTTATCTGCCTTCCCATACAGAAACAGAAAATATATATTAACCACACATATACAAAGTATATGTAGATTACGATGCACTGAAGAATCATGACATCAGCTTTTGCACACATACATGAAAAAATTTGCAGTACATTAAAAGATGTAGTAGAGATGTTACTGCTAAAGTATTAAAATACTTAACTATCAGGTGTCATTTCTGCAACTGCACAGAACACAAAGTGGTATCTGCTTTGTCCTGTGAAGGTTGACTTTTAATTCATTGATTGATAGTTTGTCACATGAAACTCAGCTGTACAGTTTAGCTCTATGCTTTTAGTGCATCAGGTGAGATGATTTCATCCAGCTGGAGTGTAATACCACAAGCACATTTTGTGCCTCAGTGACTTCTCCTGGGCAACGAATGCAGTTGCTGCAATTTAATCCTGGATAATGCAGCCCCAGGTTTCAGGGGTGCAGGGAGGTACAACACTCATGTTTAGGAAAACACTGGCTCTGTGTATACTGGGGGTTTCTGTTGGCATCCAGTCCTGTACAACAGAACTATTTTGGCAGCAGCCAGCAATGTACTGATAAGGAGTATTAGTTTCTTTACATTAACATAACTGCACATAGAGCTGAGTGAAAAACATTATGAATCCTAAGTCGTGAAGACTTTTTTAAGAATACTGAGTCACAAAATATAAAGAAGAGACTGACAGTGCTACACTGGGTAGGGAAATAGGTAGCAAATTTTATGCTTACTTTCAGGCTAACTGTTTTTGCTTCATCTTGATATACAGCCCATTTGGTGAAGTGAGTGCAGGATACAATTGATACCAGAGATGAATGTGAGCTCTGCATGAGTTGACAGTTCATATGACAAAGATTTGTAATTTTTGGTGCTTTTTTTTTTTATCATAAAGAAGATGGTAATAGGCATTTTAAGATATAATTATTTTATTCTAAGGAAAAGGCCAATTTTGGAGTACAGGAAGTGGTAAATTTTACAACACATTCCACATGATCAAATCACACAGTACCAGAGAGAAATTGTAGCACCTGCTAACTGGATCACTATTTCAAACATGTGGAAAGCATGGATGAAACACACTATTTCTAGAATGATACCACGTGTTATCATCATAGTTTACTGCAAGCTGGCAACAACCTGAAATACTCTGGCAGAGTCTTGTCTACAGTCAGAAAATTTTGCAAGGAACTTTCTGTGACCCTGAACTTTATACTCTCAGGGGTGCTCATATATTTCTCAACCTGAGTGTATTATGGAAGTCAAACTCCTAGGGATTTATTGTCTTGTGCCTCAAATAACATTGTGCCCTGCCCTTCAGCTGTATTTTTGCAGTCAAATATTTTCATTTGTTTCACTGGATAGTCTTGTGTTTATCTGCTTAAATTTATAGTCACTTGAAGTAATCAAATTTAGAATTGACTTTAGTATACCACTAATATATTTACTGCATTATTTATCAGCTTTGCAGCTTTTGGCAAACCCAAGTACTAGTGCTTTCAAAATGGAACATATGTTGTAAGGTGGTGGTGCTTTTTTCTTTTTTTTTAAGAATGACACATCTAGTCTAAAACAATAATCTATCATTATTCAGGATCATCTTACAAGTAATTCTCCTCTTTTTCTTTATTTCCCTGAGGCCATATCAGCCTATGTTTGTTATTGGGCACCACGTGTGTACCTTATACAAAACCAAAGACAAGTAGGCACAATGTAACTCAGGAGAAGATGAAAATATCCTAATGTCTAGGTGAGTTTATATTGTGGGTTGAAGAGAAATTTACCTAACCCTAATGTAATAGAATTTTTAAATTTTCAGCCAGTTTGTCATAGAATACACAGAAAAACAGTCCTATTTCAGCATTTTACAAGTTAATGAATGTACAGGGAATTAAGGACGTGTATTTTGTTGATTTTGATTTTTATTTTAATCACCCAATTTAGCAAAAGGGTCCATTGCTATACTGCTTTTTCTTTGCTTTGTTTTTGTTTGTTTTGTAACATTGTTTTGCTTATTGTTTTTCTGCCTTAATACAGGCTCAAACTAACTAACTTCCAATGTACACCTGGAAAGCAAAGCTATTTTTCCCATCTCGGTGAGCTGTTTTTCCTAAATACAGAGTCACACTTCAATTCCCTCAATTTTCTTCTTTGAAACTAGTCATCTTTATTTTTTTCCTGAAAAGACATGGCATACAAAACAGAAGGCATTACCTTCATGTCAGCTGCATTTCAGCATGCGGGCTTCTGAAACCATCATGGCTAAAAATTTTCTCTTGCTTTCCAAATATACAATTAAAATAAACTGGGGGAAAAAAAACCAACAAAGCAGCTTCAGGTTTAATGTGTTCCATACATGCCAGTTAATCTAGTGGAACAGTAACAGCTGGGTCTTAGCCAGGAACCCCCTACTAACTCAGATTCCTGCCTACACTTAATAAATAATTTTTACCATTTGATTACATGCAATTCCTCTTGCATCATTTATCGTGTTCATAATATTAGATAAAATCATACCTGATATGTTTGAATGATCTTTCTCTGCCTCCCAAGAAGGGGTGTGATTTGTCACCCATAAGCTTTGAGGCTTTGTAAACTTACATTTCTATAAATCCAAGGGTTTTCATGGAAAAAAAAAAAAATCTCTTTTCTAAGCTTTGTCATGAGTCATTAGGAATACCCCACCACCAATATGCAGATTGCAGTTCAATAACACCACAGTTTTTGTAAAGTAATGCCTGGTCTAGAGAAGGACTTGACTGAGAATAACAATAAACAACTTTCCTAAGAATAAGACGTGCCTGAGAGTGCTAAAGGTGCAGTCACACTGGGTGTCACAGATAACTGTGCATGAACAACATATTCAGGCATGGGCAGCAAAGTCTGTGCTTGCAGATCACATTTAGGAATGCAATACACATAGCAACTGCGGGATTAATTCAATGGGCCTAGTGTTTTTGAAAAATAAGGGGTGTTTTACCTGCATTCTGCATAGAACTGTCTGTGGTTGTCAGTACAAATGCTCATGACAATGCACAGAAGCATTTATTCTGGGTGCTAAATTTATAGCAATGTCATCTGCAAGAATATTAAGGAAAAAATAAGCATACATGCTTATCCTTAACTGCTTCTGTTTCAGCTGTGCATAGGTATAAGATGGGCCATGAAACTGATGTTTAACTTCAAGTTAGACAATAAATGAGGTTTTGACCTTGATTCAAGAGGTGGATACTAACCAAACAAACGTATATATCTGTACCAGTCTGAACAATTTTGACCTTTCTGCTACTTACATCTGCAAGAGAGCAGAGGAGATGGAAAGGACAAAGGAAAGACACAACATTATTGGTGAAATCAGTATGTTATGAGCATGGGGTTGCACTATAAAGTATTGAGTTTAACTTTTGGCTCAAATAAGACCAAAGGTGTTGGGCTGAAGCTTCTCTATCACAGATCTGATTTTTTTTTTCTATGCAAATAGTAGAGAGATGTGCCAAGACCTCACCTCAATTAAGTGTAAAATAAACACAAAAGTACTACAGAAAGTTTAGTTTCCACTCTCCAGCATGGCTACTCCAGTGGTCCTCTAAAACAGTTTCCTAAATGCTTTTTGAAATGTTGGTACGATGTATGAGTTTTCCAGAAAATTTCTGAAACTACAACTATAGGATTTCATGTCACCAGGAACGTCATTCTTTAAGAAGATTCATTTTGATGTTGTTCAGTGTTCTGGCACATGTAATTAGATTAGGGCCATGCGCAACTTGGGCAGTTGTAGGGACCAAATTATGGTTTTGGGACCCTCTATCCCTGCTGGCTACACTCATATCCCACACAGAGTGCCACGCTTTTGCTGGTTCTCCCATACACATACCTGCTGGCTGCAGAACAGCTGGGCTGCCTGTGCTGTGCTACCAGCTCAAGAAGGTACAAGAAATACAGAAATATTTAGGGAGTTCTCATAACTCAGCTCTTTCCTATGACCTGTGAAGGAAAGGACACTGGGCTTGATGTTCTGGTAGCTGTTGGCTGAATTACACTGTGCTGTATACTGAGAAGAGACAATCTTGACACATCCAGAAACAGTTACAACTTAACCACAAGATTCTTATCTGGAGAAGTTATATCCAACCTCTGCACATTTGTGGGATATTATTAGCTACTTGTTCCAAGTAATTATTTATTTTGATCTCAAATATGCAAACATTTTTCAGCAAAGAAGGAATGAATTAATTTCCTTTAGTTCTTGCAGCAAAAAATAAAATGGCAGAAGTTTTTTACCAGACCTGCAGTTGTTCTGAAATGCTGGATATCACACTCACCACACTATTTCTCATTCACCCCTTGTCCTGTCCTTTACATAATCAGCTAGATAGAAATTTCTGCTCTAGGTCTGACCTTGAAAAACTCATAGAAAGATTTGAAAGAGCTCCATTTGTTGTTTACAGTTCATTAGATTACAGAATTTTTTATTATAGAGAGCTTTCATGGAGGAAACCTTGACTGAAACAGAACTAGTCAAGCTGCCCAACACACCCACTGGACATGGCCAGAAGAAAGAAACTTGCAGCACCTTAAACTCCATATTATTCTTAGCTAAACTTTCTACCAGCTTTTTAGAGCCAAAAGAGAGAGGTACTCAAAGATACACTGAAGTAAAGCAAACAAGCTTAGGCCTAGAATCTGTAGTCTGTGTGCATAGAACCAGATTTATTTTTTGTTCACTCCACTCTGTTTTAGAATCATAGAATCATTCTGGTTGACCCAAACTTTTGAAGCCTGTGTGGTTCAAACGGCTCACGGTTGAACCAGATTATGTCCAGACATAATCTTTTCATATTGTGAAAATTCCATGAACAGAGATCCTGCAAACTTCTTTGATGACTTTTTCACTGTGTAACTACCCTCACAGAATTTTAATATTTTACTTTAATAGACCAAACTAGAGAATTGAAAGCTTCATCTCCAGATTCTGTCTTGTTAGACACCAGAAGGAGTTTGTAAATAATAATACAACTTTCACTGAACTTTTTATTATTTCAGAAGAAATATTTACTGCAAGAAAGCTTACAGAGACTGCAAGCTGTTCCAACAGTGAAATGCCAAAGTCAGTGTCAATAAAGCTGAGTACTGGGTAGCTGTGCTACAAGATCATGATTCCTAATAAAAATGTCACTTGATCCAAAAATGTCTTTGCTCTTTTCTGAGACCTGATAGCTGGATTTGAGTGGGTCATGTTGGAAGCTTAATAGGAACACACAAGTAATCTCAGAATTTTCTCTGACAATTCAGGAGGACATACTTGCAAAGACTTCCAGTAAATATCAGTACTCTCTTTCTCGAAGACAAAGTGAAAGAGAAGACTCATGTCTGCCTCTAGAATTTAACATTGCACATAGTAAATCCTGCTGAAAAAAGTAATAGAAAAAATACAGCAAAAAATAATACTACAAAATACCCTAGAAGGACTGGAAAGAAACCTGTGGAAAGAAAGGTCTGTGTGAGATTGAGGCTGGAAGGGACAGGTGTAAGAAGTGTCTTCTTATTGGAACATACTCCTACAGTTCTAAAATCAATTTCTATGTAATGCAGGGAAAACCCTAAAACATATTACCTAAGAAGAAACCTCAAATACTGTGGCAAGGCAAGGGCATCATTGCAGCTTGTCTAGCTGCTGCTTTGAATCCATAGCTTTTTTCCTGATTGTGATCATTTTTACAGAAGAACTTGGTAGATACAAAAATAAAAAAAACTCTTCAAGACTTTGTTGTTTCAACCATAAACTATGCTGACTTGAAGCATGCAGAACCAAGAGAATAAGTTTATTATGGTGTGCAGCTTCACAGTTACCAAAGGATAAAGTCTAACATGTAATGTCTGAACAACTACTTATAAATATTTTCAAAATTAATTGTCCCTAACTGTTGCAAGTATTTGATTAAAAACTGATTTGGTAAATATTTCTAAAAGTATCTAATATGTTACTAATAATTGTACAAAGCAAATTCAAAAGTATCTGTATCTTTGTATCTTTAGTATCTTTACTCTTAAAAGAGTAAAACGCTTTTAAAAAGGCATAGAGGTACTCGTTTTGAATTTTCATCCATTTGTGCTATTAGTATGTTTGTCTTAGCAACAATGAAAAATAAACGTCCCTTTTAGCAAGCACAATCTTACCAGCTTTCTGTCACTCAGAATTCCTATTTCCTTTGAAATAAACTAAAGAAATTAGACTCATTCCTAAAGAAAATGGACTTGATGCCACTAGAGGTCATCCTAGGAATAAAAATCAGTGCACTGCATGCGCAAGAACTTGTACAAAAAGCACCACTGCTGCTTGACATTTCAAGTGCAAATGCATGGAACAACATAACACAGAGAAATATTGTGAATATCAAAATTGTAAATTCCTTAAGAGAAATCTTTCCCTTATTCTGAGGCTATTGCAAACTTACTGCGCTGCTCTTTAGCATATTTTAGCCCTTGGATGCCAGGTAGTACTGGGGAGATTTGCCTTATCTTTTGCAAAAAAAACCCAACAACCAACCAAGGAAACCAACCAAACAACCAAAAAAACCAAACAAACAAAAAAACCCCCTCCCTGAAATTATGGACTTCATATTACTTCCCTAAAGTTCTTTCTTTAACCCATACATAAGATATCATTTTTCATCACCAAGCATGACATGGTCTTAAAACAGGCCATCTATTATTCTCCATGGACTATGCTGGATTTGTGTGGGAAAACACAAACTGCTAGTTTCCTCAGCTTCTGTCATTTTGTGATTGAAAACACTTGTGTCTCTTCATTTCATGGCATTAGTACAGATCAAGACTCTTCTGCTTCATATGAAAAAAGTTAAATGTCATCTCAGTTACAAGATATAAAGCAGTGAAAGAAACCAAGCTCATTTTATTTAAATGTGGATTTATTTAAAAAACAGATTAACTCTGATACAAACCAGCAGTTTGGAAGTGCTATGTGCTTTCCATTCACACAGATCACAGCAAATGAGTTCAAGATAGTCATAATTATTGGACTAATTATTGTTATTACGTCTGGAAGAAGCTGCAATGGTTGCAGAGAAGACTCCCTTACACTTCCTGAACATACCTTATATCCAGAGCAGGTACAAACCTTGCTGGACCAGCATTTCTAGTGGCATGAGACACACTGGAAGGGTTCAATAACAGGTTGGATGGAACTCTGAGCAAAATGATGTTGCACAGCAAGGAATGAAAAAGGGCATAGACTGATACTAACATCTTTAGAACAGGCAGCTAGCTTTGAAAATGCACAAAAAGATGGTATAAATAAAGCTGTAAAGGGAAGAAAGATAAGCAGAAATTTCCCTATATTTGCTTAAAACCAAATATGTGTTACAAATCCAAATCTAAAAATTACATGCCAAAATCTTTGTTTGCAGGCATTTGCCACACTAAATCGAATGCTCATATGCATTTTCAGGGATTGAAACATATCTGTTGTTTCTGACTCACATCATCATTTTATTTTTTATGAGGAATCAGCTTTTTCAAGGGAATTTTGCTTAAAAAGGACTTGGAAACAGCTCTTTGAATAACATCAGAAATACAGAATCTTACTTCTAAGACTAAAGTTACAAAACTTGGAAAAAACAAGTGGGTTTTTTATTTGGTTTGGCTGCAGTTTTTTAATAAAATATTGATAAAATTGTGCCTTAATACTGAAATCTGTACAAGGGATGCAAGTTCCTTACAAAGACCCCCATTTGTCCTTTATTTTTGTTTTTTTTTTCCATTTCAAATACCTTAACAAAGACAAGAGAGTTGGACAGTAATTTACTCTTAACAAACCTCCTCAGAAGCAAAAAGGTTTTGCCATCAGGCTCTGCATGTTACAGAAATACTACTTTAAAACATGATAAGATAATGCTTCACTAGAATCAAATAAAACACCAGCTTTTCTTCTTCAACCCTGCAAACTCCAGGCAAAGCTTTTCTTTCCATTCTTTCCTCCCATCTTTTCCACCCAGAAGCATGTTCATGACCCAGTGATTTTGATGTCAATACTTAAGCATTATTTCATCCTAAATACTCCCAAAGTGCAGTTAGGCATGCAAAAGGAACTTTAAATCCTGCCTAAAACTGCAGTTAAGTGTGTTAGTCTGAATGATCTTCATAAAGATAACTAAAATAACTTTTTTTGCATAGTGAGGTATTTTTTTGCAGTTAATAAAGATGAAAGGCACGCTGAGATGAATCCTTGCAAATTTACACAACGTATTCAGTGTTTCTGGTAGTGGGCTGACAAATTTTGAGCATCCCTTGTCCCTGATGATATTTCCCATCTATTTGTGTCTTTTTTTAATTCCCAGCATATGGTGTTTTAAAAGAGATAGCTAAGAGCAATGGGCTAAGTAATGGTGTTTTCTTTCAAGAAGAAATCCACATCTTAAGCACAGCCATAAGGGAAACAAATCTACACTCTTTAAAATCTGACTAAAATAGTCTCTTGAAGAGTTTTAACCATAAAATGCTTTAAGTTAAGGGGAAGAAAAAAAAGGCAGCTGGAAGATGTTAACTTGCTTTCTAGTTGAAACAATGGTTGTTTTATTTCACGTTGGGATTTTGACAGACCCTTAATTAGACTTCTGACCATGCAGTTTTCATTTAAAAATATCCTGATGACATTCTGATCATCAAGAAGTTCCTGGGAGACTTGGCACCTGTTATTCTTTGAAAGAACATTTATCCAGAAAGGCAGGCAGGCAAATAATACTCCCCAACTCATAGAATAAATATTAAGTCTAAATATCCAGAGTATTTAAAATAATAATGTAAATACTGGAAAATACTTCATGCAGTCCAGACTTAGTGAGAATAAGCAGGCAGCAATGCTCAAAACAAAAAGTAAGAGACCCACAAGTTGCCTGCTATGAGGTGAAATACTAATATAATATTCACACTGTGAATGTATAGCTGGTAAAGTCACTACTATGGCATTTCTTAAGGACATGAAAAATAATACCTATGTATGTTATGAAAAACAGCTTAATTATTGAAAAGAGCATTTGAAACACAATTTTTCTATGTAGTAAAAAAGTCGATGTACACATATTATCATTCAGATTGAAACACACATTCAGAATATATCAGTTCATTTTTCAAAACATTGAATAAGGAATTCTTATAAACAACACTACTATGATTCCTCTTGATGTAATTTGTAAGAGTGTTAAAAAAATACTAAATAGATGGTATTCAAACCTGGTGTGAATTAAAGAAAAAATTCCACGTTATTATGAAGATATTACCTTTAAATTGAACTTCAGAGGAGGGAAAGGGAGGGCAGGGAAGGGGAAGACTTGGACAGGACTCCCAGCAATCATCTAGTCCTCCTCAGGGCTGAGCTAAAGTGAAAGTATATTACTAATAAACCAGGGTCTTCAATTACTTTTCAGACAGTTGGGTATGGGACATTGACCACCTGTCAAGGAAGCCAGTTTTTGGTAAAGCATCTTTTCCTAATGTCACATCTGAACCCCACCCAATGCAGCTTTGAACCTTTCACACGTCCTGTCACTGGATAATAGGAAGAAGAGATAAGCAATTCCTTCACTTCCCCTTCTCATCTTGATAAAAATCGACTGAGTTTGGTTCCTGGGCTTTATTGACATAGACCAAATTATTTTTAATGCTGATTTTTAAATCAAAATAAAAAATGATAAAGGTATGAAGCAATAACATCATCACCAAAGCTTGAGATGCACAGGCAGATTAGAAAGAGGAACAGTTTTGTCATTCTGAAGTAACTTACTCACCTGACTTTTGGAAGAAAGGATAGTCCTCAGATTTTCTCTTATTAAGAGACAAATGTTCTCTATGTTATGTATACATAGAAATACATATATCAGCTGCAATCTGGTCTGAGTTAGCTCCATCTTTTATGTGAAGTAGGTCCATGAAGGCACATTTTGGGATTCTTTTATGAATCTAAATGAGGGGGATCTAAACAGATTGCCCCAGTGGTTTTCTGCCAAATTTTGGCTGAAGTTTACTGTCCCTGAAGTGGAATTCTTTTATGAACACACCTAGGCAATTTCAGTACAAAGTCAGTGGAGTCAGTTTAAAGCATCTTCAACCAAATTTAAATGACTTTACATTTTTGGGAACAACTCACACAGATGATTTTGGTTTTACAGCTGTGTCAACAGAAACTGCAAGAAATAACTCCTCAACTTCAATAACTAGATGTGAGAGAAATGAACTGTATATGCCTTCAGTTGCCCTTGGAATGAGAAAAATTAAAAAGAATGTTAGATTGTGGCAACATGGCTATTAGCTCAGCCTCAGGACAAATCAGTGTCTGTTAATGGGAATTCAGATTAGACTAATCAGAAACCAAACTCCCACATCTGTAATAATTGTGTATTATTTTTCTCACCACATTTAAATCAGATGCCTTTTGAGTCAAATTTTAGGCAAAGTTGACAGAGTCCATGTTCTTTGTGGCATGGACTACTGTAGAAATACTGTGGCAAAAAACTGTCATAGAAAATACAATCTGCCTCCCAAGCAGATTTAGCCCTGGAAGAGAGCTTGTTGACCCTGTTGTACCCTATCTGAAACGTTCTGCTCTTACCTAGAGCTGCTCTCTGAATCTGCCTCTGGATTATCTTTCCTTTCAGATGGTCTGTAAAAGACACAAAATGCAAATAATTAAAATTCAAAATGTCAAAAATCAATGAAGCCATTGCCTGTTTCCCTCCATTTGAAACTCCTCTGCTGCTGGCCAATTTTAAGGGGTTTTTGTGATCCATGGGACAAGCTGATTTCTGAGTTCTTTCCTTCTCTCTACTGCAAGTAAACAAGTAGGCACAATATGACTCCACATATACTGAGATTTAACTGTCCAGCAAGAAAGACTGAAAATTAAGCATTTACTGTCAAGCACTTTCACTTTCATTTCAAGAATAATGATCACCTACTGCTAGATACAAAAGATGTCCAAGTGGGACCACAGGACATATGGAATTCCAAGTATTTGTTTAAACAGCCTTTAAGGCTGTAGGTCACTAGTCCACCCCTTTGTCAGTGAAAAACTAATTTCCCAAAATCCATTTTTTCCTATCTGTCCTGCTCAGTTTCAAATATCCCATGTGCTAGAGCAAGTTCTACTAGTGTCCTGGTTCTGTCCAGGGTTAATTTTTTTAGTAGCTGGGAGGGGACTGTGAGGTTATTCTGTATGACCTCACATCTTTGCTGGGGGCAGGAGAAAGGGACACTCTTCTTGGGAGAAAGGTCAAGTAAACATGGCAGAGGGAGCCATCCTATATTGTCTAATACTGGGGAGGTTTTCTGTGTGAATTGTTTCTTTTCCTGTGCCCTCTGTCATTAACATTGTTGCTGTTACTCTTCATTTTCTTATCTCATTGCTGTTTCCAGTAAATTGTTCTTATCTCAGCCTGTGATCTTTGCCTTTCTTACCTCCAAAAATTCTCTCCATCCCACCACAGCTGGGAAGGGAAGGGGAGAATGGGGCAGTGAGAGACAGCAGTGTGTGGTTTGGAGAGTTTTGGTGTGGGCACTGAGTTGGGCAGTAATATTCCTAGATCATGGCAACTACTCAACAGGACTCACTGTGTAGACATCATAGGTTTTCAATCAAAAATTAACCAATTCCATTATCTCGGCATTCCTAGTTAGACTCCCATACCCCGTATAACTCACTTTCATACTTCTATCAATTTCCTACCTGATCTATAACAGTGGGCCAGTTTCCCAATTATTCCAAACAATAATTAGATTACCACATGGAATGCCATTATTCAAATATATTAATGGAACCAATAAAGGAAAAACATAACCCTAAATATGGAATTTCAGCAGTAAATGTATTCTGAAGCGGGATGGGATTATGATTCTTGAGTTTTCAAATTAAAACAATTTCTAAGAGATTTGTTCATAATATTCTAAGCTGCAAATCTGGATACCAGGGAAAGAAAAAAAAATCCATTCTGAATTCACTTCCCCCCCCCAAGACCTGTGATTATCTATATCATATTAGCATGCATTTTGAATTAAAAAAAATCACTTTGCTTACAAGTGAAGTCTTATGGAGTAAGCTAATCAGAGGCACATTAAGTTAAAAGTTGGCAAATGCTTAACCAAAGAATATAAAAAGCCATTTAAATTCACAGGTCATGAGAACTGGATTGTTCTGTGAGCAAAAAAGAACTATAACAAATTTAATTTCTTTGGAAATTATGAGAATAATTGTTAAGTATTTAGTAGTATTGTAGGAAATATATTATTTGCAATACATTACAGTATAATATTCAAGCTTTGTTGTTTTGATTATTTATAGAAAACAAACAAAATAAAACACCCTACCTACTTTTTGAGTATGGAACAGACATAGATTTATATTTTTCTGCAGAGGAGGTTTTAATATTTTTAATTATTTTTAATAAAACTAATGAATTTTTCTGTAATTAAAGTTACCTGTAAAGTTAGGAAACTGTAGTCTGTAAAATTAGGAAAAGCCTTCAGCTACCAAAAAACAGATTAAGTGAAATAACTAACATCATCTAACCCTGCTATAAAAACAAATAAATCGTTCATCTCAGCTGTACTAACACTCCACCAAAAAAACACACTCAGTTAAATAAGTTGATTCCTGTAACTATAGAAAAAACACCCTTGATTACTAATTTTTACTGATAAAACCCAGTTGAATGACCAACATTCATATTATTTGTGCTTTGAAAGCTCTATAAAGCAACTCAGTTGATTTCCACACTCAATGAAATGTGATTAAACATGCCACTTTTCCCTCAAATTGCTTTTTTGCTATTCTATTTAGATCCCCGTATTCTACTGTACCGTTTCACACAGTGTGATGTTACTCACTCAATATTTAGCCATGAGACAGCCATGAAACAATTTGTAGAAATCTTGAAACTCATCTCAATGGATTGCCATTAATAGAGGTGCTCCAGGAACAATCTATACATTTATCTTTGTTTAAGGGCTCAGAAACTCTCTTAAGCACTGTGAGCTTCAAAAGGCAACTACCACTGTTTGAAAAATTGGTTCCAGCAGGGACAACAGGCTTTTCATTAAGAGCCACCTGAAAATAAGGGTGACATACAGTTCTCAATCTTGTCAATAAATGGTGTTATAGCTCCTTCTTTAACCTTGCTAGAAACAGATCATCGGTAATTTAAATGTTTTGCATTTCAAGTGGCAATGAGGTCAACTGAAAAAAAGCAGGCCAAACAAGTTGATGAGAGTAAGATCAAGCAGATAGACAACAGCTTGTAATCAATATAAATATGTGGAAACACAAGAACATTCTTGTAGCATCATGGCAGGATGCTACACATTGTGGCTGGACTTTACATGATTATAGCCAAGATGCTTGACTTTCTATTACACAGAGTTTACTCTGAGCACAGCTGGGATAGAAACCACAGAGGCTGCAGGAGCTCTACTTGTATTGTGAGCTTTGTCAGACCATTCAGCAGTGTGAAACTGTCCCAAATGTTCCTCTCTCCCTTCATTCTAACCTTTGTACACTTCTGCTTCATCCATGCCATGGACCATAATGTTGCAAGAAAAGTTTTTCTATTTGGCAGCTTTGTGAAAGAATGAGAAGTTTGAATCAGACCACCTGTAATCAGAGAGGAACCACAGAAAACTTCTCCATGAGCTAGAAAAATAAAACTCCAGCCTTACCGTTCTTCTAGCAAAAGATTTTTCTTTTTCTTCTTTATATAGAAATAGAAAGGTGACATTTATCCAATTCACATAGTCCAAACTGCCTTTTCAAGGCAGCAAAAATTGAACTTCACTTCCCAGAAAACTTCCTGAGGAGAAACTGGAATTGTATTATGGGAAAAGTAGGCCAAACATGAGTTCTGATTCGAGGGACATGGTGGTATCACGAGGCACCTGACAATAATTCCATACCAAGACTTAGCCAGCCAAATATGATTTAATCTTTCAGTTTGTTTTAATCCAATTTGAAATTTGACAGTTTGTTTAGATTTCATTTGGGAAAAAAATTGTTTTCACTTAGAAGCTCTTATTTTTGACAAACCCTTGAGATTTTCTGTGTATGTTTTTGATTAAAGTAATCTTGTTTTGTTTTCACTATAAATACTTGTGGGGGAGAATGAATGTTTCTGACCTGCTCTACTTTTCTGCCTCTGAGAACACCATTGCTCCAGCACTAGGCTTGAAGTTCATAAGTGACAGAAGTAGGGGATGATTCAGTACTGTTGCCTGCACAAATCTTCTCATATAAACAAAAGGAAGATTTCAGTCTTAAATACCGCCAGTTCTACAATCTTCATAAACACAAATATATACCCAAAGAAATATGAAGAATCACATTCTCATTAAAAACCCACCACGTCTTCTGATTCCAAGTGTAAAGTTGTGGATGAGGTAGTGCTTAAATGTGGTTTGCAAAAATTGAATTTAAGATGTGGAGAACATCTCTCAACATATGGCTAATTATATTTTCTGAAGTTTCACCAAACAAGAAGCTAAAAATAGGTCTATAGCAGATACCAAATATTTTTTTCCAGCAGCGTCATTCTTCATCTGGAGATAACGGTCCCAATAAAATGTTGACTGCTACAACTCCACAGGTTTTGGCAAGAAAAGTAGTTTTGTGGAATTTAAGAATTCACTCAGCATGCAGCCAGCTGTCATTAAGGCTGTGATAAATCTGTTGGTTTTGGCCTGCATTTCTGGAGACATGTAGGTATGGAAAAGAGATGAGCCGGCAACACAGAATTTCAGCTTTGTGACAGGAGACAAAAGCAAGGAGGGAGATGAAGAAGACAAAATGGAATAGAGAAATCTAATTAAGAGTGATGTAAAGCAGAGGAAAGTATCCCATATTGTGACTAAGTATGACAAAATACATAATATGGTTGTCCTTTCAGTTCTTGTCTTTGCATTTTTCCAGACTGTTTCAAGGATCTGAAATAATTTTCCAATCTATTACAGACAAGAAATGCCTTGACCTGAAGCATATGCTTTGAGACAATACAAAAGTGAATATTTTATAATTAAAAAAACCCACTGATTTAAAAAAGATTTTTGGTTTTGTTTGGGTCCACATTACAGGTTTTAAAGCTTACCTTATGTTTTATTAGATTCTCAATATAATTCTATTACAAGGTTTCAAAGACGGTTAACTCAAGAATTGACAGGCTAAAGCTTTGGTCAGTGACTTCTCACCTCTTGGGTGTTCTTTAGTATTTTTCTATTATTTTACATTTTCCAAGCCTGCATTTATCTTAACACATCCTTTCATCATGAAGATTCTGAAACCTTCACACCTCAAATACTATGCTGTATGTTTAACTTTCCTCATTTTTATATCATTTTTGGCGTTACATAAAATATCTAGCAGAACATCCCCTTATGTGTCCAGGACATCTGATTCCTGGAATTCAGCCTCCAGGGATTTTGGGTCCCTAATCATGCTAGATGTTCTTTTATCTTTTTCCTGTTTCTCACACTGCCACACCACTCAAAAGGCTGGGGGTGCACAAGAAGCTGCGATGGAACACAGCTGGGACAGCTAACCCCAATGGACCAAAGGGATATTCCACACCTTGTGGCATCATGTTTAGTTAAAAAAGGAGGAACAAGAATGAAGCAGAAGTATTTGGAGTGATGGTATTTGTCTTCCTAAGTCACTATTAGGAGTGAAGGAACCCTGCTTTCCTGGAGGTGGCTGAACACTTGGCTGTCAATAGAGAGGGAAGGAATTCCTTATTCTGCTTTGCTTGCACACACAAGTTTTGCTTTACCCATTAAACTATAGCAACCTATGAGTTTTCTTACTTTTACTTTTCCTATTCTTTTCCCAGTCCTGCCAGAGGGGAGTGAGCAAGGGGCTGTGTGGTGCTTCTTTGCCAGCTGGGTGTAATTCATGACAGGAAATTAGTGGGGGGCTTGTTTGTAATGCAATACCCCTATATTTGCTGTTGGACTCAGCTACCACCCAACTCTGAAGATCAACTCAAGACTCTGGAACTATTAAATCTGATTCATGAAGTTGCATGCACCCACTCGAATCAGATAAGAAATCCTGTTGAATGGGCAGATATTAAAGGTGCATATTCAGCAAATAATCACTCATTCAGAGACAAAGAGAGAAGCAATCACATAACTTCCATGAGCCCTATATAGATATATTTTTTTACTGAGGTTGAGGTTAGAGTTGTAACAGCTTACAAACTATTCCTGAAAGCAGGAGACTTTGAACCCAAGTGTAGATATTCAAATGGAACAATTTCTCTAACTGAGAAGATCAAACAGAGATAGTTATAGGAAGTCTTACCAGATATGTTAGAATATTCCTTTAAAATCTGGTGATGAAATTGTATGAGAACACACTCTATGATAAAAAATATCTGACAAGGAAAGTCATGGAATAGAAAATATTCGTTCTAATGCAAAATCCTGCAGCACTAAGAACAAATAAACCATTCAGCCTTCCTCTGACCCAGAGAAATATTTGGGACAAATTCTGAATTTTCTTTTCAAACTTTGTCCTTCTCCAATGGCAAAAACATGTCAGTTGGCTCTATTAGGACAATGTGCAGAGACAAAGTAGTCTGCATTAGTAAACTGGCTCAACATTATGACTGATGGAAATGCTTTATTTTGGAATATATGGTTGGCCAAATCCCATGTAATTTGATAGCTTCTCAGTTTCAGAAAGCCCTTGGTGGCACCAAGGAGAAAAACATACTATTGCAATCCTCATGGCCTCTCTGATGCACATGCATTTTTCCAAGTATGAAATACAGCCCTCACCAGCATTAAAAATATATGGGTGACAATACCTCAGGTAACATACTGTAGAGTATAACCTGCTGCAGCAAATTTCTGCCTTCTGCGGTGGTTTAAGATTTTACTGCCTCTCCTTTCTCCTCTTCCCTCTCCCTTCCCCCTCTCCCAAAGTTTGCTGTCAAAGGTTACTGCCCCACAGCAGAGGATGTAGAAGGAAATGTCTGCCCATGTTCTGGCTGCTCTAGCTCCAGATTTTGGCACATCAGCACAAGCATACCAGCAATTTAAGCTGACACACTATCATCGACTCAACTACAATGTCTGAAATACAAGTAAACACTCTCTTTTGCCAGCTGGGAAGAAAGGATTGGAGAAAGAAACTGCCAGCAAAGAGATGGGCCAGACCATTGGGAGCAAGGAAGCTGATGGGATTTAATAGAACTCATCAGTCAGAGTTCTCAGGAAGGTCAACAGGTTCAGAATTTGAAGCACAACCCTGACTTCCACAAATTCATAGCTGCAAACCATAGCCTAAGCTCAGCACATTACCAAACACACATGGAAATACAGTTTCAAGATAATCTACTTCCTTGGAATTTAAACACCCCAGATTCAAATGGATACATTTTACTATCTCAAAACAAGTAAAATGGATACATTTTACTATCTCAAAACTACACGTTTTGAGATTACTATTTAAAATATCTGACTGGGGCATGTTCCCTTCCTTGCCATACTCAGTTGAGACAGTAACAGATTTTATTGACACATTTAACATTTTCAAACCTGATCAAATTTACAGACAGAAAGCTTATGAGACTGGTGGTCTCTTCCAGTCATTGCTACAGGATGACAATGCACCTGACTTCTCAGGAAGAATTTTTTTCACTGAAAGGGTGTTCAGGGATGGAATGTCCAGGGAGGTGGTGGAGTAACCTTCCCGGGGGGCATTAAAGAAACAACTGAACATGGCACTTAGCACTATGATCTGGCTGAAGAGATGGTGATTGGTTAAACATTGGATGCAATCATCTTGTGGTTCATTGAGCTACTCAATATACAGTCCTCTAAACTCTCAACCCATTTCTCTGCATTTACTCCTAACCTCCATATTAAGTCTCCTCACATTCTTCTTCATATTCTTGTTAATTCTGGCCAGATTACTTTTTTCCCTCACAAGATGATGACTTACATTTTCTGATTGAAGAATATTCCTGCAACTGTTTATTGTCTGGCCTGCATCCTTTATCCCATTTTTTTTTTCCTAATAGCCTTTCATACATTCTGGCTGCTAAAGAACAACAACAACAAAAAGCTTTGATAGGGTTAAACAGCAAAACCATAGAGAAAGTGACTTTATTTTCCTGCTGAATCATTCTGGACCTCTATGTTCCTCTACGTACAGACTGTCATAGGCTACATAGGCCTAAATTGTTCAAGTGTTCCCAAAGGAACACTTCAACACTTTTTCTAGAAATCCAGATATTCACTGGGACACTGGGACATCTAGGATAACCAACATAAAACATTAATTGCTCTGCATCTCCTTGAAATTGGAAATCAGAACCTGGATGCTTTCTGAATTTAAAAATAAATGCCTGGATCTTTGTTTTCATGTCCCAAGGTTGGCTGTCACTACTTATTTCTGACCAGGCATTTTCAGCCAAGCATGGATATATTGTAGCAAGCACACTCCAAGGGACTTCAGCAGAAGCACACTTTATGTCTGTATATTCCATGGGGAGGGGATAGGCAGCTCAGCCAATAAAGTAGTACTTCTGTATGTGCTGTAGCAATGGCAGTTTGCTGCACTCAGGAAATAAAGTGAACAGGTTTTTTGGGGGGATTTATTTGATTTTGTTTTTCCTGGATAGCTCTCCTGAATTTAGCTACCTAAATTTCATTTAAGTTAGATGCCAGAGTGCTATTTTAGGTATTGTCCAAAGTGAACAAATATTCTGTTTATCTATCTTCATATGCTAGAAAAGAAACAGAAATGATGCACATCTGGAAACTATTGTTCTATTGTTTATCACATCTATTTTTTCATGAATGAAATATTAAGCTGGTCCAAAAAGCATGACTCAAAAGCAATGCCATATGGATAAGGAGCCATAATCTGTGAATTTAGTGTTCTGGATGCCCATATGACTAAATGCAGCTTATCTCTTGATTATTTTTTTAGAAATTAATGTGAAGAGAAAGAACAAGGAAAATAGAGAAATAACTTTGTATACGGCTCCTGTCCTTTTCACATTTTCAAATATACAAATTTAAGAAGGATTAAAAATAAATAAAGGGTTCTTAAAAGCACAAACAAGCAAAGTCAAAACCAAAGGATTTTACCCCTGAAGTTTTCTGGTAATAATACACTGGTGTCAGCAGGGAGTGACTATATCCAAGTTTCAGATGAACATGGTTATTTTTTGTTACAATACTGTCTTCATGGTTTTGCAACTTCTATGCAACAATTTGATGTCCGGTCTAGTTTTGTGATATTTCTTTTTGCCAGGGCTGTCCAACATAAAATTAAATACAGAGTGCCAGAGTTCACTATATACTTCCCTTTCAGAAACTTAAAATCTTGCTTTTACCCAGGGAATTGAGCACATACTGCTGCGTAACTTTTGGTCAGATGAGATGGACTGATGTTAAGAATCTGACAGATATGACACAAAATTAAAAATAAAATAAATAAAAAAGTTACTATGCTGAAGCTGATTAGATATGCTACGATGTTTTGAGGCCATGCATATAAACATTTCAGGGTGATCGAAACAAGTCAGAGTAAAAATGAGTGTATGACATATTTTCTGATCCACATTTACTTGCAATATATGCACCAAACCTTTGAGAAGTGACTCCTTGAGTGTCAGACATATACTAGCAGCCCAGTAAAATCTGAAATAGCTCCTGTGAAGATACAGCTTATATTCACTGTTGTGGATAAGCCTAAGTCTGCTTCTCAAATTGCTCAGCAATTTTAAAAGCAAGCTGATTATATATAACTGGTATAATGATGTATTCAGCTCAGAACAGACATCTTCCCTCAGCCTTAAATAAAGTACATGACAAAATCTTCACATTACAGCTATTTGTTGTTGATTGCATTCCTTCTGCAACATTCACAACCAGCTGTAGTGACATCACATGATTTAGGAACAAGTTGATTAGAAAAAGCAGCTATTGTCTTCTAGTATGTGTAGGTCTCTATGCCTATGCTACCAGTCTGCATGAATGCTGTTTAGATGCATAAATGAACCAAGGGATACTATGAAAAACAAATTTCTCTTTCTGTGTTCAGAAAGGAATATCACTCTTGAACAGTACTACTCTGAATAAGCTGATGTCTACTTCTCTGAAATTTGATTTTTCAGTGTTAAAATCTCTGGCCATCCAATACTAAAGACATACATGACCTGGATGGAGGACTTGAGGGAATACTAAGTTTACTGATGACACTAAATTGGGATGAGCTGTTGACTCCCTTGAGGGCAGAGAGGCCCTGCAGAGAGACCTTGACAAATTAGAGAGATGGGCAATCACCCACTAGATGAAGTTAAACAAGGGAAAGTGCCAGATTCTGCACCTGAAATGGGGAAAACCTGGTTGTCTGTATATAGTAGGGAATGAGAGGCTGGAGAGCAGTGCTGCAGAAAGGGACCTTGGGTCTTGGTCTATGGTAACTTGAACATGTGTCAGCAGTGCTCTGGCAGCCAGGAGGGATAAGCATGTCCTGGGAGCATTGAGCACAGCATCAGGAAAGTTTTAGGCTGGAGATCAGGAAAAGGTTCTTCACTCAGAGGGCAGCTGGGCACTGGAACAGGCTCCCCAGGGAGTGGTCACAGCATCAAACCTCATAGAGTTTAAGAAGCATTTGGACAATGCTCACAGGCACATGGTGTCACTCTTGAGGTTTTCCTGTGCAGGGCCAGGAGTTGGACTCAATAATCCTGATGGGTCCCTTCCAAGTCAGTATATTCTGTGATTCTATGATCAAGAAAAATTTTCTGTACAAAAGATTGTAGGATTTAACACACACACCTCATAATATAGCATCAATTATCACCTAGCATTTTTTCTTTAAACGAGCAAATTTAATAGATTGACATAAGAACATACCATAGTCTAATAAAACAGCAAAATGTAGTGTAGCAGTCTAACAACGATGATCTATTTTCAGTCAAAAGACAGCTTACAGGCAAAAAATCTGTTACTATTTTTCAAAGTTTATAATCATGGCTTGATTAAATCCAATGAGCCTTCTCAATTTGTTTTAGTTATTCTAGTGAAACCTTAAGTAAAAAATGTTTACTTGGTTTCTTCCTGAGAATAACTTTTCCTCCTGAAAATAGTTCTGTTTGTAAAAAACAGAACATCATTTGTAATAATTAGAAAATGAAAATGTTTCCTACATACGTACATTCCAACTCAGAGCCAAAGAAAACATTAACATCTTGGGCCTGGGGTGACTCTTACACTAATAAGGTTCTTCTGTTTAAAGAATAGCACACCAGGGGAGCATAATAGAGCTGTTCAAATGAGTTCATTCAGTTTGGTATTTTCTGAATAAGTCATTCGACAAATCATGTTTTCTCATTCTGGGGACCCATTCAGCATAAGCACTCTAACCCTGAGGCATTGCCTATTGTTTGAAAGTAAAAACAAACATATGCAAGCAACTCTGAAACAATGGACAATATTTAGCATTTCCATTAACATATGCATTGCCCCCTGAAGCCAAAAGACTTCTACCTTCTGAAATAAGCTTGCTGAGTGCTGCTGCAAAGACTATATTACCAAAGATGGTATCCTCTTCTTATAAGGAGTAGCAGAAAAAAGAAAAAGGCTGCAACAAAGCTACTAGAACTGCCTGGTTCTCTTGTCAGTCTCGTTTCTATGAGATCAGATGAAAAATCCC
The DNA here is from genome assembly GCA_013397195.1 of Hylia prasina. Taxonomy (NCBI): domain Eukaryota; kingdom Metazoa; phylum Chordata; class Aves; order Passeriformes; family Sylviidae; genus Hylia; species Hylia prasina. Next base: position 42,574 of record VYXD01003870.1, read on the forward strand.
ACACCAGCTAAGGAATGATGAAGATAGAACAATGGCATGTGTCCTTCTCTCTTCTCTGAAAATGGCCAAAGCATGGCCATGCTGCAGAAGCAGCAGAACAGATAGCTCTCTCACAGCTGCCATAACCTAGGTTATGGCAGCTGTGACATCCCTCTGATGGGAGAGAGCCTGCACCACCCACGTGCTGGACATCTCAGCCTCACAATAAGCCAAATTTTACTGTTCTCCTCAGGGTTAGGGTTATGCTTAGGGTTAAGGTAGAGAAAAATTAAAAGTCCAGAGATCAGAGACACTGCACAGGAAAAGGCATGCCAAGGGGAGCATGGCACTGCCCTGGAACTTCTCCCTCCACATTTCACCCCTTGAAAATACACATGCACCGGGTATCTATGCCTACAAAAAATGCTCATTTTTTTCTGCCAAAATTATAGTAAGGCTTGAAAAAAAAAAAAAAAAGCCTTTCATCATATCTCCTTTCCACAGTGTTGGTTACAATTTCTTCTCTGTTTTCATGATTTCAATTCCTTTCTGGAAAGGAAAGTCTTCCTTCTTTGGTCTGTTTCCCTGCACATCATGGCATCCCATGCAATTGGATTGCTTTCCCTTTGGTGAAGAATTTTTTTTCATCAGGCATGTTTTTAAAAAGTATCTTCTTCTGTCTTATAGTTTGATTTCATTACCAGATTTTGTCATTAAAAAAATGCTAACTTCAGCAGGAAAAACTACAAACACTCAAAAAGGGAGATATTATCAAATAAAATGCAATTGAAAAAAAGAAGAAAATTTGGAAATGGAGTGACTGCAAGCAAATGGATCGGGATGAAATGAGGTGCAGTGAAAAGGACCAAAACGTCCTGAAGTAATTCTAAGTGAAACCCCAAAATAAGGTAACGAAAAGGATGAAATGCCTAACAAAAAAACCCCAAACCTCTTCACTGAAGGGAAATCAATTAAATGGCATGGGATGCCATGAAGTGCGGGGAAATAGACCAAAGCTTGCCAAATTGATCCTCTCTGAAATTGCAAGATTTCATTCCCTTTCCTGAAAGGAAATTCTTCCTTTCTGAAAACAGAAAAGTAAGCGTTACAAACAGTCTGGAAAGGAGACATGATCAAATATAATGCAACTGAAAAAAAGAAGAAAATTTAGAAATAGAGTGACTACAAGAAAATGTATTGGCATGAAATCAGGTGCAATGAAAAGGACCAAAACTTGCCAAAATTAACCATACTAAAATCCCAAAATCAGGGAACAAACCCAAATGAAATACTGGAGAGGATACTGATGAAATGACGTACCTAATTAAAAAAAATCTTCACCAAAGGGAAAACAATCAAATGGCATGGGATGCCATGAAGCACAGTGAAAAAGACCAAAACTTGCTGAAATTAACATTACTGAAATCCCCAGATCAGGGTACAATGTCGAATGAAAGAATCGCGAAGAAATTGATTTCTTTTCCTGAAAGAAAATTTTCCTGATAAGGAGGGGAAAAGAAATTAAATCTTGCATTTTTAATGAAGAATTAATTTAGCAAGGTTTTGCTTATTTCCCTGTACTTCATGGCATCCCAAACCTTTTTATTGCTTTCCCTTTGGTGGCATTTTTTTTTTCCATTAGGCATTTAATTTCATCCATCTCTTGTTTTGTCTTTTCCTTTGACTTTGTTTCCTGATTTTGAGATTTCAGGAAGAATAATTATGGGGACAAGTTTTGGTCCTTTTCACTGCACTTCATTTCATCCTTGTCCACTTTCTTGTAGTCACTCCATTTCCAAATTTTTTTTTTTCATTTTGTCAGATTTATCACTCTCCAGAGTGTTTGCAACACTTTTGTTTCTATTTTCAAAATTTCATTTCCTTTCCTGAATTGAAGAATTCTTATGATTTCAATGAGGATCAATTCAGCAGGGTTTAGTTTATTTCTCTATCCTTTATGTCACCTCATGCCATTTTATTGTTTTCTCTTTGTTTTACAATTTTTTTCTTTTTCCATTTCTTTTAATGAAGTTCATCTCCTGTCTCTTTTGACTTTGTTCCTTTAGGTTTTAGTGGGTATCATTTTGGTGGGTTTGGAGCATTGTATTTAGAAAAAGGAATACCCCATCTCCCAAAGACTGCTCCCTTAAAGGCTTTCTTCTTGGTGCAATTTACGTCCTGGGCAAGAAGCTGCTTTTGCTGCTTCGCTCAGGGTTAGGGCTGCACTTAGAATTCGTGTTGAGAAAACCACAGAGCCTTGAAGTCCATGCACTGCAACTAGAAAAGGCATTGTGCCAACCCCAACACTGCTCCCCTCAGACCTTTGCAGCGCCCACAAGATGGAAATTCGCCTTGAAAAATTCTGATTTTTCTGCTCTGCTTAGGGTTAGGCTTGAAAAAGCCACAAAACCCCGAGCTCCAGGGACACTGCAACTACAATAGGCATGCCAAGGGGAGCACAGTGTTGCCCCAACATTACTCCCTCACATCCTCCTTTTTGTCACCCTCCCCCATGTCGTGATCATCAGCCTTGGAAAATGCTGATTTTTCTTGCTCTGCTTAGGGTTTGGACCTACAACATGTACAATGCTTGCCGTAAGTATAACAAAAGACAGACTTTCTTTACTGTTTTCAGAAATGAATAATAACACTTTACAGGCTTTTTTAATAGACTTAATAATTTTGTCTTGCTTTCCTCCTTATTTGCACATCTAACTATTAGCTTTCTGGGGATTCTTCATTCAGCTAGAAGAATTATTATATTATAAAATACCTAGTCATAGGTTGTTTAGAACTACACTCAACAAACATAACTGCACTACGTCAAGACAATTTAAGCCTTGCTCACTTGGCAGAGACTTTTTGAGATTCTAAAAAAAAGTTTCATGTGAATCAAAATATGATCTGGTGATTACAAAGTAGCCAATTGATTACTCTAACTATGAACACTGTGAAGAAGTAAACAAACAAAAAATCATTAACATGAACCTTTCACTGAAGTGCTAGCAAAATAGAAAAATACATTCCCATCCCTCTGTTTTATATTATGATCCAACTCTCTGCTCAAAGGACAACAAAATAGGTTGAGGAAATATGCATCACAGCATTGAGTCTGCCCCAAGAGGATAGTAACCAGTTACCACATCGTAATTACTTGCCAGGCCTGTGTGAAAGTCATGACATCTATTCTGCCTTACAGCACCTACCTTGAGAGAGATCTCCAGAGGGCACTGTGAAAGATCACACCATTTTTGAGTATGCTCTACAGATCCCTGGTTAACTGGGCCATAGGAATCATGCCTGAAGTGGTAGAAAAAGAACCTGAACAGAATCAGGATTAAAGTAAGGTATATTTCACCATGGAAAGAAGGAAATATGTTAAAACTGAAGGATTTGTAACCAAACAGAAAAATAAGGTGTAGCATCCTGCAAAGCAAAGTAAATTACATTTCTAACAAAGAAGAAACTGCAGATGATGACAAAGTAAAGAAAATAAAATCTTTAGAAACTCAGCTGTTTTTCTGTGCTTTCAATTCCTTGCTTCCAAAAATCAAAATGCAACATTTAAAAAAATAGATTTGAAAACTTCCGTCATACTGGCACAATGCTTAGATATTTATCCAAAACAAACACACATAGGAACTTTATTTTTTCAGCATTAAGTTGCCAAACAATTGGGCCAAGAAATTAATGACAAAGAATCTGAAGACTGTGTCAGCCATGCTGAATGGCTTCAGCTTTAACAGCTACTGCTATTTTTGGTGGACACATAAACATGCCTCGTTTATTACAAAACTTCTTTGAAACTGACCTTCAGATCAGAAACAGACTGGGGCTTCTAGGCACCGGGCCACATTGAATAACATCCCAGCTGGGAAATTACATCTGGGGGACTGTTTGTCCCCATGGCCAGTTTTCTCTTCTGTTTTTCTCACAGATGGCTGCAGGTTTTGCAGAGCTGATGTGCTTTGTTATGTTAGGCATAAGTGACATCCCTCAGGAGTAAGCAACATAGTTACACACCTGAGAAGCATAGTGACACGTCTGAGATGAAGTATGGAAGAAATAATGTTTGCGTACTGTTTTCTGATACAACTTGTGTCCTGATACCAAGACTGAGCCTGCTAAGTGACAGAGGACATCTGCAACATACAGGCAGAGTTCCAGGAGAAAAGAGATCAGTGGAAACTACGTGTATTGAGGCTTTAATTTTCCATATATCCCAGTGCAGGACAGAAACAGTGAAGCAGCGGGCAGGCAGGCTTTTTTGCTCTGAAAGCTTGAAGTCCACATTGATGTGTTCTTGTCAAATCTCCTACTTCTCATGGTAAACTACTGTTTCAGCTTCAGAAGAAGCTGATCTGGCTGCTCATCTGGAATTTCACAGGTACTGAGCAATCCATCTAGGGATGTTGGACACACAAATCATGGTCCATGCAGCATGCATGCAGCCTGACACTGAAAAGCCTTTGGAGAAGTCACACAGAGCACATCTGATAGTGAATGTGCTGGATGAGCTGCACAGCATGTGCTGCACCGGGTGCCCACTTGCACTGGGTGGGATAGGGCTCCGAGAAACCTGTTCAGGTGGAAGTGGACCCTGCCCGTGGCAGGAGGGATGGAACTGGATGATCTCTAAGGTCTCTTCCAGTCCAAACCATTCAATGATTCTATGAGTACATAGCTAATGCTTGTTGCCCTTGATCAACTAAAACAATAATTAAGATAAATGTGGAATTTTTTTCAGAAACTTCTTTTCAATCCATACACAAGTAGAACTCAAATTGACCTCAGCTAGAGTTTTTCCTTATAGAGGATTTCAAGATCTCAAATTCCATGGATTTTAAAGGTCTCTGCTGAGAACATAAGCTACCTGAAGAATGAAATGTTGTGGAATGACATTATTGAGCTATGTGCTCATTAAATCTGCATACAGAATTAATTTATGAGTTGTTTGTATCTCATTTGAACCATATTTTTTGTGGAATGTAACCTTTCTTCTTGAAGTTTCTCAATCCCTTTTTAAACCAAACCTTGCCATTTTTGTCCTACACTAGTCATTTCCAGTAAAATTTGTTAAGCACATATAAGTTTTTGTAAGTACTTGACAGTTTCTGGAATTACACTAGAACAGTGAATTAAATCAGCAACTAGGAAGTCACAATGTTTATTTCCATAAAAGAATAAGTATCTCAGAATATTACACTAAAGAATGGAATTCATTTCAAAGTACAGTAATTTCTCTCTTATTGTAGCCTCACTTCATTCATGGCTGAAACAATGTCCAGTAAGTTAATGTCTGTAACTCAGAACATTTATATTACTGTAAAGAAATAGATAATACTACCAATATTACTGAGCTTTATGAAAGCAGCACATTGATATTGATGGGTTTTCTTTTCACAGAGCAAATCATGACAGCTTTTTCATTTCATCTAGGTTCCATGAAAAGCATGGAACTTTTCTTTAACAGAGAAATTCCATCCTTCCAAAGTACAGATATTTCTTCAGCAAATGTTTTAAAAATGCTATTTGCTCATGCATGTCTTCCCTCATTTCTTTCAGCTCATATAATCATGCCTTAAATATGTGTAGCATTCCTAGTATCAGCCTTGAGCTTCTAGTTCTTAACTAGCTGATCCTTCTTTTTCCAAGTAACTTATTGCCTGCATGTAAAGCTACAACAACATAGATGTACACCACAGATGACAGAGTGCTCTTAAACCATCTCTGCCTAAAAAACTTAACTATCTTATTTCTTTTTTTTCTCTGTGTAAAAATGCTGCTATCAGTTCCCTTCATAAAGTTGTGTAGGTGTAAAGAAAATCCTTGCATGAAATATTCTTCCTTTGGAGTTTGATGTAGGTCTGCTTGGCTAATCCACATTAGGAGGAAGAGTGACAGTAACAAGATTGATTTTTATACATACATACGTAGAATCTTGCACAAACAGAAAAAGGTGAATAAAAATTTTGGCTTTATATTAATTGGGTTTGGAGTAGGTTTAACATCTACTGTGCATTGACAGAAACAACAGTGTGACATACAAGTTAGTGAATCAGAATCAATATTATCTTTGAGTACTGACATATCTTGTCCTTGCTCTCCTCCATCCTCACCATTTCAGTGTAGCATGCCATTAACTGTGACACATATGAACATTACTTGAATAATCTGCAAGCAAATGAAATGAGGACCCTTCAATAACCTTGCTTTGCAATACTAGAACCTGCCATCACTAAAGATTATAATTTGCTCTGGTATTCTATGATCATGTGCACAAAAATCACAGCCTGAAATGAGGCAGAGCAGTGCAACAGCTCAGCATTCCTGTGGGTATAGATGCACCATCAACATCATGCACACATAATCCACCCACCTACCCTTTTTCATTCCAAGAGTGCCTGTTTCCTCACATAGTTATTACTCCCACATGAGTTTGCCTTTCCTCTCCCAGCTTCAATCATAATGCTAGCTGATTTCTGGACACACTAAAAACAACAGCTGCTTCCCTCTAGGCATTAAATACCATTCAGTATGCTTTTTTTCTTCTAGGAAAAAACTAAATCTAATAGTGGCAAAAATAACCCAAAATAGTCAGACATTTATAGGAGTGAACTGGAAATCTTTACTACTCTTAAATGCCTCTAACACAGCACATTCTTGCATATAGGAAACTTTTTTTAGTGGTGAAATACTGAATGAATATGTCAGTTTAATTTACACTGAAAACAGAAGTCGTTCTCCCAACACACTCTTCAACTAATGTAGTAGCAGTTGGGTCTTTTTTGTTATTTAATGCTTTACAGTTTGTTCAGATGTAGAGTAATCCTTACTGTCAGAGTGCTTTGACAGAGAATGTTTGCAGTAATAGTGTAAAACCACCTTGTTGATAACTGCATCCTAGGAAAAAAACCCCTTCTGCCAGCCCTCATAAGGGGAGAAGTTCTTATTTCAGAGGTTTTGTCTTTGCTTCTCACCATACAGTTCCATTTTAATTGGCAATAAATGAAATTATTTTCTCCAACTTTGGTCTGTTTCACTTGGTAGTTGGTAAGTCATGTCCTCCTCTTTATTTCAACCCATAACCTTTCTCTTCCTACTTTTCCCCCAAATTCTTTTGAGGAAGGGATGTGAGAGAGCTGTTAGATAGTCAGCTGAGGTTGACTCACACTGTGCTAGGCACAATCACTCAAATTTTTGCAATGAGAAATTTTCTTTACTATTCTGAAATAAAATCTTAGGCTTCAAATTTCCTTCACTGTCTTCTTCAGTAATACCAAAAGGATCTACAGTTCTTGTTAGAGACCCTAACTCTCTGAAAATGATACAAAACACATGCAGTCACACAGCACTTTTTTTCCCAAGAAAAGAAACCTCTTTTTTTTTAGCTAACGAAATATACACTTTGTAAGTTCTTAATGTCAGACTAGAAAGGCAAAAATGTACTTTGTGTCAGTGCTGGCCCACTTTCCATTTCTCCTACGCTGCTTACAGAGTTCTCATTATTTCCTGGCCTCTCAGTTATTTTTTTCCAGTTTCACTCATGTTGGTTTTTTGTACTTGTCTTTTAAAGCCCAGTCCTTGGGTACATTCTCCAGTCATATGTAAACAATTCTGAATAGTTCACTCAAACAAATCCAGACATGTCTACATGTTCAAAATGTATACCATTTCACTGCTTTTTAATGGTGTATTTATGTAATATTGACTTGCAAAAAGAATTGCCCCTCGATGCTTGCACCAAAGCCCTCTGCTCCTTTATTTGTGCCTATACATAGTTTAGTGTGATAACGCAGCAAAATCGCATCACTAAAGTGACTCTGACTTAAAAACACTTCCCTCTTTTTCTTCTTTTTTTCCCCAAGTATCAGAAAAAGACAATTTTCATCCTCAATAAAATTTATCCTCTTACTTCTAGGAGGTCATTGTGAAAAGTTATGAGATAATGATAATGAGAAATCTAAGAAATTTTATTTTTCATTAAAAAAATAAATCTCTGTACTGCTAATAAACATAAAAGGAGACAGAATCCAGGACTAAGTGGTATAGTAGCAAAGAGGCATGCTGGTCACAATACCTCATTATAATTATTCTACACTTGAAATCCACCTTACATCTAGACATGATATTCCTTGATCTTCTTGTGCAAGCAATAACATCTACAAAAGCCTATAAAGAAAATCCTACTGCAAATTTCTTTTTACGGCTCTAATTTCCTGATGTTTTTGAAATGCTAGTGTAATTGAGAAGGGTTTGGAGTATTGTGTGTACTTTTCACTGCGAAACAGTAATATTTCCAAAATGAGAATGAAAGGGTATTTATGACATAAAAGTTACAGCCAGATGCTGCTGTCACTATCTCAAAATATAATCAGACTGCATGAAATGGATTATTATGGCCTCTGTGGTGCATAGTTTTATACTATTAAAAGTAACTTAGAAATAATGGAAACTGATATTGATGGGATCTGTTCTTGATTGTGCAAAACAAGGCAGGAATGCTTAAGGAAACCAAAACAACAATAAAAGTAAATTAAAGATCTAATTGCAGGCCACAGATGACTCTTATTTCTCATACCACATTTCAAGTAAAAATTTGGCAGGTTAGTAAACTTAGCATCTTTAATGATCTTGTGAGTATGACTGCTATGATGAAACAGACTTAACTGAAAAAAAAAAAATGTTCCAGGCTGTTAAACTGTATAAGGTAGTTGAATTGACTAAGCTGAACTGGATCCAAAATTTTAATACTTAGGAGGTGCTTATAGGTAGATACATTAACAAATATGCTCTAAACAAAGCTGGACAGGAGGAAAGAACAGATGAATAAAATGTAATATTTTATTAGCACCAGAGTGCTAATTTTCGAGTGCAGCAGTGTTACACAGAAAGAATGGAAGAAAGGAATTTACAGTATGATCACTTTTGACTCAGACATCAGTGTTTAGAACTACCCACAAAGTAGTTACTTCTTCATAATCTGCATCAATCAGAATATAGATAGCTACAAAAGGATAAAACATGGATAGAGTTTCTTGCTTATACAGTAGAACTAGAGTGAAAACTCAATGAAAATACTATTTTCCCATTTTGCAACCAAAATAAAAAATAAGAGAGTAAGGAAATTAAATTTTAATTTGAAAACACTTTACTTGTAGCTACACTTATATACCAAAACAAGACCAAAATGTGCTTTGTGCAATTTTTTTTAGCATTCTGGAGACATTTCTAGCTTGATTCTTAAAGGAAATTTTGAACATTCATATGGTCTACAAACTATTACAATTTCCTACAGGAAGCATGTAAGCATTGTCAAGTTCAGTGCAACACTACTGACACACAGCTGCTTGCTTTATTCAAGGGATCAGTTTGGTTTTTAATTTACATATACTGTTGTTGTATCACTCATGTTTCCCAGATATACTTCATTGTTTCACTCTTAACACTGAAGAACTGAACCGAAAGCAAGTTTTAAACAGATGTTTTTAATTGTAGCTAAATCCATACTCTACTGCACTATAGATATCAGAAGTTTTGCCTAACTTACTGAGGAAATACCCACAGCAATTTTGTTCAAACGAAGGGTTTCTTCTAGATTTTGCAGCAATGCCTGGAAACAGAGTCTTGGGAGATGCATTGTTACATTATTTCTGAAAGATTCAAATTTCAATGGATTTAAAGATCACACAACTCTTGTCCTAGCAGGACATGGCAAGTGGTACCTTCAGGACTGGCCTGTGTCCCACGATATCTTTTACTGCCTCCCACACCCTCCAAACATTTGTTCTTTCCCATGTAAACGGCTGCAAGGCTCCTGTCTTCAAGCAGCACAGTTGCAACCCCAGATACTGAGAAAGATGTGTCTGAGGGTAGCTGCTTATTGCTGGTGTTCACTGTTCCTGCTCTAAAATTCATTTCAACTTCCACAAGAGAAAGAAGCTGGACAGGGCTGACTTTTGGCTACACCTTATTTAGGCTAAGGAAATTCTTGGGTATGACATTGATGAGCAAATCTAAGAGACAGAAGAAATGCAGGACAATGTGGACTTCAAGATGGTAGCAGAGGAAAAATAATCCTCCACAGTATGTTTAACTTGCTTTTCTGTGTTTGCCACAGTAAAAAGCCTACTTGGTAGGAGTTAAGTGATTTTACATGGATACTACAGAGACTCATAGTTGCAAGGTAGATATGGAAATTCTTCTTGCATGGGTCAATCTATGAATATCCATGCACAGGTTCTGTACTGACATTTATGTTCTGGCCAGCCTGACAGAGGCAAATTAACCTACTGAAAGAAGACAGGCAAATTCCAGTGTCATGCCTTACAGAAATAACCAAGTGTTCAGAAAACTTCTGCAGCAGCAGGGCTCAGCACCTGATCTCTCTGCTTCCAGATCTATTCCAAACATCAGTTATGCTGTGGTTTGAAAGCACATTGCCAACATGGCTGAGGTTTCTGCATACCTGGCATAATTTAAATATACTGCATAATATCTCTGAGGGACTTGTGGTGTACCCAAAGGTGATTGGGAGGGGAATCTGGCAGTAGTTAACATTCATGATCACAGAGAATATAATCATGGCTATGGTGTAAGTACAGAGCACTTGGCAGCTGTGTTGTGAAATATTTGTCCTTTCCCAGAAGTCAACTGCTTTTCTAAGACATGAAGTGATGATAATGACTTCATTGTCCATGTCTATTGCAGTGCCACCCAATGAAGGAGGAGATAGAAAATAAGAGCAAGATCTACACCACTTGCCCTGGATGCCAGATTACCTTTCAGTCTGGTCCCCCATAGCCTAAATCTGAAAGGTTGAAGAGACATGGAGGACATGGACCTGATCTCCAAGAACTTCAGGGACAGAAAAAAACTGTTTAACATCTGACAGAAATCCTGGATACCCTCCAGATTTGGAATCAACAGAACTCCAAAATCAACTAGGAACATATCAAAGGCTTCTGTGAGGATCATATAAGACCTTCATTGGGGTTGAATATACCTATAGGTGATTTTTGACATTGAACAATCTGAAACTGGGTACCAAACAAATGCTGTTGGGGCCTTAAAGGAAAAAAATTATGAAACTGCCCACCAAACTGAGGCACTTCTCAAAACTGCTCTAATTAATCTCTACAAATTATAGAGTGGTAATCTTTTATCAGAAGTCATATATATTTATGGATTAGTACAATCCTTAATCCAGATATGAAATTTTCAGATTATGGTTTTGGATCCTTTTATTCCAAAATAAATTTAAAAATCCCATGCTAATACCTTAACTTCTCTTTTTGATAAATTTCAGACATGCTGCCAAATAAAGAAGGGAGCTAGTGGTATTTGAAATAATCAAAACTCATACATAAAATTATTACTCCTATCATCATCCTACAGTTTACCTTATTGGAAGTCTTAGCAATGACTTTTTTCTTTTAAAAACTAGAATCTCCTCCCATATATTTGAATTCTGTGAACTCATCACATAAAAGGTAAAATGAATTTAAAATGTACTCACTTATTTTATTTCTTGCTTCATTTAATTTCTCTCCAAGGCATTTAGCTTCATCAAACCTGTCAGTGCAAGCATAATGATACAGAATTATTCTAAAGAACAACTAGTTAGAGAAGTTTATCATAATAAAATACTTCTGTATTTTATTTTTACTCAGTACTACTTTTTCATTTGTAAGTAGAACTAATTGGAAACAATTTTCCATTAGGACAATTTCTCTGGTCTGAGAGAAATCATTTAGAAGAGTCTTCATCTAGACAAAGTAACTGAAGAAATCTAGAAATTGTACTTCTAACTCAAACAATGTCAAAACAGAGTAAACAAATATGGTTTCTCTCTACAAAGGTACGATGTGCAAAAATCCTCCTTTTCAATTAGTCCATTTCTTCATAAGACTGGAACAAGTTAGAATTTCAAGAGCCTAAGTTGGTATCTGCTCATAAACATTTGCTTTCAAGGCTGAATTCCAAAAGGCTAAATGGCTGAAGCTGGAGGGTTCCTGAGAACTTACTCTTTCTTACATGAAAAAGGTAGAAGCCATTGAAGCTTCTGTTAGACTTCAGAAAAGCTTTTACTACTGGGGTTAGCTTAGAGCTCCGAGCAGGCATTAAGGATTGTGTAAATAGCAAAGGGAAGAAGTTCTGGACTACCTCTCTCCTTCTTTCCCTCAAGTCCCATAGTAAGTTCATCAATTACTTATTACTTATAAAATCTGAGGGTGATCTCATGATGCCTATTGACTCTGATTCATTTTCACAGAGAGATTTATCTGGAAAAGTTGAAGCCTGCTATGTATCCAGACTTTATTCATAGGTTACTGCCAATAGTTGAATAGGTTGTGCATCTGTTTTTCAAACACCATAGTTTATAAACCACCACAATAACTGAAATTTGGCATTAACTTACGACATTTCAACAGATTCCATCTGTGACTATGAATCCGAGTAAAACAAAATTAGCCAGGTAAATACACGTTCCATATTGAATGTGGAAAAGCTATTTCAAATACTTCTTTAATTAAAAAAAAAAGGGTGACATTATCTAGCTTTAAGGTGATATTGCTATGAATAGTAATGAGTGAACAATTATATTTTTAGCTGAAAAAACTTAATGCATAGCTTACATGGAAACCACTCAACAGAAAGGCTGAAATTGCCAAATCATGGCTTCTATTACCTACAAGATAAATACACCATATGAAACCCCGGAGTGAATTTAGCCACTAATTTTAGTGGAAAAAGCATTTTGGCAAAGATTTCAGTCTCTGGATGCAAATGCCAGTAATTAAAAAATAAACATCTTGGAAAACAAATCTCTAAGTCATTATGTAAACTAACACAAACTCAGAGGCTGTCTAATGAGAGAGACATTCAGTGAATTAAATGAATATTCACTTGTTTTTAATTATTAGAAATTACAACAAGTGATCCAAGTAAAATTCATCTTTTCCATGAAACTTGCCCATAGGTACTGAAAAAACAAGTTAGATGCTAACCAGCTGAAAAACAGAAAACAAGGAAAGAAGAAAATGGAAAAAAAATAATGGAGAACAACAAAAAGGAAACTAGATCTACATTGCATCTGTAAGCTCAGTAGAATTTTACTACTGGAAATATTGACTAAGATGGGATTTAGTAGCTTTGTGCAGTATGGAATATTACATTGGTGTGGCACAATTGGAAAGATTGCTTGGTAGTATATTTCACCAGAAAATGGGATAGGTTTTTCTCCTCCTCAGAGAAACAATTCTAAGAGAACATGATTTCATTAAGAAATAGGATACTATTAAGTTCTCTGGAAGCCAAGTACAGAAAGTCCAAATTGCAGAAATCTGACTCTGTCTGGGTATAAACACAGGGTGGTTACTTTTTAAGCAGGGTAGCAGTTATTAATGTATGTAAGAAAAATTAAAAAGAATTGCTGTAACACTGTAGAAGATCACATTTTCTACCTTACAAGGGCACTTCCCATAGGCAACTTGAATTGAAGGCAAAATAAATCAATTTTACTTCACTTGAATTATCTTTGACTATATCAGTTTTCCCACTTTTTAAATTCAGAGACATTACTGAGTTACAATATAAGCTACTGCACCTATGAAGAGCTCTGACATCGTAGGTCAAAAGCTTTATCCAAACCCAGATTTTTTCTTTTATATATACATATTTAACAAAATAAATGCTTTTCAGCATCTGATTTAATTAGCTGACTGCTTTTGATCATTTTTACACCAGTAGTTACGGAAAAAATACACCTGTATTTTATATGCATGACCGTGTATTTTCACATCTATATGAATAATTTCACAACCCAAGGAACAGTTGTGACCTTCACAGTGAAACTTCCAAGTAGTCTCACAGAGAGTTCTCCATTCAATAATTTAAGAATGATATAATGCACACTTGGTGTCTTACTGAGATGTGCCAGGGGCTCCTGAGGCAATAGGAGCCAACAGGGGAACTACAAGGAAATGCTTCAAAGGAATTAAGGTGTGTTCTTCTATGAAGATAGAGTGGCCAACAGCTGAGGTGCCTTTACACCAATGGGCACTGTGTGGGCAAGAGACAGAAGAAACTGGAAATCACTACACTGCTAGAAAACGGATCTAGTTGCCATTTCTGAAACTTGGTGGGGCAAATCCCATAACCTGAGTTTGCCTACCAATGGCTACAGGTTATCAGAAGAGACACTTGAGGAGGAGGGGTGGAAAGGTTGGTCTCTAAACCAAAAGGCAGACTCAGTGTAAAGAGCTGTCTCTGAACAAGTTATCTGCAGGCTGATAGCTGATGGCTAGCAACAGAGGGAACTGAGTGGTTGGCATCTACTATGGGATGCCTGATCAAGGGGAGCCTATTTATGAGGCCTTCATGCTCCAGCTAATGGAGGCATTGTGCTTACTGGCTCTTGTCCATCTGGAGGACTTCAAACATGTCAGCATTTTCTGAAAAATAGCATGGCAAGCAGTAGGCAGAGACTCCTGGACTGCATGGGGGGTAACTTCTTAAGCGAGGTAATAGATGGCCTTACCAGAGGGAGGAGATACTGGACCTGTTGGTCACCAAAGCAATGAGCTAATTGGAGACATCAAGATTGGAGGCAGCCTGGGCTGCTGTGGCCTTGTGTTGGTAGAGTTCACAGTCCAGAGGGATATGGGTCAGGGCAAGAGTAAAGTTAGGCTCCCCAGTTTTAGGAAACTTCCCGCTCTCCAAGGAGTTAGTCAATAGGATCCCCTGGAAAACTGCCCTCAGGGACAAAGTTATAGAACAAAGCTGGTAGGTCTTTTAGAATGTTGTCTGCAAAAACTCACAATCCCCAGGAACAAGAAATCAAGCAAGAAAGGCAAGAGACCAGCATGGCTGAGTTGAGATCTGCAAATCAATCTAAAGTGCAAGCAGGAAAGGTATAGGCAGTACAAGTGCTGATGAGGCACTGGCTCCTACTGCGTCTCTAAGTGTCTGCCCACCTGGCTGGAACCACAGGTCTCTGTGTCCTTTGTTATGCAAAGGGTTAGTGCCAGTGCAAGGCCTCTTGCCTCGGGCTTCTGCCAACCAGAGCCTGAAGTGCAGCTGCACACAAAGCTACCAGCACTGTGTCCAGTTCTGGAGCACAGGAAATAGATGGACCTGTTCGAGTGGGTCCAGAGCAGGTCCCCAAAAACTATCAGAGAGCTGCATCACCTCTCTTAGGAAGACAGAGAGAGAACTGGAGTTTTTCAGCCTGGAGAAGAGAAGGCTCCAGGATGACCTTACTCCAGCATTTCAATATTTAAAGGGAGATTATGAGAAAAATGGGGACAAATGTTTTAGCAGAGGCTGTTGTGATAGGAGAAGGGGTAGTGCTTTAGAATATATTTAGACTAGGTATAAGAGAAATTTTTTACAATGAGAGTGGTTAAAAACTAGAACAGGTAGCCCAGAGAAGTAGTGGATGTCCCATCCCTGGACACATTCAAAATCAATCTTGACTTTGCTCTGAGCAACCTGATCTAGTTGAAGATGTTCCCGCTTATTGCAGCCGAGTTTGACTAGATGACTGTTAAAGATTGCTTCCAACTCAGCCTATTCTCTGACTCTATGATAATTATCAAGCCAAGAAAATCCACCCAAAATACCCAAAGGAAAAAATAAGACAGCTAAAAATAAGTAATTTGTGAACCAAACACTGTTTGTGGTATGACAGAAGTGGTTATGCAACTATAAACAAAATTATTAACAAGAGAAGCCTACATATAAAGGGAAGCTATGGTAACCTTTAAACATGTGGTGTCCACACTCTTCTTCCTGTGCAATTTGAACACTGGCTGGGTAACAGAACTTTTGTGTAACTAGTAGTTCAGGGACTGCATTCCAAATTACAGACTGGATTTGATACAAGTCCATTCTAATGAACTCGGTAAACTTGGAGCTATAAGCATCTCTGCTAAAAATGACTGCAAATGGCAGGGGAAACTGCCTTGTTCCCAAGTATCAAAATACACGTTAGCACTGATTTCAGCAATCAGCTGATGCCTCTTAGAGAGGGGTTACACAAGGCATTAGTATGAATCTCTTTGTTCTTTAAGGAAAGCAAATCTGTCAAGCTTAGTAGATTCTGCTCATCTCTCTTATATATTCTGAAACCAGAAGGAAATACTGATTTGCTTCATAGTAATAACATACAGAAAAAATATGGAAGAATTGTGATTAGGTAGAGGAAGGGCACATCATGGCTCAGAACTGTATTGCTCTCATTAACATGCTGTAACTATTAAGTGTTCTGCTGAATGGCAACACCAGAAATGACTGTGGTATAATCATTTATGCAGTGATGATGCAGTACTGTGGCATGATATCATAAACTGATCCTAAGAAAGGTATTACTAAATATCCAGTTTACATGGATAGATGTTTACATAGATCTAATACCTTAGCAATTTGTGTTCCTGTGGTTGAGGTATAGAACCAGGTAAAAAGTTAATCAGTTCAGAAAAGTGATAAATAGCAAGAACTTGAGTAAGTCACAAGGATGTGGAGATCATTTCTTGCCTCAGTTTTACTGAAGTAAATGCGTGTAAGACTTGGTGACCATGGAAAAAAGTATCTTTCATGCCTATGAAGTAGAAAATTGTGTTTAAGAAAACGGAAGAAAGCAGAAGAAACCTGGAGAAGGAGAAAACCTCAAGTCAAAAAAACTCCACATAAACCAAACGAAACCACAACAGCACCCCACAATCAAATAAACAAACACCCCACCAATCAAACAGAAAAAAACAAACAAAATATACCTAAGAAATTTTTAGGGGAATGGTTAGTTACAAATATAGATTGAGAGATTTGCTTTTGGCATCAAAGCTGTGTATTTCTTTTGCAGTACTAGGAGGGTTAACTCTTGAAAAGCTGACATTGAAGCAGCACTGTTACCCACATAGTCAAGTGTTGGCAGTTTAATTTGTGAGGTTTAAAATTTGTATGAAAATTCGTTTTCAATGTTTTGCCATTATCATTATTTTCACCAGACATATGAAGCATTTTGCCAACATTAACAACAAATGTGGAGGAGGAAAGTATTATTTCTGTTTGTGAATGCAAAACTGGCAGAGAGAAGTTAAAATCACTTGGCAAACAGGTTAGGGACACCAGACATGCATATGTTAAACATCTCCTAGCTTACTATCCAATTCAGTGCTGAAGCCAGTAAAGCATTTTTGACAATGGAAATTGCAGTAATTGATTCAATCCAATGGATTTTACTTCCCCTAGATAATTCTTGATCATGAATGCCATTGCCATGTTGCTTCAACATGGCTGTGAAGATGAACAAAAGCAGTGGAAATATGCACTAAGATTCCTCATGCTACTTTCATTTCTATGCAGACTTCTATCACCACTCAGTGCCTTCTGAATATGGAATGTCTTAAGTAAGAAAATGTGAAGTGCCTGTAATGAGTCCTCAACAGGAGCTTGGGATGTCTGGTGTAAAATTACGTGTTCCTGCCTAGACTGCTAATGAACTCTCAGAAGTCTTCCCCCAGCTATATTTTGATGTGACATTCACCTCTGCTTCAGAAGCTGTTTGTTGTCCTCAATGGTTATACTGTCAGCATGGTCCCGCTTGAAAACTTCAAAAGCTTCCTGGCATCCAAGTGACATCTTTCCTCCTGTCCCAAGACAAAACACAAAAGAGAACTTCTTCAGAGTCATGAAATGGTAGAGATTTTGCGTTGATTTTAATCCTTTTCAGATAAATGCAGCAAGTCAGCCCAGGGGTCTTAAGGCAAAGAGAAGACTAAGTTCAGTTTTCCACTGATTGGAAAGTATTTTTGACAATAGATTTCTATTAACTGACAGATTACTTAGGTTTCACATAATTTCTCTAAACTCTGAATTCTTGAGGTATATAATTAATCAAGATAATTTTAAATGTTCATAAGTAAAACTGAACTTTGAAAATTTAAAATATGCAAAATATTATTAAGTGCGAGCCAGAGGTATTTTCATAAAGCACAATGCACAATTGCTTCTGTATTTCTTTCACCTGTTTCACATTGGGCCCTAAATATACCTTGACTATTTTCAATATTCTTGGAAGAAAAAAAATCAAGCTTCTTTAATTGTGTTTTAGTAAATACTTTCCATACCCTTTTAGTTTACATAAAGCAAGAAATCTACCTACACAAATGGTTGGTGCCTTTTTACATTTACAACACGGTGTTTGTTTCCTTTTGTGCACCAGAATGTCAAGATTTATTTGGCCTTCAAATCTTCTTTTCACTATAGGAAAATCTATAGGAAAATTTTACATCAGTGAAGCTGAAGTCTGTATTATTTTCAGTTCTCACTGCTAGATGATCTATAGATCCAAGTAAGATACATTGTATCCATATTAGTGACAAAAACATTCAAAGGCTTAGGGAGAATGAGAGCTTATGCCAGCATCTGTATTATCACCAGTACATATATGTCAATAAATGAGCAAGAAGAAAGGATGAGACTTGCACTTAAATAAATTACAGGAATTAAGATAGTTCAGGAGCAGAAAGGGGGAGGACTCTAACACTCAAATTTTGTGAAGAATACAAAATGGCTCCACCTTTAATTCAACCTCCAAGTTGCAATGTAAACCTCAAACATTATACTCCTCGAATTGGAATGTGATTCTCTTTTGATTTGCCCCCCTCTTGAGTCTTTCTTTTGTCCCACCCACAAGTCTGCCTTCCTGCCTCAGAGCTATCAAGACCCCAAAAACCATTTTGAACAGGAGCGATAGAAAACTCTAGGATTTCTCCTGTGCAAGTGTTTTCTCTATCTTTTATGCCAATAGACCAGCATTACCAGTAACATAAGCCCATATATCAGTTCTTTTTCAGGCTACCTGCATTGCAATTTTGGTGTAAGGTTTTCTCCTTCTCCAGGTTTCTCTTGTTTCTTCAGCTTTCTTTACACAATTTTCTCATTTCATAGGCATGAAATACATTGTTTTCAGGGTCAGCATCACCAAGTCTTATACTCATTTACATCAGTGAAGCTGAGGAAGAAGTAGGCAAAACACGCCTAAAGGACCTGGCATGTGCAATACTGGGATGTTACCTGTGACTGGTCCATAAGCTGCATTTTAAAGTCATTCTAAATATATTCTGGTGCATCTCATCATACATATATCAGGATAAGTTCCCATTGATTACAGCGAGATTTCAGTGATGTAAGATACTGTTTACAGAGAAAGCTGGTAACAAAAACTATTACTCAGGGTTCAATGATCAATAAAAGTGTAAAAAGATTTCTTTAAAATATAGAGAAAATTTTGCCCCATTTCAGTCAAAAGAATCAGCACATCTGCTACTAATTCAAAAATTTTGAGTTGAAAATAGAACCGCCAGGAATGTTTGAATGGCAAAACATGCAGAAATCCTCCACCCTTTTTTGAATAAGAAAATCAAAGAAAGATATAGTGCACTATTTACTGTTGTGTGATCCAAAAGAGCAAAAGAATTCAGGAAAATATATTTTTCTGTGGTGATGACCTGAGAGGATAATGTTCATGTTTCATGCCTGCCTTGTAGAAAAACAGGCAGCTTCGTGAACAGAATTTTATAGTACATTCATGACATCTCTAGTACTAATTTTAACATGCAGCCTGAATTGACCCCCTAGAACTGCTTTTGTTGCAGAAAAAGCTTGTATTACGTGCAGAAAGCCTGGAAAAAATTAATGATCAAGACTAAGATAAACAATGCCCTTACTCATACATAACACTGCAATGTAAAGTATTTAACTCTTCTGACCATGTGATGCCTTTGAGAGTACAAGTAAGAACAGTAAAGTTTGGAAAACAAAACTATTACAGTGATTACTGCTACTGTCTGGCAGAAATGCGTCAACCAAAATTAAAGGTAATCTGATAATCATTTTCCAGCACTAGCTTGAAAAGGCATCAAATTTGTACAGCCAAACAAAGCACACAAAATAGATCCCCAGAACACTTGAGAAGGGGAAATGTTCTGGTTTATGCAGTTCATTTTAAGAAAATACAGAAACACATGAAGTAGTAAACAAACCCATTCTGAAAATGGTATAAAAGAAAGGAAACTTAGAAAGGACTATTGAGATTGTATTTCAGTATAATGCGAGCCTACAACAGCTATGTTGCAACCTATGGGTAATGGCAGAGACATTTATGAAGAAAATAAGGGATGGCAACAATGTAAATAACAGTAAAAGACTGCAAAAGACATTGAAAGCTTGATGGAGTAGTTGTGTTTTCATTCTGCTCAGTAGTGAAGATTATTTCTCTTCATGGTTGATGCGGTATCTTCAATCGTTGTCAATGTCAATGTCAATACAGACATTTCCTTAAATAATCTGTAATTTCATAAAATAGCCTCACCTTCTTTCAAATGACCTCCAAGTGCCATGGTGCATTAACACTTTTGGCATGCTCTTTCTCCTGGGCTTAATTCTAACAAATAAGCTATATATTAATATATATTATTATTAACCGAAGTGTTATTGGATTTGTTTTTCTCTAGTGTTGAAACTGAAATCTATGTACAGCAGTACATACATTATAAGACAAAAAACAGAATTAAGAGGAGAAACCAAGGACAGAATTTTGGCAGGGTAGTGGAACAGTTCAGCTAAAACTTCTAAAGAAAACCATTTCTTTCACTCTTAAAAAGCCAAAAATTCCTCCTCTCCTTCTTAATTACCATGGCATGATGTTACAAAATAAATATTTGAAATTTTTTATCTAAGGAAGAACCATCATATCACGCAGGATGAGAACCAGGAAACACATGTCATCAAGTCATTACAATGTGACCTGGAATAGTCATTACCATAAAAATAATTCAGATCAATGAAAAATGCATAAAATTTTCTTTCAATGACATTCACGAAACCCCAGTTGACAGGACTGCATTAAAAAAGAGACAAAGTTTGTATCAACTTAATTTTGATTATACCTTTCCTGTTAGATTGTGTTACTTGGCTTGAATACCAAAACACAAATATCCCCAACTCACACAATGTGAAATTCACAGCAAACCCATTATCATTTATAGCAAGTTCACATAGCTGAAATTTTTGATAAAATTCAGGTTCAATCCACATCATGAATTTGTATGTTTAGGAATGTTCTCATTGAAGGTTTGATTTCAATCTGCTTTATGACCCAGTGAACTCTCTCAGCTTTCATATTAAACAAAAAAATTTGGTTCAATAGGCTCCTCTGCTGAAACGTGCAAATTACAGCTGTCCCACTGAACTTGGGTAAGTCAGCAGTGATGTCTCCCAAGCTCTGAACTAGGGCAACAAGATCTGACATGACCAAGAAATAGAGAGGTTGCTGTAGCATTGATAATGGACTAAATTCTCAAAATCAGCAATAATTCAAAATACAGTGAACATGATAAGGCTTGTGGTCACTGCTGATTATTTTTTAAGATAAGAAAAGACCAAAGTGATTTAAGGACTCAGTTGTACGCTTATAGGAGGTAGAAGCCTGAATATCAGCAAAGACCCTGGCAGATGCTGTGCATGCTATGCTATCACTCACTAATTTAGAGATTTTAAGCATTTATTCTATGCTGTTACATACACAAATGCCATTTACAGTCATCCTAAACACCAAATGTTAAAGAAACTTTAAAGGAACCTGTAGGGTATAGTGTGGCTCTGGCTCTTCAACTGTCAACAGAGAAATTATTTGACTGAATGCTGTTTTTAAATCAAATAGTATGCACTGGAATTATTCAAGGACTACACGGAGTAGGTAGGAGCATGCAAAGGGATAAACATAAACCTTATTTTGTTGTTAAAAGTGATCAAACACCATTGTACATTTACATGACCATACTGATTTTTAAATGAATCTAACAGCAACAAATCCTACTGCAGATTGTATTAGTGATCAAAATTTATAAATACTGGACAATTTTAAAGCACTTTATATCAGTGGGGTTTTTTTTCCCCTCCCATACAAATTTAAAGACTGCTCAATCTGGAAAGGGCACTTTCAGTCTTGAGTCTGGCCACCTTCAGTTTTTTGGTTTGTTTGTTGTAAAAGGGTTATTGCTCAGATGGAGAAGATCTTCATACAGTTTAATGCAAGAAACCTACAGAAAAGATTTACATTGCTCTTCAGTTTGGTCTGGGAAAATCCGTCAAACAATAGCATGAAATTGACATCATCTCTGTCTGAAAACAGAACCACAGTGTCTCCTCACAACACCACCCTGCAACCAGATTTTCGTCCTGGTATGAGAGCTCTGAGGGGGTTTCAGGGGCCTCATGCCAGGGACTGCTGGTTTAACCCACAAAAAATTGGAAACAACTTTCCAGAAGTGAAGTATTAAGACTGCAAGTTGATCTGTTCTGAGGGAGGTACATTAAGCCTGTTGACAAAAGCAAACTCTTGGGAATAACTGTTCAGACAATGTATTCTGATGAGAAAGTCATCTGTCCGCATATCTGCCCATGTATCTGTTTTGCAGAAACTTCATTTTCAGAGTAAAAGACTTTGTCATTCCATTTTCTTTCCATTTTTACTAAGTGGCCTGTTAGACAAGAGTTTTCAACCCTTCCACTGAAATTAATAAAAGTGAAGGGTCCCTTTGGCTCAAGGAAGGCTCTCATTAAGGTGAAGGTAGCCTGAAGAATTTCAGGATAGCAACTAGCATGAATTGTGAGTCTTCATGCTTATAAGGACTGTCAGCTGCTTTGGACTATTATGTATTTCCACATATTATCACATGGTAACAAAGGAACTGCAAAAACTTCCAAATAAAACTAAAGAGCAATTATTTGGTAAGTCTTTGCAATAGAACTAAGGTATTAGGGGATCATGTAAGCATAATTCATTACTTCTTTACCAGGATCCATGAAGATGTCATAGCCATCTGTTCAGAATGGAAATAGATGTAAAAGAACTTACAATAAAGAGTCAATAAAGAATAAATACTTAAAAATAGGCAAACAAATGGCAAAACAATATACAACCAACACTTCCCCACTGCAAAGCTCAGCTAAATTTCTCATGAAAAGCATGTGTATTACACATGGCTACCTCCACTAGACTACAATTCGAAAATGGGAAAGACATAAACCAATATTTCTCACAGAACTCCTGCAGTGTTGAACAGTTTCTGGGGAAGTCAAAAGCCCTGAAGGAAAACCGGAATATTCAGATGTGATGAACTAAATAAAACATGGGCATAAATTAATTTCTCTGGCTCTGGAGTTTGTTTATTTAGAGGGGAGGAAGAGGGTAAAACGAAAAATTTGTTGACACCCCGAAAATGATGAACAGCAAAGAACAATCTTGTACAGGAGCAAGCTGAACACAAATCAAAGACAAGCACTATTTCTAATGCAATTAATATCTCTAAAAATGGGATTACTTTAAAATGATTAAAAAAAACCCCAAACCCCCTAGATATTACACATAATGTCAACTCTGTAAAAGTCAATTTTTATGAAGTTCAACTGAAATGCTTCCAAAATCCAGCAAACAACTGCTTACAAGAATCTCATAAGGAGTAGACTATTACATTAATTAATATTCCTCTGCAGGAGTAGTAAGGAAAATACTGAACTGTATTTCAAAACAGAAGGTTAAATGAAGTATAAACTTAATTTTAAAGAAGACAAAATTGACTATTTTAAGATTGTCTAAGACCACAAAAAACAACAAAACTCAAAATGAGATGTCATAGCTTAATTTAATAATGTTAAATTTCTTCAGTTTCATTATTTTAAGAAATCTCAAGTGCCAGTGCAGGTATGTTTTTAACACCTCTACTGTTGCAATGAAAGACCTTTAATATCTAGCGAAAGTCAGAAATGTAGTTTCAGGCTCCTTACTGAAATGTGGTAAGTCTGACATCAGGTTGAATCTTAGAGTGATATCTATGTGTAAAGATTGAAACTATTGAAATATCTCTCCTTCATTTTCCTCTTCTGGAAAATTATTATACCAGTTTGCCTCCCTGTCAACATTGTGTGTTGCAACACACAATTTTAGAGAGAACCGCAGGATATAAGGAAACTGTTAATAGCAACTTTAAATATGTTCATGACCTCCAGCTGGTGGAGCGCATCTCTTCCTAGATGTCAGACTCAGTTAACAGGATCATTTTGGTCTGATTATGTTTTTATTTCTTATGGATTTCTCAGATATAATTTTTTATATTTCTCAGATATAATTTTTATTACAATTTCTCTGATTACCTGGCATGGAATCAAGATGCTCTAGAGTATCTGCACTAGCATTGATGATTTACTGTGTGCCAACTTTTGTGTTGCCTCGTTATGTTAGCATATTCTCTTCAAAAAGCCAGTGGGCACCAGAGCTATCAATGTCAAAGTTGGAGCATAGAGATGAGAATGCAGTTAGAGGCTATTTGGCATAACCAAAATGTTTCCAGATCTCAGCAGTGGGGAATAAAATAGTCGTGTTCAGACACAAATATTACTGGAGAAATATTTTACATTTCATGTATGACACCCTGTATGTTTCAAAAGAGAAAAAAATTCATCTCTTATTTGCAACCATTTACTTCTTTAAAGCTGCCTGTGAGATCATATTCAATTGTATAATACATATGCACATTGAAAGTCCTTAATTAGTAGGTACAAAGGAAAAGCATGAAATGAAGCATGGTAGGCTTGGCAGAAGTTCAGTGGGCGGATGCGAAGGAAAATATGAAGTCAAACCCACAAAAACTTTAGGAGACCCACCCAGTGGTGCTGCCACTTCTAAAGAAATAAGATTCATTTCTGCATATGACAGAATCACACATTTCAGATAACTTCTCATAAAACAGGATATATATGTCATACTGCATTGTGCAGTTTACATCAGACACCAATGTTAAAAAGAAACTGTGCATTTCCCTTGTTTTTTAGGAATCTAAATCTGTTCCTTTCACTGGTTGATGCAGTTGTAAAAGTTTTACTAAATACAAGAAAGGACCCATATGCACTTGTGTCAACTCAAATTAGAGTTGATTTTAAATAAAATTTAGACCACTTAGCTTAAGATGAGGATTTCAATTGAGTAATAACAAATTAAATGAGTTTTGACATGCTTCATGTACTTGACATGCTGTAACAGCAATATTTGCCACTCCTGTTTTAGACCTGAAAAAGGGCTTTTAGGCTCAAAAACTTTTCTGCCTTTTTCAACCAGACCAACATATTTATAAAAAAATAGAATAGTCTCAAAAAAATTTGCTCAATTTACATGTTTTATACTGTTTTGAGTGATATGGTATTTAAATTCTCCTTTTCAATATACCTTTCTCAATTTTAGAAGAATTACTCTGAGTCGTGGATAAGAATATTGTCAGAGCTCTACAAAATGACAGCCTACATTGATGGAGTCATGACAGCTTGGACGAAATGCAAGTGAAGTTTTTTGTTAGGGACATCTGTAGACATCTGCATGTATTTTTGGTGTCTGGAGAATCATTTCTGCCACCAGGCTTGCCAGTAACACCATAAACCACAAAAGAATATTTCATTTTCAGAACAATTTAGGAGAGGGAAAAGAACTTGTTATAAACATCAATCTGGTTTTGGAAACTTACTGTATTTTTAATTTCATATTACATTTTAGCTTTTTCTTTATTAAGATACTGAGGTTTTCTGAAGTATAAGCCTGTCTGTGCTACATCTTAGGTAGAAAAGCAGAAAAATCCTCTGTAGTGGGTACACCATTAATTAGTACCCGCTTGGGGCTTTTTCTTTTAATATTTCATGCTATAAACTACAGGAGTGCAGGGGCCACTTCATGAGAAATTGATCTTTTTTTTAATTTTCTCCTAGCAGGAACACCAGCACTGAATGGGGTATGCTGAGGTAGAGGGCTCAGAGAAGAGACCATGAGATAAACTTCCTGGTAAGCTATTTCTTTTTGTCAGGCAGCAATCTAAATTAACTAATTTTAAAATTCACCTGTTTATATTCAAAATGAACAGTTTTACTGCTTCCATCACTTAGATCTTTTGGAAGTTGAACATTAGCAATTAAGAAATTAGTAAGATTTATCTGTAAAAAAATGAAATTTGATTACCGCTCCGTTGAAACTTTATTGGAGTTCATCTCTCAGAATAACACAGGACCCTGTTGTGTACTAATGTCCAGATTTGAAAAAGTAATCAGGCATGTTGTACCTCGGCAATTAGCACAATAAATTTCAAGCATTCACCTACTGAAGAAGCATTTTATCCCTGTCTGAAGGAATCCTGTAACTGCTACATTACAGACTCCATCAATGTGTATTAACTGTACTTTAAATATACACACAAAATTGAACCTTCAGAAGTTTCAACTAATCTCACAGCTGAGGACTTCTAGGCACATGACAAGCTCCAGAAGTCCAGCAGAGTTAAAATGGGAATCCTGTGCCCATAAATCAGCAGAAGTTTAGAGAATACTGGTGTAACTTGCATGCCCCCAAACACCTACCCTGAAAAAAGTTGTTCAATTTGCTTTGCAGTTAAGGACATTGTGCCTCTTCTGTTACACAAATAATGCATTTTAGTAACACAAGGTAAAGATTAGTAGAAAGAGAGCAGTTATTGTCAGTCCATTTTTATCTATAGTGGTTTTGAAATAGCAGACAAAGCAGAAAAGGAGGAGATAGCAATGGGGCCTGAAAAATCAAACTGGCTAATTTCTCTCCCGAACTTTCATTTCTGCTTTTCAAATTTTATCACACTTTTTTTTACAAAACTTTCAGCTATCTTTAGGTCAAACTCATTATTTTAGACTTTCATCAGTTGTTAAAGGCTTTTTACTGCTTTTAAGAACTCTTTTGATGGCATTTCATTTTGAATGGGAAAAAATCTGTCTTGAAGGATTGAATGGTAAAGGTAACATTAAATCCTTGTAGACTGTAGAAAAAAGAAAAATTATTCTGAATGCCATATACATCCTTTTTAAAAAGCAGTTTTATCAAACCCATGCAGTAAGTGTACTTGTCTTCTGAATCAGTGTTAAAACGGTCTAGAAGGCAGAGCAGGTTTAAGTAAAGCTGTAATTTGAATTTTTAATAAAACATTTTGAACAGAGTCATTCATCAAAATAATTTATTTAAACAGCAAATAAGAACTATATTTAAATTAGTTTTTACCAAAATCCTACTACTTACTAAAAATGGGAGCAAATAGCTCAGAATTTAAATCAATTTTTTCTGACAATAATTACAAATAGCATGCACTTCACATTTTCACGAACAAAATTATGCAACATATCCATAGTATTCACTTTCAATATTCTAAGAATAAAACATTTAGATTTCATGTTCAGGAATATAAACATTCTTAATATATAATACTAAGTTTACTTAAGTTCACATGGGTTTAAACTATAGTAATTAGCAGTCATTTGCAAAAAGAGGAATTCTGCCTCTATGGAAGTATTGATAAATTTATCAAAATGGAAAAGTAGTAAATGCCTTTGTTACAAAAAAAAATATGAACAGCTGATCAAATTTTTAGGATATTTCATCTATAGCAAGACCTTTTGAAAGGCAGCTGAAAACTGTTAAAAGGAAAGTTTAATTTCCATCCTTAGTATATTCATTCTGTAAAAAAAAGTAAAGAATGAGGTATCTTCCCTTGTTTTTATCAAAAGCGTTTTGTCTGCCAAGACTGGAACCATTGTCTGTTTCCAGTGCCAGTGGGTATGCAAGTTGATTTTATGTGAGCTGTACAGTAAGTATATAGAATTACAGAATCAGCTAGGTCTGAAATGACCTTTGGGATCATCAAGCCCAATCTGTGACCTAACATTACCTTATCACCTTCTATGCACTGATGTTATGGTGTTTAACTGTTCCATTCTTGTACTAGGCTACATGAAGTGTAACATGGAAAGAAATGGCTTAAAGAGAACAAGGAGGACTTCTATACATACAGAGTGTGAGGTGACCTGGCCAGGGAAAATGTGGGTCTCCTGCTGAACGCAGTGAGGGACCCAGTTACACAGGACATGGAAAAGGCAGTGCTTCTGAATGCCTTCTTCACTTTAGCCATTACTAGCACCACCAGCCTTCTGCTATCCCACATACCAGAGACCAGCAGAAAACTCTGCATGAAGGCAGAGAAATAAACTCCATTTGAATATTTCTTTTGTGATTCTTCTAATACAGCCCAAGCTTAAGAAATTCTAAGATAAATCTCTGATTTTCTTTACTTAATAGCTTACAGACAACTTTGAAAAGTTGCATTTAAATAAAAATGCATTCACACTCTACTACTATATCAACCACCACAGAGAAAAATTCATGGACACTGAACTGAAATACTGCTTTTATGTCCTAGGTTAAAAA
>VYXD01003870.1:76465-193153 GCA_013397195.1 Hylia prasina
AAGTATGGTTCAAATCCAGATCCAGCAAGTTAGACTAGAAAAAGATGAATTCCACTAGCGTGCAAAAATAGCATCTGACCAGTCAGATAAAATGTTCATATTTTTAGCAGAATATGTTTAATATTAGATCAACTCATGTCTCCTTTATATCTGAAAATTATACCTGCAACATCTATTCTCTTTTTAATTTTTTTTTAGATGACAGTAAACAGAAGTTTTACTAAACCGCAGGCTGATAATAGGTCCTTATAATGTGAGAAGTCATACAACACATTCTCTTATATCCCAAATACTTTGTTGCTGCCTTGCCAGTAAACACTAAGCAGATATAAAATAGACCATCGTGAAATGGACAATAATAAACATAATGGTTTCACTAATTATGTGCAGTTATGGTCAACAGATTTTTAGTATTATTTTTACTACATAAATAAACTATCAATTTATATTAAAAAAAACCCCACTGTTGTGACTATATCTAGAAAAAATGGAGTTTAATAATTTGTGCCTTCTTCTCAGAGGTTTTTAAGGGTCATCTTCCCTCTACTGCTTAACATCTGTCTTTACACTTTCTTTCCTAAAGTCCACATTTTGCAAAAAAGCAGATTCCAGGAAATGAAGTTACTTGTTTGCATACAACTGCCAAAGCCACTTCCTGTACGCACTTGGCAGAAATGTCTGGGGAAAAAAAAGTCTTATGACATTTTTCAATCCAACCAGGCTGGGCATTCCACTCAGCCACAAAAAACCTCAATTTAGCCCCAGAAATGTATGCCAGTAGTATATGTTTGACCACTCAAAGCATTAGTCCAGTAACAATAAAGTCATTTTTACATTTCTCAGGAAAAACATTATCAAACAGATTCCAAACAAAAACACACTGACTACTTCATCCATGCATAATCTGATACTATTCCATTTTTACCATTTTGCTATTTTTCCTCTCTTCTCTCTGTACAGCCTCACACGTGAATGCACTGTAAAGAGTAACTTATGAAAAGCCTGCAGAGAGACCATTCATTGGAACATGACATAACATAGTCATTGTTATTTTTGGCATTGACACTATTTATGCCTCATTCAGAGGCAGATAAAAAAGGAATTTTTAATGAGGAAGCCTCTATAACAAACACTTGGGCTGCTGCAACAGAAAAACATGAAATACATGATGCTCATCCGATGAACTGAAGAGGCTGTCAATGACTGAATCATATTTTTTTGGACTTTATTAACAGGTGTTTTACCAGACCTTGCCCTGAACAATGTCTATAATGACAAAATTAGGTCTTTGACTGTAACAACAGCTTTTCCAAACCAAGTGTTTAAAAGTATCAGTAAAGAAAATAAAATCTCGTTGATTTGACTCCAGACCAACCTCTTCATTTTAAAGACTAACAGATTTACCAAAGGGATCACGATTATATATGCATCAGTTTAAAATTGTAGCTCTTCTTCCTACAGCACTACTAATTTAAGGAAACTCTGTTAAATGTTAATGTGAGTCCTCTGAGGCCCGTCTTTGAACCTTCAGTTGTTTTTGGGTGCTACAGGTAAATTAAGGATGGCAAGCAGCCCATTCCCAATTATGGTTTCCATTTCATTGCATGTGTAATTTCAAAGCACGTATGACTGTCTTGTCTCTCTATCCATTTTCCATTCAATAACTCTCTTGGGTTCACTTTTCATTTCCTACTACCTCAGCTCTTCCTTCCCTTGAATCTACAGTCTCTCTCATTTCTGATCTCATTCACAGCTTCATTAGGAACACATCCTAAGCCACAAATATTTTTGCACTTTTCTACCCTATTTATAAAAGTGAACTCCAATACATACCTGCCCTTTCCCTTTTCCCCTTCCAAATCAATTTTCTCCTCCCAGAGTTTAGACAGTCAAGTGTGAGGTACAATAACTACTGTAGTATCAACTGCTTCTACTCCTACTACAGTTTCCTGGCAGCCACAGTACTCTCACAAGAAAGACAAAAGTAGTATTCAGAAACACATTTGCTATTTGTAATCAGCACATGGTCTCCTAATTTATTCCATTAAACAGATCAAAAAGATTCCTGACATTCAAATAAAAAAAGCCCTGAAACAGTGTAAGAGAGACTAAAAGACCAATTGTCTTTTCAATTTTTTCCTTGAGTCCCCCTCCACTGTTTTAGACATTATCATAGAAATTTTCAACCCAGCATTAAAGTTATATTACCCAAAAAATTCAAGACATGACTCTATTTCCCCAAGATTTCTTCCCCTAAATATAAATTCAATGATTTAATATTAAGAGCTACAGTTAACACATGTACATTTTATAGGAATATAAAAATGTACATCTCCTCTCATGGCTGGCACCCTTCAATCTATTCCTTCTTTTTAAAAATCTGGACAAACTCAGACTTTTAATAGTCTGGAAAATAAGAAAACTCTTGGGCACCTCATGGGGATGTCAACAGTGAAGACATTTCTGAAACAATGGCCTGACCACAGATCTTCCCTTTTGTAATAGATGCAACTTCTAGCAGAGTTTCTTAACAAGGCAGTTCCCAAATGACTGACATTTCTAGGCCAAAGGTTTAATTTGACAAATATTGTAGAATTGTGACATTACATATATGCAGAGATAATTTCTATTTAACAGACAAGCGGATAC
Organism: Hylia prasina; assembly: GCA_013397195.1. Lineage (NCBI taxonomy): Eukaryota > Metazoa > Chordata > Aves > Passeriformes > Sylviidae > Hylia > Hylia prasina. The sequence continues at coordinate 79,115 of VYXD01003870.1, forward strand.
TTTTTATACAGAATTCAATTTCAAACCAGTTTAAATTTGTAGCTTTACACTGCAGGAGTCAAACCTAGGGCAACAAATGCATGGAAGGGTGTAGCAAAATCATTTATTTGGAAAAAACTTTATTTATTTAGTACTTGTCAGTTACAGATTAAAACATGCCTATTTAATGCAGTCTAAAATACTACAAAGCTGTATTACAAACTACAGGTAAACTCTCTTCAAGAATGGTAATGTACATTCTGAGTAGTTCTTACCATTGTACCATAAAAATGCATAATAATTTTATGGATTGAAGTGCATATGTTAATCCTCATTAATATCCCAATCTCAAAAAAGCACTTGTCAAAATTTTTAATTAAAATCAAACAGGTCACATTCCAAAATATAACTGAAATCCATTCCAGACAATCCTAAAGTTCTAAAATCCCTATCAGGACCTTTTTTTTACTTTGAAAAATATCTTAATTTTTGTATCCAGTTTTATTTACCATTAAATCACTCATAGTCATATCTAAGAGCAACACATGATAGCAACTGCAATGATTTACAAGGGAAGTTAAACATGGGAAAGAAATTCTCTGGACTGAACCTTGCCTCTTCAAACTGTAAGGATAAATAGATTAAAGTTCTAATTCACAGAGTATCAAAAAAAATTACATGAGTGTTTGACATATGATTAGGTCCAACGGACATCATAGGGAACTAACAACATGCCTACCTGTACTTCTTCAGAGATCAAAACACCATTAGCTGTTTACAGAGACCCTCACAACAAATCCTGCTTGGTCATGCAATGATACAATGAACCTCATTACTGCCTTGAACCTATTTTTCTAAGCACTTATCCTTTTTCTGATTAACTTACCTCTACAGGCTATGTCTCCAAACTCAGAATTCCCCATAAGAGTGGGAGATTATTTACCTTAAATTATCCTCTTTCAGCCATGTGGATGTTTTGATCATCAGGCCTTGATGTGGGTCAGAAGTTGTTGTGCCCAGAAAACAAACATGTAAAAGACTGAGCTATAAATGTCTAAATACATATCATTTTGAATATGCATATGACACATCAGAAACCAGAAGGGAATTGGCCACATACATATACAGAATTTTGATGGCAAATAAAAACAGGAACAAATATTAAATCGTGTGCTTTTGCACTTCATCTAAACACTAAGTAACAGACATCTAGAAAAAAACCCAAACTGAACCAAAAGTTATCAATCAGCAGTTTATGTTGGGTTTTTACCCCTCCTGCAAATTATCTGGCTTTGGAACAGATGCAGGTGTTTCCAGCGCTTTTGTGCCCAGGAGGTGCTGCTGCTGTTTCAGCAGTGACACAGGAGCATGTCCTCTTTGTATTCTCTATATTATTGAGACATATATATGGAGCTACTGGTCTGATTTCTGTTAAAGAATAAGGAAAAAAACTGCCAGTGTCTTCCTAAAATAGAGTGTAAATCACACATACATACACAGAATTGCTAAGGTTGGAAAAGATCTCTAAGGTCCCCTAAGTCCAAGATCAAGATCTCTAAGTCCAACTGTCAACCCAACATCACCATCATGTTCACCACTAAACCATATCCAACTGCTGTACCCACACATTTTTTTGAACACTTCCAGGGATGACAACTCCACCACTCCCCTGGCCAGCTAGTTCCTATGCTCTACAACCCTTTATGAGTAAAATCTTTTCCTAATATCCAATCTAAACCTCTGCTGGCACAACTTGAGGCCATTTCCCCTTGTCCTGTCCCTTTTCACCTGGGAGAAGAGGTTGACCCCCACATCATTACAATTTCTTTTCAAGTAGTTGTAGAAAGCAATAAGGTCCACCCTGAAACTTGTTTTCTCCAGGCTAAACAACCTCAAACCTCTCAGCCTCTCCTCATAAGACATGTGTTTCAAATACGCAGCATAAATAGTAAAGAAGTTAATATCTCCAAATAGATTTTTGGGAAAGTTTATTGTGACTTCCAGCATAATAAACTGATATTCTCAAAGGTTTTTATATGTAGGTAGTAGAAAGCCTAAACTGGCAGCAGAAAGCAATAGTGACATTATAATATGCATAATAAAATAAATTACAGAAGCCTTGAAACAGCATCTGATATTAACAGCATGAGATTTTCAGATTACATGTATATATTAGTTTTGCCTAGAGCTGAACTTCAGAATGTTGTTTCTGAGATGATTTTTATTTTAAGGAATTACAGGGTTACAATAAACATTACAATAGCTAAGATAGTAACTACAAGCAAGTTAAGTAACATGAAAAGCAGCAGCAGTTCAAGGGCCATGAGGTGACCAAAATAAAAAGGCTTGAGATAATTACACTCAAGACACAATAAAACAAAAGACTGAGAATACTAGTTATAAAAAATTCTTGGACATTAGTTTGATGATTAGGAAACCATAGAAGATGAAGTTTAATTTTATTTGAATGAGGGTTTGGTAAAAGTATGTTGAAAATCAGGTAGGTGCTCACAGTATGATAGGGTTATTTGTGCGAGTATTTAGCAGAGTATCATTAACAAAAGCAGCAAAAACAACAACAAAATCTTTCAGCAAATGTTTTGCTCAATCATCACCAAATGACTCACCTCTAGGAAGAATATTACCAGGAAAAATGGGAAGCAGAAACTATTAAGGAAGAGAAGATTAAACATGAGTGCACTGTAATAGAACACAAAAGTAGACAGAACTTTATCATGCTCAACTCCACCATTCACTGTATTCAAGTTAGATACAAGTGATCTGAAGAAGAGCTGGAATTACTGCTAAATGCTTACAAATGCTAAATAATTTATTCAGTCACATAACTTCTGCTGCAGGAAAATGGCCATAATTACCTACATGTGAAGGATCTTTGATATATACAGGTTTAAAAAGAACAACTTCAGCTCTTTGTATAACTGTGTAATTATTTCAAATGCCAAAATTGCCTTAACTTAAGGAAGTCTTAGACCAGCTGCTACTTGACTCTATGAACAAAAAGATCAAAGACTGTTTTCAGTGTAGCTTGGTAGATGGTTACAGCACAGTATCTCAGCCAGGTATTTCTAAGACCAGCCCTGCAATGAATATCAGTAAGAGCTTTCACCAGATCTAGAAGTAAAATCTACCAAACTTGCTGTATATGTGTCGAAAACCAAGTATCACTCAATTTCTAGTTGTTAGCTCATTTCCATTTCTGTGGTTACTCTTTTCTTTCACACAGATGTCAACAGTGGTCTATTTTTTCTCAAATTAACCCAGAAACAATATGACCTGTGAATACAATTCTTTTGAAAGTATCTTTCTGAACTAATAGCAGGGCTGAAAATTAATGAATCAAAGGCACAGTTACTAAATAGATATTTCAGAGTTAAAAGTGTAAGAGACAAAAAGATAATGCATCAGAGGTAAGTGAACTGTGCAATGATTTTTTCAACAAAAGCATCCAAAACTTAAGAGCCAATTTTCACTGAGGTGAACAGGCATACAAATTTTCAATGGAAAAATTGTACAGGAACAGAAGCATGAAATTGGCCTGAAACATTTGTATGAAACTTAACCTGCTTAAATGTACTGCAAATATCCAGAAAAAAGGGTAGGGATTTGTGGGATATTTCCAATAATTCCTATTCTGATTTTATATTCAAATATGCTGAGACTAGAGTCTCAAGAAAATATCTGTTGCTGCTAGGAACAGAATGAAAGAATGCATTTTTTGGTTAAATATACAAACAAAAGAGAGACAGAACTTTAGACTATTATATTATTTAGCAGAATTAGGAATAGCTGTACAGAAATATCTAAAGTGTAAGCTAATAGAAAAACTTTCTAGTATTTTGATTACCCATATGCACACATAATGTAGTGGCTCTATTAAAAGGCACTGTAGTCTCTTGGGACTGGTGTTCATAACAACAACAATATGGAAGAAGTTTTACAGAGGTATTTGCCAGTCCTGACAGGCAACATATAAAGGAATTTGATCACCCTTCAAGCATGCATATACTTTCAGAAGCATATTTTACCTCTAAAATATCAAGAGTTGAAAAGCTTCAACCACCAAAAAAAACCCTACCCCAAAACAACTTTAAGGTGTTAGTTTAAAATATCCAACTATATTTTCAGACAGTCAAAATATGACTAATGAAACAGGAAGCGAAAAAGATTTGAAATAGCAAAGAACTTCCAAGGAACACTAGGTTACATTTAGCAGACTAATCTGGATAAGAGAACAGTAAACTGGCATAAAAATACTGGAAAGTTTCCCCATCTAAACAGACTCAAGAAGGCGGCAGTAAAAACTGCCAAAAGCATCTTTAACAAGCTTCCAAACATACGTTCTACATCAGAAGAGATTCCCACTTGAGAAGTGGAAAGAACAACATGATGAGAATTAGAAAAAACAGAAATGTTTTGTAAAACCAAATAAATGTGCAGAAAGAAAAAAGCTGTTAATGGAAGCAGTAAGTTGTTTTACATAACACTTTCAATATATAAGTAAATTCCAGTGTCTGAAAAATTAGTGAAAGTACTGTAATGATCTGCTCCTCACTCTTATTAAATCCTTACAAGTTACAGAATTTGCCTTTGAAGTTGCAAATGGGGACCAAGCTCCAAAGAGGAAAATCTGGGGTTCATCTCCTAAAAATAACCTTATGTTCGTATTTATAAACACTTGTTTAAGATGACAAAAATTGTAACGCGCAGAGTTTTATCACTGAATATCAATTGCAAGAGCTCACTTAAAATCCTATAACATGTAATTATACTTCTGTGTCAAAAACAATAGTTATCTGTTGTTCCTTACAGAGAGGTTTCTGGAGTCTCAAAATTCTTAACAGTTCTTTTTTTGCTCTTCACTAATCTCAGTGAGTTCAACTCAAAGTCCTTACTCATGCAAAATTCACAGTGGACTCACTGTGAATTCCAACAAAATAAAGCTCTTGGAAGTAGTACAGATAGAAGAATAGATTTTGGAAAAAAAACAACCAAAAAGCCAAAAAACCCTCAAACAAACAAACAAACAAACCCACCACCACAAAAAAAAACCAAAAAAAACCAAACAAAACCACCCAAACAAACAAAAGAGCGGGCCCCAGAAGCTAGTTGAGTCTCCTATAAATTCACAGAGTTAGTCTGTTTCGTATTTATTACAGTCACTGTACATTTTAAGAAGGTAATTCTGGTGCAGAAACGACTTTGAGTTTTAATTTTTACTTTTTGTTCATGTCACAAGATTAAAAAAAGGAATAAAACTGTGATCTTTAAGACAGAAATACCAAAATGTATAACAGCACATGACAAAATAAACATCTTCCACAACTACATGTGCTACAAACGTGTCTCACTGATGATAGTCATTCATGCTTGTGACATAAATTTGAGCTCTAGCAATACATGTTTTATCTGGTAACTGGAAATACCGGAAAATAACTTTGTTAAGCATATCAGAAGTAAAATTCAATAAAACGGGAAAAAGCTTATGCTGACTGTTAACATTTTCTGAATTTATTTTGAAGGATTTTTAAAATAACTAAATCAAGCACTGAAGTCTGATACTTCCGGCTTGGTCCTTAAACTTGGCAAAAATGAAAAATATATTGTAGCAAATAATCACTCTACATTATAGAAAACATTTAATGCTTAAGAAATTAGCAAAACAACACATCTTGTTTTAAACAGTTGTTACAAAGATTTAACAGTAGCAATGAAATATGCACTACATCTTACAAGGAACTGGTAGAAGTTCAGCTGGAGAGCAAATGGAATATATACTTTTTCCTGGACCTTTAATAGAAAATGTAGAACGTACTTTCTTTTCTGACTAACAAGAAAGATCAACAGTAATTCTGAACAGTGCCCTAAATGCATCAGTGAGCTCTTTTATTGGCCAAATAGCAATAAAACGACTACATGCATTTATTAACAAAAATCTGTCATGAGCACAGTGTCAAGACTCTGCCCCCAGATATCCCAAAGCACTTCTGGACACAGAAAATTCTCCAAGAAACCTATGGGTTTGCTAAGCATTTAATTTTTCTGAAGGTTTGAGACTGTCCTTTTTTCTGAACTGAAAGACACAGAAGAGAATCTGATGGAAAAGCTCAGTCAGTCCTTTCCATTAGGGAACTTTCTGTGGGTTTTCAACAATAGAAGGAAGTATTTTCCCCAAATTATTACATAAATATATAAAATAGACAAGACAAATATTTATCTTTCAGATATGTAACAGTATGTGTGTTATCATCACTACTTTCATGCTATTCATAAGCATCGTCTGTTTATAGAAACCATCTCCCACCTTACATTTCAAAGCCAGTTTGTCAGTCCTTCATCAGGAATTCTTTTTTATATAGGTGTTTGCATAGTGTTGAGCAAAAAGTGATCTCAAATCATGAGTGGGATACATAGGAGGTAAATTCTTCACAAAAGTCTCGAAAAACTTCACAACTTCTCAATGAAAGAAAAAGGAAATGGCTCAAACTGGTCAAAATATGATCTTAACAAAGTAATTTGTGAGGGCAAAAAAATCACTTTCAAATCCATCAGCATATACAACCATTTGAATCTCTTATTAAGATTTACTGTATTCTTTAAACGTTGCAATAGTCATACTGTTTTCTGGTAACCAAACTGTTTATATTTCAGGAGAAAAACAAATCTAGCAGGAGGAAAAATTGTATCATACGTCTTGTATGCTGACAGAATTATCCCATGAGGCAAGCAGCAGCCTTTGAAATCAGTAACTGATTTCAAAATAAGACTTCTTTGAATAGAAGTAGTGATATAATGCAATAAAACTAAAATACAACATAATATTTATCACTATGTCTGATGAAATCTGATTTTTTCCTGTTTTGCTAGATTAATTCATTCTCTGATTTATCCTGAAACTACTAATTTATTATTGACTCAACTCCTAAGAAAGATTACATGTAGTTCTACAATTATATCTCTCGAAGGTATAAATTATTAACACAATTAAAGTTGCATTAGATACTTTATGATGAACTAAATGATTATATTAAAACCAAAATTGTTGAAGCATTTGTAAAGCTCAGATTATTATGCCAATAACTTACCTTTGCATTTTCTGGAATGTTCATCTAAAACATAATTTAAATTCATAGCCAGTTATGTCTGTTTCAGATTCATGAAAGATATTATGATGAAGTAACAGCGGCTACCATGTTAGACTATTTTTTTCACTGTCCCTTATTTAGTTATGGATTTATAATTTAGAGCTCTCTGCGATGGAGGATGGGTATTAAAAGGCAACTTATCCTCTTTCATGGTGTAACACTTGGACTGAGATAACAAGTTCTGCTCTGTTCACTGTAAGTTCACTGTCTTATGCCATCTGACTTGACAAAATGACAGCAACAGGCAGCCTTCCACTGCTTCCAGGCAGCCTATCTACCTACCACTCCTTCCTAAAAGAAGTCTTCTGGGATCCAAGAAAAAGAAATCTGACTGCATGTAAACTGGTATCATTTTTAACTAATGTAGAATTCAATGCTATAAAACCCAATACCAGCACAGAAACGTAGGGCATTACTAGGACACTGCATTTGCATATTCCTTTGGTGTGGCTGTTAAGACTCTGACAGAAACTGAGAAAAGCACAATACAAAACACAACAGTTTAGGTCTCCAGTGGTATCAAACATCATGTTCAACAATATTTTACTAGTGACATTATTTCAGATATGATATTCAAACAAGCAGATAAAGACAAACCTGTTCAGAAAAAGTACCTTTCAGCATTAAATCAGACACAGGCAAAGAGAGCTACGGTTGCTCAGCATGGAGAAGAGAAGGATCCAGGGAGATCTCATTGTGTCCTTCCATTGCCTAAAGGGGCTTAACAAAGGAAGGAGAGGGACTTTTTATATGGACAGATAGTGACAGGACAAAGGGCAATGCTTTTAAACTGAAAGACACTGTGTTTAGAACAGATGTGAGGAAGAAATTCTTTACTCAGAGGGTGGTGAGGCACTGGAACAGGTTGCCCAGAGAGGCTGTGGATGCCCCATCTCTGGAAGTGTTCAAGGCCAGGTTGGATGGGGCCCTGAGCAAGCTGGTCTAGTGAGTGGCATTCCTGTCCATGGCAGGGGGTTTGAAACTAGATGATTCTTAAGGATCCTCACATCCTTAAGAACCCAAAACATTCTACGATTCTATGGAATAAACTCTTTACAACTTAGTATTATCAGCTGATAATATTATATAACGTTGCACCAAAACCTACATAGAAATCAAATCTTGGTCTTAGGCCTTATTAATCCTTAAGTCTGAACAGCCACCAAAGGCTTCTGTTTATAGTTTCAGGCATACACGTGGTGGGGAAAAGGCAGACTGTGCAGGAAGGTAAATACTACCATATGTCAAACCTTTGAAGATATATTAAATTCACTCAGTTTTTTCTGAAAAGATCATGCACATTCAATACAGGATGGACTTAAAAAGAGATAAATTACAGCTGTACCTGTAAAACATTTACCACTGTAGAAGTCACTACTCATTTAGCATCAAAGTCAGCCTGCTGTGGGACAAATTTGGACCAGGAACTGTTTTACTGCTGTAATGAGATCAAGATAAATTTCCTGTTATCACAGATTATTACATCAAGCTCAGCAGTGAAATAGTATGACTGACTTTCTCCTACGCAAAGTAGTGTCTGGATAGGACAGACAAGAAACATGGTTACACATATCTTTCAATGTAGATATGGTCCTAGATCATATGGGAAAAAATGGTAAGAATATTATTCTGTCTTCTATCACCAAGTGGTAAAGATCTGTTTCTGGTCAAGTAAATGTTACAGCTACACAATAAATCAACTGCATGAGAAATGAATGGTTCTAAATATATATATATATATTTAAAACAAATTATTAGATAGGGGTTCAAACCGCTATTTTTTAAAACGAAGTATTTTTTACTATTCTTTCTTTTGATTTCCTAATTTAATTTTCAGGATAAGGAAATGAGATAGGAAACTGGCAAACACATGAGAGACACTAGAAATGTCATGCTATATTGTATTCAATCAGGCTGATGGCAGGTTTAAAGGTACAGAATTAAAAAAAGAAAGCTAGATTGTTTAAATAATTAACATACCATATAGCCTTCACACTGTAAATTGAAATCTTCATAAATAATGTAAAGTATGCAAAGAGTTTAAATGATGAAGGATAGCTTTAATACTACACTAAAGCTTCTACCTGGGAGTTTGACCCTGGCTCAGGCCTAAGCCCTTTCACAATCTTTAGTGAATTCTTAAAGCCTATAGACAAATGGCACATATATATATATATACAGTTAAGATGGATTTTGAAATGGATGGATAATTTTATAATAATGAACATAATTTTCAGGCTTTCAATAGATGAAAAATGAGGCTCTGTGCTCGAGTGAGAACGATGCCTCATCCAAACTTAGCAAAAGACCACCAAATAGTCTGGGTTGGAAAGGACATTGAAGATTGAGTTCCAAGCCCCCAGCCAAGAGCAGAGACATCTTCCATGAGACCAGGCTGCTCAGGGCCCCATCCAACCTGGCCTTGCCAGAGCAGAGAGGAGACGTGAAAGTTCTATAATCCAGTCAATTTGAGCTGACATGCTGGTTTCTACTTTAGATTCAAAGAAAACTCCTATGAACATACCTGCACAAATGTTTGCAAAAAGGGAATGCATTGATCAATACTGAGGTTTTTTTTTAAACACTGAAGAGTAAGTGGCACTGTATAAAAGATGAAATTATTCTAGCTATTTGTTGATAAAATATAGCTTTTATTTGCTAGTATATTTCTGAGGTAATGAAAAGCTTTGTGTTATAAGGATATGATTATATTTAGTCTATATTATTGTGACACCAAATCAAATAAATTCTTCCTATAAAATGAGAAGCATGGTCAGTAGGAAAAGTAGAAGGCAAAGGGGATTCCTCAGTAGCTGAGCTACTGAAAAAAAATAACAAGTGTGACAACTGACTAGTCAATTACAATGCAATTTCAGAGCATAACTGGCAAACTTAAATCATTTAAGAACTCCATTCCCACTAGTACTCTAGCAAAATCTAAGTTTCTGCTTGACAGCTGCCATGTCTGAGTTTCATGCTGAAAACTCTTCCTTCAGCTAGATGCCCCCCAAAATGCAAAAAGTATACAGAAATATAAATCATGAATACGTAATAGTCAAACATGGTAGTCTAGGATGAGGCATGTTCTTTTCTATAACAAAAACATAAGCACTTCTAGAACCTGCTGACACCAAAAAACTTTTTTTATTTGAACAATTCAACTAGAAAATGAAGAAAATATGAAACCATGCAAGAAAAATCTATCTACAGTTATTGGAAGGTTTTTTTTATGTGGGTTTTGAAATGAAGAGCTTGCAAGTATATTATTAATATATTTTCATAAATAACCAGCTCAAGTGATGTAAGGAAAGAAAACTGCAGTGCTCAACACTTAACCCTTTTCAAATAACCACTATAAAAACTGCCCTACTTATGCGATCCCGGCTAACTGGTCAATATATTTCAATTGTTTGAGTTGCTTCTACAATGATTTAAACACAACCTTAAATCCTTTTGTATCACTTATACAGATAAATTGAAAGGGATCTTCCAGGGGAAAATATTATTTCCTTACATTTCTTAATGAATTATGCTCAACCCCCCATTTTTGCTGTGAATTTACTGAAAGAATCAAGGGCCTGCAACTGAATTTATACCATGGTTCCATGGGGCACTGTTCAACGGAGTATTTACATAAATGTGTAAAAGCCATCAGCACCTTACAGGGCTTTAAATTTAAAACCCTGCATCTGTAGAGGCAGAATTAGCACAACATGACTGGTACCGAGAATAAAGCTTCCTTGTTTTGGTTCACATTTGAAGGATATACTGTAAATCATATTGGAATTATCCAATAACTGTTCACTTAATTACACTAACCTGTTGCTCTGGAAAGAAAAGGTAGTCTAGGAATGGAAGAGCTGAAATCTTTTGCCTCTTTCAGACTAAAACATCTAGATGGACTCTGACTTTCTTCCCAGCTCAGAGAAGGAGACTGTTCCAAGACTGTAGAACCAGCAGAGGTGGCACTAAGCTGTGAAAGAGCATCTCGTGCTTTCTTTTTTTCTTTTTTTAGCATAGTTACCAGAATATCTGCAAGATATATTAAGGAAATATATATTTTTTAAAAGCAACAATCATCATTGTTTGTCCCTAAGCCTTTTTTTTTCCCAAAGTGAAACAATTCACATTATGGAAGCATATGTGTGAATGTGAAATTAAAATTGGACACATTCTTTGCAATTATTTTCATCCACCTCAGTTTTTCCAAACTGCAGATTAATTTTTACTAAAACAATAACAAAATCACACGTTGACCACAATTGCCGATCCCATTCAATCCACTCCTGAAAAAAGCATTTACAGAAAAACAGGATATTATTGCCACTGTGGTAGTCCCTTTTTATTTTTTAAATTCTATAATAGAATTTAAAAAAGACTAAAAAGTCTAAAAAAGACTTTCAAACAAAAGAGAAAATCTCTAAACCTCTTAATTTACAGGAAGCCTTGCAAGTGTACTCCATCTGTAACCTTTTCACAAAAGGTTTACTAAAATTCAGAAAAAATCTTCAAGAAATTTCTTGCAGTAACACTGAGAATTTACTGGAAGTATATTAGATATAAATACATTTTGCCTAACAGCCTATAGAGGACATATAATGGAAATCCTGCATGCATTCAGTTAGGAACACTGAAGTCCTTGTGATATGCCTTTTTTTATATGCTATTCTTTTTAATCCTAATTAATCTTCTTAATGAACCGCAGAAAATCTAAGTAGTCTTTGGGGAATATTATTAACTGGAGTAGGTAATAATAATAAAACACTTTCCAATTCAGTTTTTATGATAGCTTCTAGCTACTGTAGGCAAGAAGGAACTCATAGTTTATTCAACAGCTTCCATGCTACCCACCACGGCATCACATTAGACATGTTATTAATGTTCTAGTGATGACGTACTGTCACTTAGCCACTGCAGACTCCCTAAATCAGTCCTGTCTTCAAAGTCTTCCTATAGTCTTTCTATTTAACTTTTACATGGATTTACACAAGTTTCTTCCTTTTACTACTGTGAGCAAGGCTGTATAAATCTGTTCAGCACAAGTGCATTTGATAGAACTCTCTTGCTTTTTTCTCATACTAATGAAATAATTTATTTCAGGAGGAAAGATTCTGGGAATTCAGATATTAAAATTTACATTAAAAAAAGGAAGATTTTTTTTTTTTAAAAGGAATGAGTCAGTGTTTTAGCTACAGTAATTTGAAACTGTACCTTGGGAAAACAAAATCTTATAATCTGTGACAGAGCAGAAATAGGGAAGCTTTCCACCCACCTCAGTTCAGACAGGTAACAGTGCTACACGGCAGTGAAAAATGCTATTGTCATTTGACATAAATAAAACTGAGCTGGAATTGTTGAGCGCAAAGAATGAAACTGAGTTTGCTCTTTACTAAAAACTGTGTTAAAAAAAACCCTGTTACCTTTAAATTAAAGAACCCCATATTTTAATTTCTCATCTGTATTACAAACTTTTCCCACTGAGAAGACACAAGGCTGGGGTCATAGTGGCTGTGGTTTGCCCACAGGACTGTCACCCTGCTAAAAACACCTCCCAGCCATCGCACTGCAGCGCAGCTACCCGTGTCTCCTGTGAGAGTGAAGTGGACAAAATACGTCTGAGCAGTTTAGCACTTTCATGTGCAAAAAGCTTTAAATTTAAATGTAGAAAGTACAAGTTTTATATTTGCTCTAAGGCCAAATTGCCCAGTTGTCCCCAAAGCAACACTTTGACTAAAAATAACACATACAGGAAATTCTATTCTTCATAAGGTAACAGATTAGTCTTTATATAGCATTAGAGTTTTCCCCTCTAAAAAGTAGTTTAATTTGCTTGAGGGGAATGTTTTAGGTGTGGCCTGATCTACAATATTATTATTATTGCCTGGACTATTCTAAAGATAAATGGTGCTTGGATCCAGGATTTTGATTTTGGTAAAACTGGAAAGAGAAGCAGGTGCAAAGCAGAAGTCCTGTCACATAAAAGCTGGGAATTGAGTATTTCCTTTAACACAGTACAGAATATCTCACACAAAGAAAAATGGTTGCAAGTCAGATCATCTCAAACCCAAATAATACTTTTTCCCCACAAAGGATACTGATTTCATTGTCTCTTTGCTGCAGAAGTCCTTTCAGTTTTTCCAGTTCTTCATTACTGTTTTTTTCTTCAGAGATGTCTTGTGAGGGCAGATTTTTACCTGAAGTCACTGGATGATTTATAATTTGCTATTAGGAGAAAAAAACAAAAAATCACATGCCTGTAACTTTCCCTCCAGCTCTGTATTCTATTGTGAGACTCTAACTACAGTAAGAAAGGTAAAACATTACTATACTCTTGCCAGGAAAAAAAAAAAAAAAGCCACAGTTGACTGTCAAATTATATCCATTGTATCAACTATGAAAAAAATTGTATTTTTTAACCTTCATTAGCAAGGGTGCAGTTTATTTTACTCTTTCTACATATAAACTCCAGTGTTCTCTAGTGTCATAGAACTTTCAGTATTAAAAATATAATTAAAAACTTAGTATTTAAGAACAATAACTTAAGATCAGGGATGTACTTTACGGATCAGGATGATCAGGGGAAACTATATCCCAAAATACAGAGAAGTATTATCTTCTATAATTTCACAATTACCAAGTGTATCTTGTCTTCTCAATGATTCAGAAGATCTTGCAACATGTTCAGAAGAATTAGTGTAACAGATAAAGGGAAATAGTGTTTTTAATCTACATTTTTACCTCTTTAAACATAATTTGTCCAAAATAAAGCCTCAGTAATGCTGGAAATACAGATGGGAACATCTATCCATATAAAACCAACTTGTCTTGATTCCAGTTACTTCCAGTGTTCTCTTATCATTTACTGCATGCTGGGACCCTTGCTGATGATTCCACAAAATGGTACTGAATTTTCCCAGCTAAATTTAAATCTTCTATGAGTCCTCCATGCACTTTAAAGTTCAATTGTTTTACCCTTTTCCAGTACCCCTCCACTGCATTGCATTTCTTTTAACACTTTTCAACAATGAATATCTCCAAGTTATTTTCAGAGTGCCAGCTGAACTTTCATCTCTTTAAAAAAAAATACCTTCATATGAACGAAGCAATACTTGATCTTGCGCATGTCAGCACCAACATCCAGAGAGCTACCAGGATCATTATCTTTCAGAAATGTTTCAATTAACTCATCCAACCTGGAAATAACATTTTTTAAGAGTAGACAAAAATGTCACAAACAAGCAGACAACTCTGGAAAGTGTCATGTAAAATACAATGTAAAATGCACCAAGCTGTCTGATATTAATAGGCTATTTTTTTTCAAGGTCCATGCATTTGAAATGTACTTTTGTTCTGATTAATTAAACCTGGATTTGATACTGAAGATTCTACAATTGCATATCTGAACAAACTGGCACATGCTAAGGAATAGTTCCAGAACTAAAAGCATCTAAGACGTAATCTCTTCTTTTTCTCATTTATTTTGTAACCTTTTGCTCTTCTGCTATCTCATAATTGAAAAGACTTAAAACCTGCTCTCTCAGAAGACTAGATTTTAAGAGGTTTAAGGCATGGGATTTGTTACTATATAGGCTTATTTGTGCAATAGAAAAGTCTTCTTTTTCTATTACAATAGTCAGCAGATAGCACAGCTTTCATGCATAAATTTCCTGCTCCAATCACCAAGTAAGGCAAACTATCTTTTAACGCAGATATTTATGCATTCCTCAAAGATCTACTGCTCTTCCTCTGAGGAATGAAGTGTAATTAGCATTTTATTCTCTTGCAATGTGTTCTTTACAAACAATTGACCAAATATTCCTTAGGGAGAAACAATTATTTCAGTGATTTGGTCTTCATAAGACAATCTGGCACAGAGAAGCACCTTCCTTATTTTTCAAAACCAAATTAAAATTATCAGACTGGAAACCTATACAGGCATGATATACCATGTTTTAAGATGGATACCACATCTATACAGATAGAGTCAGACTTCCTCTGACATGCTGATACCATCTTTCCAGGTCTCATATTTCAGGATGCGTTGAAGTTCATTCTCAAGACAAAGGGAAGAGGATTTCTAAGCCCAAACTAGTCTTTTAACCCACTTACTAAAGTATATTTCTGGGAAAGTGCAAGTGCAAATTCAAATTCCATGAATTAGGTTCAGATTTATGGCTTCCTGGTTCCTGACAAATGCCATTTCAATTATTTAATAGGCAAATGGTGGGCAACAATGACAGATATATGCCCTGTAAAGCATAATTTTATAATTTTAAATGTTTATTTAGGTTATAATCCTCAGAAGATGAACTTCAGTTCTGAGCCTGAGCCAGGGAATCTAAGGTAGCTGCATCAAATGCCCAACTGCCCAAGAAGGGCAAGAGTTCGTCTCTGTGCCTAGGGTTTCTTTCAGACTAGTTTAGTTCAGCTCCCCAGTTAATATGCAAGTCTTCTGAATACCACTTTGTAGTCATTTATTCTCTTCAGTTACAGGACTGAGAATCTTGTTGCCATTTTATTATCAACACCACTTTGTTGTAACTGCATAGAAAAATTTTAGGCATTATAATATCACAGCATCCAAAGCTGACCCTAGAGTGTATTTTGTGGTATTTCCCTGCTTCTGATGAGTTCTCTTACTGAAATTCTTCACATTACAGTAACAGGAAATCCCTGCTGGAGAGTAAATGAGATGCACGACAATCAGAAAAAAAATCCCCAATATTATATATTCAAGAGATAAATATCTGCAAATCAGTATCTGCAAGACTGGAATGAAAATTGGAAAACATAACAGAAAATTTTGGTACTTATCTCCTCTAGAGGTGGCAAAGTGGCAATACTTAAAACAGAAGAAAAAGGAAACAAGAGGGTTAGTTTCAGACAAACTTTGCTTTCCCATTTTCATCATTTCAGTTAAATAACAAGAGATAGGTTGTCTATTCCACTCATTGAATGTCCAAAATTCAAAACTTCTGAATTTATAGGACATTCCCTGAAGTTAATGTGAGCTGTACATGTGGAGACCTTGAAGGAGAGGATATTTAAAGAGAAATATTAGTTACAGAAGTATTATTGGCATTGACTTGCTTTTCAACTGAAGAGACAACAAAATTTACTCAGTAAAAGAAACCAAAATTTTACTTACTGCTAGGTGATTTTTTACAGCTTTAAGAGTACAACAGAACAGAAATCATTAGTACAAAGTTACTCACACCCTCTGCAGACACAACCACGCACAAAGAGCAAGAGAATTAATCCTTCATCCATGGAGAAAAGCATTTGTGTAAGCAGTGGGAAAAGAGAGGCATTTGTAGTATTAATGAGAATGTGATTACACAGATACAGAGTAAGTCAGTATTTGTCACTATCTTAAGCATCTTTTTGGTTTCAGTAAGTAAGAGGAAACAAGCAAGAAACGTTTTCTGATAATTAGATTGTCTAGACTGACTATATGAAGTCATCTATAAAAATGGGCCTTTAGCTTGAACTAGAAATTATGAAAGAGATGTTTTAACCTTTCAAAGACTACTTAGTTGCCAGGAATTTACCCATACTCAGATTACAATGGATTTAGGCTATGGGAATCAATCAAAAAAATCGCACTAACTTGCATAATTACAATTACCATAATGTACAAATATTTCAAGAGAAAGATAAAGAATATATAATTCCTTAAAAATTATGCTCTACTTTTGAAATTATTATTCCAGTCAAGAGTCAAGGTTCTTTTGTTAAGTGTAACAAATTAGACAAGATGTAGTTATAAACTGCTATTTCCTCTCCCTTATATTACCTTTTTTGAATTCTTGCAAAAACACAACAGTCCAATTAATTTTTTGATTTCCAAGTAGTACATTGAAACCAAAAGAGATCTGAGGACCAAAAGACTGAGTCAAATCTTAAATAGCACAGTGAATATCTGAAGTTATAAACCAATTCAGCCTCTTTCCCACGTGTAGGAAACCTTAGATTGTCAGTGTATTTTTAGATAAATTTTCAATATTTCATTGTTAAGAATGAGAGCAAGAAAAGGAAATGACCATCCAAGTCTAAACATTATGGATAAAAAAAAAGAAATAAAAAGAAAACTGGCCATGCAAATCTCCATGAATACTAGCAAAAGAAATCACTGCCTCCCTCACTCTTTTAGGTTTCCATGTAAAAAACACCAGAACTCTTTCTAAAATAAACACAGAGTCTGGCAACACTCTGGATATTCTGGGAGTTCTTCCAGAAAACTGGAGCACTAAACAAAGGTACAAAATAAACAATGCGATGTAGAGATACTTGAAGATCCTCTTCTCGATGAGTAGATCTTAGTAAACTGAATCATCTTTCATTTAAGTGATGTATCATCTCAAAAACTGTCAAAACAACATATGAATTTATACAGTTCAGATATTCAGTTTTACAAATGAAAAAAAGACAATGTTGCTTCATTTCCAGAAACATTCACAAGATTAATCAAAGAGACAATAAAGAATCACAGGGCAAGGGGAAAAAAATACAGATGAGAATAAGCATAAAATAGGAATACTGACTGTACATTTACTTTTTCCTAATATATATTAGACAAGGTATATCTGTTTACTAGGCACAGAAACAAATGACAACAGCATTTACAAGATGAATAACTTTTTACTTCTCATATTCCTGACTAAATCAGTTTACTATTTATCTCTAAATATGCCATAAAATTAAATATATGGAATATATGAAAACTAGAGCACAGAATTATATAAAAAGGGCTGTAAAAGATTTATGAAATTCATATAGGGCACCTACAGTTACAGGTCAAACACATTCTTTCTGGTCAAAACCATGCACAGGCTGTAGTCATCCTCCAACAGACGGTGAGAAAAACCTTTTTGGAAATAAAGGAGAGCCAAAATAGCTTTTGTTTCTCTTTCTGTTACTTTCAAGAGATGGATAATACCATTTTCCTTAGCAATAACAGCATCTTCTAAGATAGTCACCTATGTTTGATCCTTGGTTATCTATAAGGAGAATGAACATTAAACTTTTTCTCAAACCAAAGACTTCTGCAAGAAAATATGTCAACAAGAATTGAACCAGACAAACAGATTAACACCCCAACACTGAACAAAGTAGGGTCTAGCTGTTCAAGAGTAGCAAGAAAGTCATCGAGAACAAGAATTCCAGAGAACTTTCTAGCAAATCTTTCTTCACTGGCTTACTCAGAGGCATGGTTATGTGGCAGAACAAAGGTGATATGAAATCATGAGGAAAAATAAAAATGTTCTTTTTCTAAAGGACCGTTTTTCAACTCAGTCATAGTAGAATAACAAAACAGCATAGAAAATAAAGTATTTTTAGTCATCTATTGTGGCTCAGCCCTGAAACCTTAGACCTAGTCAGTCAGTATGTCCTATTTTCTGTAAGGGCCCTGAACTAGAGTTTCTTTCAAAAGGAGCTGAGCAATTAATCCTTTTATTTACTTATGCTATTATGCCGAGGATAATGGTCAACATTTTCATGTCCTCTCAAAACAGATACCAGGAAATAAAGCTGCCCAAAGAAGGGCATTTTGCTAATGAATGTGCTAAAGGAAGGAGCATGTTGGGCACAGAATATATACCACATTTGAAAAATTTCTAAGTATGTGACTGGGCTTTTCTTCTCCCAAAAACAACCCAGACTGAGCCTTAATTTCCCCATTACATAAATTGCCAAAGGTCAATTGGAAAATAATTTAGAAAAATCATATGCATAGGTTCTACAACATGATTAAGAGTGCCAAGGTAACTCATAAACTAGAGGGAAGGAAAAAAGTCCAAATGCTTTGGTTCAAGCATATAATGAAAACCAGATAGCATCAAGAAGAAAAAAAAAGTCAACTAACAAACATACCAAAACCAATTTCTATAACATTGAATATATCTGAACACTGCCACTTACAATATGATCTTATGTTTTCCTTTCTTGACTGTATTTATGAAAACTAGCACCAGAGCAGTCCTGGACCACTCTGTTATATAAGAGATGGACTGGCAGAAGAATTAAATTCCTATTTTGACATTCTATTTCTCTGCTATAACTTACAAAATGAGCTTTGCAAGGTATCAATTGGTAGCAAAAAGAATAATCCCCCAAACAAAATTAAAATTCAAGATAATCAAGCCAAAGACCTACTAATGAAATGACACCAAAAACTTTGTAACAAATAGCTATCACTCACTGGAGCAGAAAACCAGATAAAGAGATGCTCTCTGTACTATCATCTGAAGAGCAACACTGGAATTTTATTTCACACCGGAGAGACCCTTATTAAAAAATACTTAGCTCTCAGAGTTCACACAGCTCTGTTTTTAAAGTCAGCTTGATAGGAAAAAGCTATGAAGGAAGCTCTTTAATTAACTGAAATTCAATGGAAACCCAATTATGGAGATAAGTACAAGCACTGAATTGAAAATTACTGAATTGCTTACTTCTCACACAAATGCAACAGTGGAAATATGCAGTATGAATATGTATTTCAATATTTGGTACTCTTCTAACATAAGATAGTCAATTTAATTTATTTGAATTAGAGGGAATTTTGTTATGCTGGTGAGTTACATCAGAAAAGGCTCCATTAATCTGAAACAGAAGAGTCTAGCCACAAGATACTTGCACTGAAAGTATTAAATTAGTATTAAAAAAACCCTCAAACCTAAAAGTATATTTTTGAAATCCTAAAAACTCTATTTTTCTGTATAAACAAACATTAAACTAATAGTCTTTCATTTGTTGTAGTTAATAACATTAGCAAGCCAGGTGCTGCATTCTTCACTAGTTTTAGCTTAGTAAGCCTCCCAATAATGTTTCCATGCAGAATTTGTGTTAATCAAAACTGGAATATGGATGATCACAGATGATTTCACATGACAGGAAAATCAGTATCATATGAAGATGTCTTTTATAACTCATGGACATCCAAAGTTACTCCCCCCCCGCTTTTTTTTTTCCTCTTGTATGTTATAAGGTAAATTATAGAGCATAAAATATTATTTAATGTTATTAAAGTGAATGAAGCCTCCAAAGGTAATTTTTAATAGATTTCTGGTTTTTTACTACTGCAAGGGTCTGCCCTGAGAACAGCAGGCCTTACACTGATAAGAGCAAGGGTGTGCTGAAGCTTATTGCCAGAACCCTGCTGTATCAGAAAAAAATAGTTTTCCCAACAGAAAATCTCCAAAGGATGAAGAATATGGAAATATGAAACAAAGACCCATTTTCTGTGAAAAACAGCAGTAAACAGAGAGCAGGGCTTTCTTTCCCAGTGCTCATCAGAAAAAAAGCAAACAAACAACAAAACCCCCCAAATGAACAACAGATTACACACACACAAGTTTTAAAGTAAATGTCAAGGGAACAGCATTAAGTGACTTACGAGATTAATTTAAAACTAATTTTGATAGTGGCCATAATAACATAGTACAAAAAGAAAGGTATTACAGTGCTGATCCAGGCAGATTTGAACCATGTTACCTGAATGTGAAACCACAAGCTGTGTCAAGCCCAAGTCCTTACACTGATGCTTGGAAGAAAACTCACAGTAGAACAGTCATAAACGATTGGGATGGAAACGTGTTAAACTAACAGTGCTCGTTCATTAGTGACTGTAAATCAGGCATAAGTTCTGGGTCTTGCCTTTCCCTCTCTGTATCTTTTTCTTTGAAAATAATCTATATCTAACATACACTGAACTGCAGCTTAGAGACACCTTTTACATTATCAACTTTATTTCTCTTCTGTTACTTTCCACCCTTCAGAAATTCTTTAATGAAGAGTGCTTACTGTTTAGACCACACATAAATCACAAAACCTTTCTGTCCATATTCAGATTCTACGCAATTTTTCTGATAGCACAACTGCAGAATGATTAACTGAGCACTGCACTACTTTAACCCATTCATTAAATAACACATACCTATATTTTTTAAAAAATCTGCTTCTGAATCAGTCATTTGTTTGGATGAACAAGGATTCAAATTACACAGCTGAAATGCATCAGAAAAGCACTCCCAGCCAACTGAGTATGTTTTTAAAGTTCGGAGCTCTCAATAGCTTGCAGGATGCACAGTCTCAAAACACAAATTTGGAAGGACTTGATTTGACCTTGCTTTATGTGCCATGATTCACTTCTGAGAGAATTTGCCTTTTAACCCCTGATCAGTGACATTGCATGTTATGTATCAAAATTAAGTTCACTTAAATAACAATTAATTTTGTGTGTCAGTTGTGAACTCTGTCACAAGCAAAAATCCAAGTTTATGAAAAATAGGCTGCTAACAAGGCAGCTGATGAAGCGCTTGTGTTAATCAGAGAGGTTGTTTTAGTTAAACAAATTTGTTTATCTTGACTTTGCAACAATTTTCCTATTGGCAACTTAATTTGTATCAATTCATTTAAAAATATATTAATTCCAAAAATCATCATTAAGTTTAATAATAATGTCTACATTGTTTAAATAGGAACTCTATATCTCTACAAATTTTATGAATCCATTGATCTAAAAAATGCATGATAGTGGAAGCAGAATGACTATTACATCTAAGAACAGCTAACTTGAAGCTGAGTTAGCTTCAAGTGTGCATCAGTATGGGAAGACCATGGAGATGCAAAGTAGTGGATTTTAAGAATAATGCTATGGAAGATAAGGGCAAAAAGGAAAGGCATTTCTAGGCGTTGTTGTGAATGAAATCAGAGAAGGTAGAAGTACACAGAATACATCCAGCTTGCCTTGAGAAGAGCTTTTATACATTACTAACAGGTAATGCACGTGACAGCGTAACTGATGTATATAGAGGATAATGCTGTGCTCAGTATCCAGAAATAACTGCTTAACCTCTCATTTAACAAAAGCATGCTAACTCCTGGGTGAAATAATAATAATTAAGGTAAATAAACAGTGGAAGAAGTTACATAAGCCTTTGTACAATCCCTTCAGTAGATATTTCATAGAATAGTTTTATTATCATAGTCCTGGTATAGGCTGCATTGATTTGGTGCAGTCTTAGACCAGGGTAGTAAGAGCAGTAAGTCTTTGAGTGTCTTATGTTTTTACAGTCTGGAAGATTTTTACAGTTTTAAAAAATATCTCTACAATGCTCTAACAACTACATATTACAGGAGATTCTTCTGAATTAGATGGCTACCATGTGGCAAACAGATGTAAGCTGAGTTTCTACACAGTTGAAAATCATTCATTTCAATGATGAAATGCACACAGCTCCAAATCTTTCTATCAGTATGAAAAGGGATGATTTGGACTGGACAATAAAAAGACCAAGATTGGCTTATGATGGAAAAAGGTGCCTACTGCCTGTAATTCTACACATGCAATTTTTTTTTGCAGAGAAGAAACACATCAAGTAGCTTGCTGAGTAGATGATTTCCTTCTTCAACAGCCCTTTATAAAAACAACCCAAAAACGCACACATAAAGGAATGCTACTCACTGCCAGCTAATACTTGTGTCCATAACAGTAGTTATGTTCTAATCACTTGAGTATATCTAAAAATAGCAGGACAAAACTTTATCAAAATTAAAAAATCAAAATATTTACAAAGTAGGAAGAACATGAAATAAATGAAATTACATAGGACAAGCAAAATAGCAACTCAAAGAAGCCAAAAGTACTCATATGGATGAACACCAAGATACTCCTACAGCATAAAGGACAGATGTAGTTTAAAAAAATCTGTCAAGTATCACTGGTTATTAACTATAAGATCAAAAGAAAAAGACTTTTAAAGAGTATTTAAAGTACCAAAAGATGCAAACAGGTATTTAGTGGTACTGTCAGAAGAACTCAGCTGACCAAATATTCAATGAATTTCAGAGCAATTCAAAAAGCTTCTATAATCACTTTTTGATCATATGTATTTGAAATTTGGCTAAAAGACTTTTTCAGACATCTAAATAATCAACTGAAGCTATGTTATGTTTTCTCTATACACCTCGCTAATATGAGTTTATTTCATTATTATTGTTATAATCATGTAACATTAGATGACCAGTATAATTTTGAACACTAAAAACCAGGACATAGTACATCATCTACCTCCCTCCCACCCCCATGCTCAAACAAAACTTGCTATCCTTTGAAAAGAACTTTACAGTTTATCATCTCTGAATATTTTCAATGTAAAAGGTGATCAGTTTAAATAAGAATTTTTTTTCCCCTACTTTCAGGGGCCTTGGAACAAAAAGCAGGATCACAAAATTATTTACACTTCAATCATGTAGTTTAGGTGCATGCATTAGGAATCTGAACTTTCTGTGCTGTTGCTACAGATTTCATAACATGTAGCAGAAAAAAGTCCTCTACAAAACCACATTGATTTAATAGCATTCTAAATCAGGCATCTAAGCAAGCAGTTAGCGTGAGACATTTTAAGACCACTTCATAGCTAAGGTATCTTGTTTTCTCTTGAATATTGCCTACACAGCTCATGTTGGTCAATCTGCTAACTTCTGCACAGATCTATGCTCTACTAAGCTGTGTTGACTAAAGGCAAGGTGATACGCCTTTATTTCTTCCACCTTGCAAATGAAATTGAACACTGACATCAGCAAATAAGAACATTTGCTCTGCTTTGTAAAGGAAGCCATTTGTTCAACAGCTTGACTGAGTATCTGTTAAAGCTCTATATTGTACAACAGTGCAATATTGTTAATACTATGAATAGCATACAGATGTCACAAGGTTGAAACAGAAAAATGAAAGACAGAAGTAATGAGATCTCCAGGACTTGAGTAATATGAACAATATATGACTGTTGAAGTAAAAAATAGAAGTGTCTGTAATAACATATGTATCTGAAAGAAATAAGGTAAAGTTATTAATAAATTAAAGTGCTAAGCCAGTACTTCCGGTCCTGTTCTTAGAGATTTCCAACCGGCAAAAGCTCTGGAAGCGTGGGTGCCCTGGAACACAGCACCTTGATTTGAAATCCTGACTTTCTGGGCACACACTGTGAATTGCTAGTGAGCTCATTTATATTATTAAAAAAAAAAATCCCAAATGATTCAAACAAAAAGGACTTTCCCTTTTACTTTTGGCATACAATTCACAAAAAAAAGAAAAATCATTTGAAGGTAATTTAATTCTATTCTAAAGCATAATGCAGAAGCCTGAAAGAGTACAATTTCCTTGTATTTGGGATGTATGATGTTATTTTCTACTTTTAAAAAATAGTTCAAAGAGCTCCTTTTCTAATTTTTTTTCCCTTAAATACCACACTAATTCTTCAGCTCAAAGAAATATTTAGATCAGCTCTTTACTGCTGAGGAAGTAGAAGGTAAGATCCAAAGCAAGCAATTCAGATTTTGGAAGCATTTTATGAACTACATTCTGAACCACTTACATAGTCTAGCTGAATTTTTTAAGCTTTGCTTTTTAGATAAACAAAATGAGAGCGGAGGAATTAATTTATGTTTAACATTTATGAGAACAAAATAATAAAATCAAAAATGTGTCACAGTAATGCAAATGCTCACCATTTAACACAGAATTCTGAATTCCAGACAGCTGTTGCTGTAGTCACACAACTAGTAAGTGGCATCATATTATAATTTACCATTCCCAAGAAAAGCTAAGAGCATTTGTTTTCCATTTTGTTTTAAACTTAGTGAATGGTAATGTGACATTGTAGTGATTATGAGGAAAGTCTATTTTACTGATTTTTTTTCCTTCCATTAAATGAAAAACAAAAATTAACTTAAATCCCTGAAGACGCCTCTATATTTTAACTGAGGAAAAAACCAATCAAGAATGAAAGTCAGCTTATTTGTATGCTACCTGCAAATATTTAGCAATTCCAACTGCATTGAGTAGCCCACCAATTTCACTTGGAATGCTCTGAATGCAAACGAGTAGAATGAAGCTCATTATTGCAAGAAATGTTTGGCATTTCTTGACTTAGTAAGTCAAGAAACATACAAAATACAATTTTCACATACAAACAACACTTATTTCCTGGACAATCACTAACACTTAATTCCTGCAACATATATAGAGAGCAAAAAAACCCTATGCAATACCATAGGCATTGTGTTAGAGTAAAAAAATATTGGATCTACACATGTACCACTGGACTCAGTTTCATTTTGGCATCTATCTTCTACTGAAAAGTGCCTGAGATAAAGTGTTGTGTGGGACAAAAAAATAAATGCGGACTCAGTGCATGGAGTTTTTTGCTGACATATTTTGTACCTTTGACCATCTGTGCTCAGCATCAAAGAATAAAAAAAACCCCCAGGATCAGAATACTTTCAACAGATTAATTTTGCTGCGACCTCTGTTAAAGTACGCATGATGAGTCAGAAAAAGAATAATTAAAACACATCTATTTTTGTAAGACTATCCTTTGCAACATTTCTCCTTACTAGTCATTTATTTGCAATAAAATTAACCACAGTTAGCTTCAGTCAAAGTCTAAGAATTTGGAAAATAACTACATGAACGTGAATTATTTATATATATATACACACACACAATGAGATAGTTTATTTAAGTTTACACAGAAGATATCCTAATTAAGCAAAAATGTCTAACTAGGATTTGAAATCCATAATGACCTTAATTAGAATTTCCTCTCTGACATTTAAAAAGATACCAATAATAAAAACAATAATAATAAAAGAATCTCCTACAATACTAGTCCCTTAAGAATCATTCTTGGGCATCCACTTGAAATAAAGCACAACAGACTATGCTGCATTATGTTGCATCATCACCCATACCATGTTTTTTTTTCTTCTTCTGCCTGTCATAACAAACTGATCTGTATGGGTCGTGATAATAATATTATTTAGGTTTCATTGTAGATGCAAAACCAGATGCAAATCCCAACACAGACGTTTTCCAGTAATAGTCAATCATGATTTTATCAGCCATCATCCAGGTCCATACTTCTGTTTGGACTACTCACTTGTATATTCTTTAATGTGTACAAACTCTTCAGATAATGAGTAGCTCCAAACTCAGATGGCCAGTCCCAATAAACAGAACTGTCATGAAGATTTGCTGTGTTATGTGTTGATAGACTCTAACTGGAGACAGAACACTTAGATGCTATCTGCTGATTGTCATAAATGCTCAGAACATTTATAGACATCAAGCTCAGACGTAAATCAGCATGGTCACAAATGTTATTGCCATATGAAAGCAAGTTCAAAAAGTATAAATGTTCACAACCACAAAAAGATACTTTCATTGAAGTAGTAGCTTTTTATGCTATCATTTCATTACATTTTCATTTGGGTGTTTGAGCCACATCATTTGTTTGTCTGTGAGCGCTCTGTTTGCATTAGCACAAATGCAAAACTCATAAACCCTGACATTTGATATTTTCCCTCCCTCGAATTGTTCTAGAAAAGATTGACTTAGTTTTCAACATTCCATTCAACTGCAGCCCAAAGTACTAATGAGCCAGTCTGACTCATGTATATGACAGTTATTGTCTAGCACTCTCTTTGCCTCTCTGTTTCAAAAAACTCTGTAAATCCAATTTTTGTTTCACTTTATATTCATATTAAAAAAATGATCTCTGAAAAAATGTCATTATATGGCATTGATGACTGATGAGGTTAATTGTTTGAGGCCCTTCTTGTTTAGTACTGATCCTCAGGAAAATTATTATATCCCTGTCAGCAGTACTTAAGTTCTGTTCTATATTTTAATTCCACAGCATTTGTTCCAAAAAAGAACTTATTTTTGAAACAATGAACACATGTGCTACATGAGCCTGAGTAAATATAAATAAATGATAAATTCAGAAAGTTTAAAATTTTGTATTGACCTAATGTAGCTGAGGTCCTTGAAAGTTATTTCTCATTATGTGACTTAATACAGGTAGAAACTCATTAAAGTCTCCACCCTGCTTCTTTCTGGAGTAATGGGATGCAACATTCCCTGTTAAAATCTCAGAAGAAACCTTTTCTGATAGTTTAATGCACTATATATTGTGCTACATAGATAAAAAGGAAAAATATACACCTAAAAACATACACACTTTTTAGTCACATTTCTGAAACCAGGTCTCCCAGATGCTATAGTGCAATTGTATGCAGATGGTACATTCCTAGTTT
Source organism: Hylia prasina (assembly GCA_013397195.1). Taxonomy (NCBI): domain Eukaryota; kingdom Metazoa; phylum Chordata; class Aves; order Passeriformes; family Sylviidae; genus Hylia; species Hylia prasina. Next base: position 106,360 of record VYXD01003870.1, read on the forward strand.
TCCTTTGCATAATCATAATGAAATATTTAATCAACCATTAATCCATTACTATTTATAACCCATTCCCATTTAGAAGACTTTCCTTGGCAAAAAGGTAAAAATCCTAGGAAATAAGATGTTATTGTGGTCTTAGAAAACCCAAATGATTTCCAAAACCCCAGTTTCTCTATACAAAGTAAGAAGGAAACAAGACCGCAGTGGAAAATTCATGTGACAAATTTTTACAATAATGTTATGAAAGCACTTATTTAAACCAAAATATAGATTATTTAAGTATGTCTGAATAAAATCACTGAAAGTCAGTCATCTTCTGAAGAGTAAAAAGAAACTAACTTATAACAGCATATAATTCTGCATATAGTGAAAAAGAAAGGTACTTTTCTTTCTATGACTACGCTTGGTCACGTGTAGTGCTACTCTGCAATGTTATTTGTGCATTTGACTCTCATGTGTTTGGGCAGATGATAAATATATATTAACTCAGGAGGAACTGTAGGGACATTTCTGGTTAGGAGAATATACTGATAACTGCTGATTAATAATAACAACAATCTACATGAGAAATTCAAGGTTCAAGGTAGCAGCTTGTCCTCATGTCTCCTGACTCTTCTGTATGTCAGGGGAAATTGTTACCATTGGTAGTTTTCTTCTGGACCAGTCCTTTGAGAAATCAAAGACTAAATATTCCCACAGCTTCAATTTGGTTACTGTTAATGTACTAATCAAACAAAATTAGGCAGTTACTTCTTTCTTTCTAGAGCTGAGGTACAGTGATTAAATAGGTCCATACTACAGAATCAAATTTGCAAGCCTGGAAATTGAATTCAGTTATTGTGAACATTTAAACTTGAGTAAATACACCATATTTAGAAAGTCCCTATATGCTGTACTGATGTGTTACCAAAAGGTGCAGATTGTTACAATATTTATGTGAATTAATACTATATTTCAACAGCATGTTCAGTTTAAAAAAAAGAAGAATATTTGGCTTTCAAGACATTGATTAATTGTGGATCAGAGATGTGAGGGTTTTTTTTGGTTTATGTCAAACTAACAGTGCAGCAGGATACATCTTAGCACAATAATATTTTTTGAACTCTACTCAGATTGCATATCCAGTTTTGAAAAAGAATGTTTTTCATTCTGCCCTATTATACAACACTTCTTTTTGCCTGGCATTTGACAGGCATTCCCATCCTTTGCGTTTACTTCACTTCCTCAATGCTGAGGCTGCAAAAACACAGCCAGCCGCCTCATAGAGCTTTTCATGGAAATCTGCCATTCTAAACTGGCACCTAACTCCACTTTATTATTCACTCAAGGAAATTTAAAACTCTGAGACAAATTTAAATATTTGTGCCAATAAAGAAACTGATGAAAAGTATAATAATAAAAGAAGAAAATGAAAACAATGTAAGACATTACTGAAGTAGCTCTTCTTGGGAAAGCTCTGACGTTTTTTGCTTGCCAGTCACCAGCGCCAACTCATCCTTCAAATCCTGGATCTCCTTTTTCAGCTGGACAATCATCTACAAACAGCAAGACATAAACCAAGTATTGCCTACACATTAATAGCCAGTTTATGTTTTTTGCAGCAGAAGGTTTAGTTTAGGTAAATATACTTTAGTTTTCTCTTTTTTTAAAAAAGATGTATTTTCTAAAAACTGTCAAAATGCTTTAAATACACCAAGCACTTTTTTTCTCTCTCTTTTTCCATTTACAAACCCAAGAAAAGTCTTCCAAATTCAGTAAATTCTTGTATTAGAAGACATGGCTGTACAGAAAGAGTTCAAAAGATTTTTTGCAAAAGAGAAATATAATTTGACATAGGAATAAAAAGAGCTTTTCTGACTCATTAGTTTTGCCTCTTAATGATGAAAACACGTTTAAGAACTGACATCTTTGTTAGAGAAAGGGCAACTACACAAGTGATTTTTTTTTGCTTTCCCTTATAGAAACAGGAGTTTCAAAACAATACCTTAGTTTTAATCTTACCTTTTTTCTTTTTCATGTGATATTTTGCTATTATTAGAATAATAGCATACTATACTTGAAGGATGCATCAGTTGCTAGCAACAAACTGATGGCATAAAGCAACATAATGAAATTAAATTGTATTAATTAATAGTAATGTGAGAATATTTCATGGAAAACTGAACTAGATTTTTAAATTCTAGGAAGTCATTGTCGGAATCTGTATTTTGGAAATAAATAACTGTATAAAACCAAAGTTTTCTAATCATTAAACTCTCAAAGCCATACTCTGCAAAGCAGGGCAATATGCAAATACCTGACATGAATGAATACATTCTTAGATACCTTATGGATACATTCTTAGATACTTTATGGCTGATCATTTAATGAAGCCTCCCCTAATATGGCTCAAATGTATCAGTAGTCGAGTGATATTTTTAGGCGGATACACATGCACTGATTCCATATGCAAAATAAGTTTCCAAGAGAAGAATATTTTCAAGGAAAAATTAATCACTTTTGATTGCATGTACTTTCTAGTAATGAGATTGTTGAAACCAATGACACATACTTTCACTGGATGTTAGAACTCCTTCAAACATTTCTATTTCGTTTAACAGTTAAATTTAATCATAACTTCCTAAATTTTTACTTTAAAAATCAATTATTTTAAACATGCATGCGATTATTTATTTTGACTCTAAACATATAGTTAACTATCTTTTACAATAAAGTATGAAAGTCTAACATAATATTTTATTTAACAGTGTATTAAAGTGATGACTGTTAATTAGAGAAGTTGCAAGAACACTTAGAGAGTATTGCAGGGCAAACATTTTACTCTCATTTTATATTGCTCCATTATGGTGCCACACTCTGATGTAGTTTGTGCCAGCTACTGAGTCAAGAAAATTAAATTCTGGGCTGGAATGGAAAATGGTAGACAGCTGAATCATAGTAACATCTCTGTTCAACAATGTTCAAATTTGTTAGGATGATTAACTTCCATCTGACAACAACTGAAATACCAATTTCAGGATATGGACAGAAGATTAATTTTCAAGTATTATTAAGACAAACAAAAATCTATGGAAGCAAAATAACTTCATTTCTATTTTTACATGCAAATAGAGATGAGGTTTAATTCAAGACCTTGATTTTCAGTTTAAATTATGTCCTTTAGCCATAAGCGAGAGAGGGTCAAAGACGAGTCACTTAAAAGTGCAATGGGTACAAATTCATCTTCTCAGTAAGATAAAAAGTCAGGAATTCTCCATTATGAGGAATAAAATTTACAATCTGACTTAACTCAGATCCATCAAGAAGTATTGTGAACTCCCTTCATAAAGCATGCACTCAACTCACAGATGATAGATACTGCCAATAAATTGTTTTGATTTAAATAAAATTAATATTATTTTATTACAATAAAATTTGATTTTTATGAAAAAAATCTTAAATACAGCACTTTGAATAACGGGATTGAACCCTAGGAATATATTTAAGATGGGCAACAAATTCCATAAAGAGCACAGGGCCATATAAATTCAAGGTACTTGTGTTCCCCTGCCTTTTCCACAAGAGGGGATAGTTTTCTAACTCTCACGGGTCCACTTTTGCTTTACTTGCTAAATGATCCTGCAGAGCGAGACATACCAAACTCGTGGAGTATAGCTCCACAGGATGTATTAAATGTTCAGGAGGCTGCATGTGTTCTACCTCAATCAAAGCTTTCTCTGGCCATGGAAGAAATGTTTTGCATGATTTGATACTAGAAAATCTATGCAGAAAAGGAAAAAAAGAACAGACAGATAGAAATTAAGAAGTTGCTCAATGCCTACTGGGATTCTTTTTTGCCCTTTTTTTTTTTCAATCTGTGATGCTATTGCTATTAGAAATTTCTTAGAAAAATATAATAAATAATAATAAAAAAGAAAACCAACTGAAAACCTGACAAGGATCTTCTATTCCCTTTGAACTTCAAGAACAAGACACAAGAGGAAATAAAAGCACAACTATTAACAGTAACTGAAATACTCTAATTACCATCAAGTAACAATGAATTAAATCATTAGCTACATAATTAGCTATTTCTGTCTCCTTTGCTTGTCTTCCTCTTTTTTTCCTCATGGTAACTTCACAGATTTCTTTCTTCCTATCTAAAATCAATTCTTCCTTGAATCAGTTTCAAGGAAGGACTTAGTATCAGTATGTTTCTTAGCTTTTTAATACACAAATTGTTTCAGTGCAGCTGTGTGCCTTCATCAAGTGACTAGCAATCTTAGTACCATTTTAAAGAGTTTTAGAACCATCCAATGATCTGAGACTATGATTTAGGAATTATCACTTAAAAAAACCACACAAAGATGATAATGGAAGTGACCATTTCTCCTCAGATGCTTAGGAGTTGAGAACGCCTTTAGAGATTTGATAAATATCCGCTTAATTATAATTGTGTCCAAAAGAAAAAAATTAAAGTGGCAGTTATTTTATAGGAAAATGTTGGAGCTTGCATCTGAAAATTATTTAATGGGATGTTTCAGTATAAAATCCCCAACATCAACTTGACTGCTATTGGTTAATAAAACTTAAACAAAGCAATCTCCTTCCCCCTGTCCCCAGACAGCTCTCACCAATCTGGGATCAATTTCTTCATTAAGAACTGCTTCATTCTTAATAAGAGCAACTCGCTGTGCAAATCTGCAGGTTGATATAGATTCCTAAAAGAAAAAAGAAAAAAAGAAAAAAAAAAAGAGAGAATTCCAATTACCTTTGCACCAGGTAAGTAGCTGGACTGCTAATGAAGCCATCGAAATACTTTCCTATTTTTTTTAGTATGTTACAGAAATATTCTGTCATTTCATATTCCAAAATAACAATATTGAAGGGAAATAAGGTTAGCATATTAATGACAGGGGCATATAAAGCTGGTAAATTGTAGGATATTTTACTGATACAGTTTATCCCCTTACCAATTGTGTTTCAGGTAAGTCCCCAGCTGGAACTATAGGATAACACATGCTACTCAGAAGGCAATAACTTTTGAATGATGAGAAAAAGAGAAAACTATTAGAAGTTGTTGTTGTCTAATAGTCTATTAGAATTTGTTGTTGTTTTGGTTTTTTTGGTGTTTTTTTGAATTTTTTGGGGGTTTTTTTTTGGTGGAAAGGGGATTAGGTAATTTTGTGTAAAAGAAGCTGGGAAAAGAGATGAAGGGAAGAATAGTGGAAATCCAGGACAACTGAGAAACAAGCTAGAAGACTTGGAACTTGGGGAAACTCTGTGACAGCCATTGTGTACTCCCATCTAGTGCACAGAAAGAAATCAAAGATCCTGATAAGTATTGTTCTCACATTCCAGATCAGATGATATTTAAATGCCAGACCCTGCTATAAGAATTATATATTTACTGAAAAAAACCTCAGCAATTGTCTCCAGTTAGATCAAATAATAAAACATAGAATATTAGGCAGTAGTCTTAGAAATTCAAATGATGTTTGAGAAACCATATGATAAACATTTATGGGATGTGGCAGCCTGCATTTAAAAGAGAATTTGTACATAGCCTCTAAATTAATTCACTACTGCAACAGAATTGATTTTCAGAATGGAATTAATTCTGCGGTTTTCAGTCCTCCAATATAAGAAAATACCAGTTTAAATATTATGCTCATACATCTTTTCCACACAACATCTCTCTCTTTAAGTGCTTGGAGGTTCCGGTTTGGAACCCTGAATAAGGGTTACATGAGGAAAGATGTTTCTTACTAAAGACACAATATATACACAGAGAAACAAAGGAAAGGAAGGCATTACAGTGAAGAGAGCTGCATACAGTATTAGTTCAGCTCTATATCTGCCTCTGCTGTTCCTTTGCAATGATGATCAGCCAATGTGATTTTAATTAAGTTCTATCCATAGTTCTATAGTAAGCACATATGTACAGTACACAGACATACATTTCCACTAGATCTCTTTGCCCTGTTTAGTGTGCAGCACATGTTAAATTAATGAGGAGGCAATCAACTCAGTTCTCAATGTTCAACATGTTAGCTTACAATTTGTTTATTCTGTGCCATCAAAATGGTAATCAAGTCAGACATCTAATTTCCTAATCATTTCTATAGCATGCCTATCTTCACAGGGCTTTACAAGAATTAATCAATTAACCTTCTTTGCTGCAAGTGTGTGGAATTAATAGAAACTGAAGTCAAAAGTACCAAAAATTATATTCAATTGTTGTCATTTTATGATCTGCTGTTCAAAACAGCTTCCTGTTGAACAAATTCCGCTTCAGTTACAGTTATATTGAGTAATATATCTACAATTCAGAACCAACATTTTCATCCAAGCACTCCAAAATTCTCGCACAAAAAAATGGGATGTAGTGACCTAAGAAATTCTGTACAAACTCATTGGTAGAAGTAGGAATATGATCTCATTCTCTATGATATTAATCTATTTGTCCTCTTCATATGAGTGCCCTTTCTTTGAATTCTCTGCTTCATTGTTTTCATTACAAGAAACAACACTAGGTCCTTAAGAAAGTGGCTTTTATTATACGACTTCAATTCATAGTGGGGGTAGTTCTGTCTTGTTCGTCTTGTGTGAGTGAAATGTACACTCAAGGAAAAAAACCAACATGCAACCCTAACATAGCTGTGGATAATGACTCGTGCACCTATCCTAATTCTGACATTTTCTGATTAGCAACTGACTTAGCATCTTTTTATATTATTTGGACACATTAGCTTAACATCCACCTATATTATTTGAACATTTCAGATTTTGGGGAGCAAGGAAGGGATTTTGTTGTTTTGTTTTGCTGGGGTTTTTTTGGTTTGTTTGTTTGTTTGTGTTTATTTGGGGTTTTTTTGAATTTATTTTTGGGAGAACCAAAGAATGAGATATGATGTGTAAATAGTAAATGTTAAAGCAAGAACATAAAAATTGTCACAGCTTACTCTGGATAATTTCTTGATCTAAATACTTCCAAAACAGAAGTCTACAACACAATGTGAGATACACACACCTGAGGAATTGATATTTGAAAGGTTTCTGATCTCAAATATCTTAAAATAAAATTAACAAATTTACTCAGCTGCATTTGTAACCAGACAATATGTTTGCATAATTATGCTTGCAGATCTGAGCAATGTTTTCATTTAACAGTGAAGTCCACTTTTCTAAAGAAAAAGTCTATTACTAGATGAAGTATGGTTTGAGTGTAATGTTTTCCATCGCATTTCAGAAAACAGTCTCAGACTAAATAGTTTTTCTTTTCTTGTTTATTTACATCAGAATGTTTTATGTTAGGAAAATCAGGAAATAAACAGATTATAAATGGCTTTGAGCAGTGTTCTATATATTCACAGTGCCACATGTTTTAGAATAAAACTATTTCAGTTGGATGGGGCCTACAATGATCAGCCTGTCCAACTGCCTCACCAAGTATAAGCACATTATTAAGGGCATTGTCCAAATACCTGTGAAATACTGACAGGCTTGGGGCATCAACCATTTCTCCAGCCCGGTCCAGTGTTTGACCATCCTTTCAAAGAAACTCTTCCTAATGTCCAGCCTGAATCTTCCCTGACTTTGAACCATTTCCATACATTCTACCACTAGAATACCAGGGAGAAGAGCTCAACACCTCCCTCTCCACTTCCCCCGCTCTGGGAGATGTAGAGAGGAATGAGGTCACCCTCAGCTTTCTTTGCTCCAAACTAGACAAGTCCGAATTCCTCAGCTTCTCCTCACAGGACATTTTTTTCCACAGTTTAGCCAGCTTTGTAGTCCTCCTCTGGCTGCATTCAAGGACCTTCACATTCTTATTAACCCGTGAGGCGCAGAACTGCACACAGTTCTCATGGTGAGAATGGCAAGCAGGATAATAATCTCTTTTGACCTGCTGGTTGTGCTGTGTTTGATGTATCCCAGCCTGTGGTGCCCTCTTGGCTGCTTGGGCTCACTGCTCATCTGACCAGCACCCCTGGATCCATTCCTGCAGGGCTACTTTCCATCCACTGGTCTCCCAAATTATGCTTGTGTTGGGCATTACTCCACTATAAGTGCAGAACTCTTGTTAAATTTCATCCCATTAATCACAGCCTAAAGCTCCAATCTATCTAGATCCCTCTTGCAAGGCCTTCTGTCCCTGAAGAGAGTCAACAGCATCTCCTATTTGCTATCATCAGCAAACTTGTTAATGGGGCATTCAACTCCTGCATCCAGATCACTGATTAATGTATTGAACTGAACTGGTTCTGGAACTGAACCTTGAGGAATTCACAGAATTCACTGCAGAGCAGTCTCCAGCCAGATGTAGCCCCATTCACTACAACCCTTTGATAAAAACTTAGACCTACTTGTAAATAAAGAGAAGAAAACATCACTACACATAGTTCCAGGGCAGGAATTTGGTGACAGGACACAAAAGATTCCAAAAATTTCCATAAATACCAAACTACCCCCTCCAATTCCCTTTCTTTCCTAGTGAACTCTCCATTTGTCAATCTATAAAACAGTGACTCCAAAGAAGTGTAACAGAAATTCCGCCAAGGTTTTCAGTGGAAATAAATCAAAAATTTGTTCACCAGGAAATCAGTAAATTGAAAAAAAGAGCAGTTCATTACTAGGTGCAAGTCATTTCCCAGCTGCTACTTGACTTGAGATTACTTAGAGAAAAGCACATTTTCTAAAGGATGTGTCTATCTTCTACAGCAATTTCCACTGATAAAATTATCTCCTAGAAACAAAATAAAAATGTTCTTTTAAAAGGATAAGCATAAAAGCTTACACACTTGAATTTTAATCTATACTAAATGAGCAGGATATATAGAAAAGTGACAAGAGTTTTGTTCAAGATGGATAGAAAGAACATACATCTATGTTTCTTTTGTCCATAGCAAGTGTTGATATCATGGTAGTCATGCAGTTTCCTCCCAGGCTGTCTCTTAGCACTGAGGTCATCATAGAGTTTCGGTAAGGAATGTGGGACCGGTTTTTCTCAGCAAGGGCAATTATTACCTGAAACAATAGCAAAAATAAAAGACTTTTAAATTTATATGTCTATCAGTGTTCGACACATATAAAGAACAAATCCAATCTGCTCAGAAACTTTTGACCACAAAACAACGCCTATGCACCCCACTGTTAGCTGCAAACCCGCTGGCTTTATTGAAAGAATTCCAAGTTAAATTTCAGCATGTCTTTGTAAGAGCTGGACCAGAAAGACCAAATACATTAAATTTTATCATGCCCTAGCCTTACAGTCTCTCAGCAACATGGAAACTGAAGATGATAAACTCAAACCCACAGGCTTTCCTAAGACACAGGAACTTACTGAAAACCTTCCTCATGACTTTTTTTATCATAACTATAAAATATGGATACTATTAAAGTAAAAACTTCCTCAATATTTGCTAAAGAATGCTTTAAAAAATATACATTTTTAAAACATGCTTCTGAGATGGGCCAATACATTTATTTCTGAGAAAATGTCTTGGAAAGCAATGCACAAATAAAAGGGTGCATGATTACAATGTACTGCTGGAAAGAAATGATTCAGTTTAGAATATATATGCCTTGGCCAAAAAGGAAATTGTACACCTACTATTCTCAGTTTCCCTCCTCAGCTGTTTACATTACGGGACCTAATTATTAAATAAAAAACTAGATTACCCCATGATGTCCTGTGATATAAAAGATTTGAACTGTTATCTGGCCAAGCACTTTAGCTACATTAGTTGTGCAAGCTCTCCTAAATGATTAGGAGCTGGTTTTTCTTTAATAAGTGTTACATATCAGTGTATATTTTGTTTCTGCTACATTTACAAAAATTGCTATTTTAGAAAATTTAGTGGGACTTTTTTGTGGCATTAGTTTCTCTTAAGGGTGTTCAGAAAGTTAAAACTATAAATCTTACACTGGCAGCCCTGAGAGACACAAAAGCATAATAAGAAGATTACTATCTTGTAAAGGAATCTAGAAACCCATTCCTGGATCAAGGTTTTCAAATCTCACATGTTACAACTTGTTATATAGAAACATGTTAAAGCTTTGTTGGTTTATAATATTGCATAGAAACCTCATAGTAGTCTAGCACATACATTAATAAGCACATTCTCAGCCTCTGCCACACAGAGACTATAATCAAAATAGACAAGATGGGAAAAGAGCCAGAGAGAAGATGTGTTATTTCCATTGTAAATGGGACTATTGTTACAGGGAAGTTCATTTTTTCTGAAGTTCATGCAGGAAGTCTGCAGCCCAGTTAGAATCTGAACATACCCACATTAATGCTGAAAACCTGTGACCAGCTCGCATGATGCAGAACCCATTGTACAGTCACGTGACAGTCCCAAAACACAGACAATTTTAGTCTAAAGACCCATTAGTAAAACCTCACCTTAACCACTAAATTAATCTTTACAATCCAATCAAGGAATAAGGAACAGAAAGAGGAGAATCTGAAGGAAAAGGAAGTAGTATTCTTTGACAAAGTGACAGAGACTGCCTGTACAGAAGCTGAAACTGGATTCTCTAAGAGGCACCAAATGCAATAATCAGAAAACCATCTCATTTAAGGTGTTCTTACCCTTTTTATATAAAAAGGTTAAAAGGTTTATTTTTCTTTTTTTTTTAACGCTTGTAATTCTAAGCTTAATAATATCATTAAAGCACAAAGTTTCATTTTGAGTGGGTCAAACAAGCCACTTTAAGCCCTAGTTGCTGCCAGAACTTTTGTCATTTTTTGTACAATTGCGTCCCATATGAAACAGACCAGGTACAATCACTCATAAATTTCACTGACACATGCAGAAACACTGTTAAGCACAAAGGAAAGTGCAAGACTCAGAAGCAGTTCTGACATGATCTGAAGTGTTCCCAAGAGTCCCTGTTTCAGTCCACATCCTTTGTACAAGGAACAGATTGGCACCAGCATCTCACACCACCATGTTTTCAGAGAATCCTCAACAGATCGGGATTTTGGGGTGCATCACTTGCAGAAACAGAGCTGTCAGGTACACCTCTATCTTGCTGTTTAGTGTATCACATACTCTGAAGCCATATTCCTGCTTCAAAGGTCTTTTTTTTTGTTTGTTTCCTACCCTACTTCCCATTTCTAGTAGAGTTTAGAAGCTTAAATGCTGATCTTTACAGAAAAAAATCAACAAACCAACAAAACAAATAAACCCCCCAAAACCAAAAAACCCAAACAAACAACAAAACCACAAAACAAACAAACAAACAAACCAAAAAAACCCTGAACAAAACAATTAAAATCTCCCTTTGGTAAATATGAGCAGCAACTATTCACTAATGGATAAAATCTTTCAACATTCTGTAAGTGGAACACGTGTTAAATGACAGTTAACAAACATATTCATTAAAGAAGAGAGAACATTGTACTCTGTTATTTTGGGGAAATAATTCCATTATAATATCAAATCACAGGGCAGTATAGCTGTTAATTTGCAACTCTAAATCTGGTCCAGGATCCTCTATATTTGTATCATAAGGGAATATGAACATATGCACAGTTACATTGCAGTTGTAATTTCAGAATGTGCTACAACATCTCTCAGACAAAAAAAACTACCCAGATATGGTAGTAAGGACTTCTAAATTCCTGCTGTCATTTCAGATCAGCTGCATGAAACTATCTTCATTTTTCTTTAGACATAGAGGCTGCTTGAAGTAAAAGTGCAGCGGATTTATTTGAAGATCTTTTTAACGTGCTGCAGATATTTAACAAGTAAATCAAGTGTGGTAACAGAGAACTGTGTTCCCATTGGCATCTCAATGCAAATCATTTAATGTGACTATTTTACTGTGAAAAGTGTTTCAAAATGTCATAAATCAACACTACACCACCAGTAGATAGCTAAAGGGTTGAGAATTTTAATAAGCTGATTTTGAGGCATTTGTTCACCTTAATTTTTTTACTGCAAGTTCTGGATTGAATGGTTCAATTCCCACTGAACAAAAAGATATTTTTTCTGTCTTTGATGGCTTTTTGTTCAACATTAGAAAATATTTCTATTGATACACAATCCCAGACAGAATCCAACATGCCTATTTCCAAAAGTATTTCTCTAAAATAGGAATTAAAAGCTGCATGAAAAAATATTTTTAACTGTTAAATACATAAAAATCATACAATAGATAAGAAGGGATCCCGAGTACAATTTGTATGATTCTGAAGATGTTAATTTTAGTCACTGACCCTTATCACTTCCCCTGAGTACAACACAAATGCAGACATTTTTCTTCAAGGTAAAATTTAAACAAATGAGGGGCATGAAAAAAATCCAGTGATAGTAAATGACTGACTGCCACCTACTGTACCTTAATCTTCTTTTGACAGATGAAATATCTCTGATCATAAAATAAATGAAATCCAAGAGATTTATTTTTGTTAACAGAAAAATACGTAACACAAAAATGAAAAATATTCTTCCCAGCAAGTAGAACAGTTATGTTTCCTAATCATTATTTTAAAGAATTTCCACATATACACACCCACGAATTTTGCAGGTTTAATGATCACCTCAACTGTATATTTTACTAAACAGCACATACACTATAATGTAAGTTAAAAAGTACAGATTTGAATTTTAGAGTTAAGTCTTTTTTGTTCTCCCTATCCCCCTTAACTGTCCTCCTAAATGACAGCCTCACTGACCTGCTATGTTTCTACACAAAAATTTTTAGAGAAGCCTTAGGAGAAAATACTGTAACATCCATTGGAATCCCCAAAATAATTAATTTCTAGGAAGAGCGTTTGCTGTACTGTGAAAACAATATTCTATATTCAGTCTTAGTAAGAAATTAATTTCTCTTACAGGTACGAGATCTGAAATGGACACTCGAAAATCGTCAGTGATTGCAACTTAATAGCACAGCATTCACAAAAGAGATTTCATTCATTGCCAAGTGTTTCTTACCCTAACTTGGTAAGCATCATAACCATATAAAACATCATGGTAGATCAGGGAGAGATATATATTAAAGCTTTAAAAATATTTTTTAAAATATAGTATTAAAATCATTGTTTTAATAATTAACTTACTAATTAATTCTTGTAAAACATATATTAATAATAATCATCATAATTAACCAAATCTTTTGACTCGAAATCTTTATTGAAATCTTTATCTCCAACGTTTCCTTTCACTGACGCTGTCTGAAATAATATCTTTTTGAATAAGATTAGTTAGCAGCAATCTACTTGCTCAATATTTCCCTTTTCCAAAGGGGAAAAACATATAGCAACAGTGAAAGAAGGATAGGGATTTTAGTACACATTAAATTAAGAGGCTAAATCTTTTTAGTAACAACAATTGAATGACAAATATTTGTGGAGATTAGTAACAATAATAGTAACAATAACAATATAAATATTTCATTTATTTATTACTATACTACATCTATGGGTACTATTGGTATAAATCCAATTATGGTAGCCAATCCATAAATACATTACCAATGATATCTTCTGTCTCAGAAAGCTCAAAGATTTAAATTAGTAGAATAATAAAACAACACGAGAGAAGAGCCTAATAATTTACCATACCACAATGCTTGAACCAAATAAAGCCCAAACACTTTCATTTCAGTGATACATCCTGATCCCAGCTGTGGAAGGGGTAAGAAAATTATGAAGAATATTTTTTGGAGAAATATAGCAGAAATCTTGTAAATATCTTTACTATTCCAAAGAAAACAAGAGAAATATTTTGGAAATATTACCCTGTATACCTACTATAATCTTACTGCTTAGCTGTTAAGTTTTCCCTAAATTAAAATATTTTCTTTTAAAGGAAGACCTATCAATTCAATGATTTTTTAAAAACTCCAACAAATATCCTAAGACTAAGTGAATGTTGAAATCAAGTTTTCCAAAACACTGTATATTGTTAAACAGGAATTTTGTAAAGGGAGAAATGTTTTACTCTAGAGGTTTCAATTTTACCTGCTCCAAATAATGTAATGACAGGTTGATATATTTGGCTTCTGTCAGTAAGTGGCCTCCAATTCCAGTCTTTGCAACACGTTCTGACCCAGCAAGGTCTACTAAATGCAGCTTGGAGCGTCGGATAGTTGCAGATCCAGGTTCCTTGCTGGAGATGTGAATAGTGAAAATGCAGTGCGATCGGCTTGAGGCTTGATTCATTGGTGTCTACAATGATGAGGAAAAAAGAACTCTCAATGTTCAGTGGATAAATAAATTTAGCTTCTCATAGCTCAATAATATGGCAACTGAAACAATGTATCTGATTTTTTAGCTATTGGACCTGTAATGAACGTGCAAAAAGAACACAAAAGGATTTACCTGACATTCACATTCTGCACAAATACTTGGAAAACTTTAATCTGGAGGAATTGTACTGTAAGCAATTAAGGTTGTTCCAAAATACTCTAACATCAGCAAAACAAGTGGCCTTACTACATGAGGAACACTAAAAAAGGGCAGCTTGACTGGAGGGAAAGGTACTGAATGTTGATCTCTGAGAAGTTATTAATTTCCCCCTTGGTACATCAAAAAAAATTTTTTTTTTTCCTGATAGCTAGCTACCAGTGTAACGAGGACTAGGACTTCCTATAAGGATTTAGACTTTTGCATTATAACTTTTATGAAAAAATTCTACTTGGTAAAATTGGTATCAGATTTTTAGGTGGCATGACAGAGTTTTCATAAAATATTTAGCTTTAAATATATATGTATTGGGAATAACTACAGCCACACTTAATTCAAAACATGAAAATTCATGGTCAATTTTCAGAAATGTGCAGTCTTAGCATCACTTCAGAGATTTTCTCATATATTTGAAATGCAGAACCCAAAGTTGTAAACAGCTCTCGGTTATTTAACTTTATATTTCAAATTACCATATGCCATCACATATGCATTTTTATTAAAAATATATATAAATATCTTTAAGCATCTAAATCACCTTTTGTTTAGCAAGCCATTGTTAGAAACTTAAATCTAAAATTACTCCTCCTAATCTTCATTTTATATATAGCTAAAGCTTTAGATTATATATGGAGATTAACGGTTTAGCATACAGATAGTATTTTTATTCATAAACTATAACAAGTATGACCAAATTGTTTTTAGGACATAAATGCTGGACCTGCAAAAAAATAAAGTAGTAATATAATAAATCAATATTATTGAGGCAGCAACTAAATCTATGCTTATTTTTAGTTGCTCAATAAAGTAAAAAAGCCATCCTGGTTATACTCCCTACATTAATCTCTTGTCTCTACTTTATTCTTCTGTTACTCTGCAGTAATTTTTTATGTAGGCCTATCCCATGATTCAAACCAGATACACCGACATATTGCCTTTTTTTGACATAATCTACTTTAGCATGCAACACTGAAGATGTTAAAATGGCCTGCCCATTGCAGGTATTGAAGATGTTGTCTTGATCCAGAAAGGACAGCTCTGAGCAGAAAGAATACAAGGTGAACATCGTTTAACAGGAATAATATGGACTTTTTGGTTCAATTATCTTCACTTCAACTTCCCCAGTTTTCTCAGCCTTAATAGTGCCAGCACAACCAAACAGGCTTTGGGAACTGATCCAGCTCAAATAAAAAAAAAAATAATTAAAAAAAATCATTACTCTATAGATGAAGAATTTTGGAATTCATAATCCTGTGAAATGAGCATCAAAGTGCAGTCACATGCTATGCTGTCCTCAGAGGTAATGTTGGGCAAATGAAGAGGAAGTGAGTGGTAGTGTTGGAATGAAAATAAACAGGCAAAGGGAAAGGTGTCAAGCAAGAAAACACTCCCAAACTTACTTAAAATGCAATCATACTAAGAAAAAGTTATATGCTGTGAAAATATACTTTATTCAGCAATTCTGATTCCACAAATAATCAGAGCCAACTTCACTTATTTTACTAGGATAGCTATGATTTTTTTATTTGCAGCTCTGTGAAGCAGGACTGGATATTTTATTTTTTCCAGCTAAAAATCCACAACAGAATTAATATTTATGGCCATTCTCCTTGATAGAACAGATATTTAGGGACAGTTTGTAATACAGATATGGCATCAGTCACACTATATCAAAGTCTAAGCCAGATCAAATAGCAGTACAGGTGGAAGCACAAAGCAAATGTTGCTATGACAGAAGCTGAAGAAATCATCATACTTCTGAATAAGTATCCTTAAGTAAACTTGAGATTCATACTGCAGCAAAACCTCATGTATTTCAAAATGTGCTTTTAGTCACACTGATTTAATTTCCTCTGATTTCCTAACAGAGGAAAAAAATTCAAATCTTAAAGAAAATAATTTTGGGACTCTGAGTTCCAACAGGCACATGGCAATATTTCCCCTACAAGGTTTTTACTGTCTATTGCGATACACTAGCCACAACTTTATTCTGTGTATTCCAAGTAGATTTGGCTGGACTAGTCATTAGAAATTCCATCGTTTTCCTCTCCACAGGTTCTTCTATTTTCTCATGTAAATGAAAAAATGAATGAAGCTGATTTGGAAGTCATTGGCTAGAATCCCAAACCGGTATTTTTGTAAAGTCCTTCAGAGTAGAGCCATGGTTTAATCAAGACACCAATACACCTTTTTGTAGTATGACTCTATCTCTGCTATGCAATTCCTATACATAGGAAGCTCTCTTAGAACTCTTGCAGAAAGCATCAAGCAATAAAAATTTAAACTCTTAAATGGGATGCGACCATGAAATGTTAATTGCATAATCCCTCCACAATTTGCTACTTTTTCCACACAAGTAGATGCACAGCACCCAACAGAAATGATCATTTGTTGGCATCTCCACTCCAAAACCAAGTCTTTCCTTTTGCTCTTTGGTTGTTATCTTACACAGAAAACTTCTGAGTATCACCATTTGTCTGTTTAGTAAGTTTGAAAACAGAAAACAAATAACATTTTCTGGACAGTGTCTCAGAGCCTACTAAAAAGTTCCTTTAGTGGTTTTCAGAGTTCATTTTGGCTTTGTTAACAGCATTCAAACCATATGTATATGAAATCATCCTGAAACTAATTTGATGTGATGAAGGAAAAAAAAAGAAAAAGGGGAGTGGCCTGGTTCTCAGCAGATGGTTGCTATTGTGAGAGTTATATATAGAACAACTGATGAGCAGCAGTAACTTACAAAGAATAATTTTTTCCAGGAATTCTGTGACATCATAAACCACATAAGCAAACTTCAGATGCTTTGTGATATCACGTGAACACTACAAAGGACTAAATGCCAGGTCATCTATTGCTGCCCATTTGTGGCATGGTAAAGGACAAATTCAGTACATTTAAGATCATGACTTGGTAAAGCATCAGTATTTCATTTGATCATGGAAAATACGTACAAGGTGTATTTTAAGCCATACAAGACAGTCTTGGTTTTTTCCAGGACAAAAATATACCTGCGTTTGCTGAAATTAAATAAATTGTATAGAAGCTTTTTGCCTGTAACTACTACATCTATTTATACGATGGTTGCAAGAAGGCAGCTTCTACTTAAATGAGAACTTTCATAACAATCACACTGCAAGAAGCTTCTGAGTTGGATGTTTCTGTCAAGGAATAAAGATCAAGAAATATCCAAAAAACTTGCTGGAACCTAAGTCGTCCATCTTAATCTAATTCTTATCTATCTTAAGTTAGCAAAACACTGCAGGAGTTCTTCCCTATACAGGAATCTATGTATTTCCCAAACCCTTTATTTGTTGCAGCTGCTATTATAAATGTTGTTTTCAACAAAAATAGCCAGAAATGGATGCTACTAATCTAAATAGAGTTCTTAAGGATTGGGGACCTAAGAAAGAGGAAGTTTCTCAAACAGGACAAAGACATATGAAAAGCTGTTTGAAAATCACCACTAGACTAACAGAAGCTGCTACTATCTGGAAGAATAATGTGTTGATTATGGCTGCCAAAATACTGTGATAGAGATAATACATGAAAGAGTTCAGGACCACTGTGACAAAACAATTTCACAGGTGATAAATGCAGTTGTTCAGGCCATATTGTAAACGATCTCCACTTGGCAACTTACACCATTCCAGTGGAATCTTTTCTTCCTTGGATCAAAATATTTACACAGCAGAACATGATTTTCCTGTACGAGTGAATTAGTGACTAGCCAGTGCATAAAGAGAGCCTGATTCTGAGTGTTCAGTTTTTTGAGAGAATGTCACAGTGAAAAGCTACAAAACTTTCTTTGAAGGAATACTTCTTTTTCTTCTTAAGGACTTTTGGCTTCTGAACTTTTCAAAGAAGAGCAAGGGGAAAAAAATAAAGTACTGATAGCATCCAAGATTGAAATCAAATCAATTTTCTCCAATCTCACGCTACAATCAGAGGGATATCTGTAGAAAATGTTCTGACAGCTACAATCACTTCACAGTTCAGATGGTATCTCTGCCTGATGAATATAAACTCCACTGGTGCCAATAGAACTGTGCTATAAAGAGTATATAAACTCAAGAACTGGAGGTGTCTGTCTTTATATTTGGTAGATGAGAGAGACCTCAGTATGTCTTTAGTCTCCTTTCCAAACAATATGTTACATAGGTGAAGGGGCTTCTCCTTTGTACTTAGGTACACTTGTCATAGTTGAAATTGAATAATTGTTGCTATTAAAATAGGTGCAATCACTTCCTGAAACCAACACTTCATCATTCCATATTTACTACAAGTACAGTTCTACAGACCATGGTAACTTCTAAACTCAGGTAACTTTTAAAGTAATTAATATTCCCTGGTGAAGACATTATTAAACCTTATGTTATAGTGTCCCTTTTATCCATATAAATCCCAAAGCATTTTAAGGACTATTCAAAGTAGTATGTATGACCAGCAATTTTTTTGCCACACGTGGAAATGAAAGCACCTGTGGTGAAATAAAGATGCCATTTGGTGCTAATAATAAAATATAGCAGGTTTGTCAGAGTGGAAATAAGTTAACAACTGACACCAAAGAGGAACCTAGGAAAGCAGAAAGTTGCAGTTTCTTCTGGACTGCAGCACTAACCCAGATAGCATGCATTTTTGTCAAAAGTGATATTTAATCTCATATGATCACACACTGAAATCCTATTTTTTCTATCTCATCCAATAAAAAATGCAGTCAAAAACTACCAGTGGCTTTCTTAATATATTCAAGAGAATACTAATATAGAATAAATACAAGTAGGATGAGTTCAATTCACAGGTCACTAGTCATTCCCCAAAATGATCCTTAAAGCTTTAAGTTTCATTCTTTCTTGAAACAAACATATCAAAACATTCCCAAAAGCTTAATGCTTGCCCCCAGTGTACTTCAAACATTTTAAATGATGGAACAAGTACTTTGCAGTATACACTGTGTCCCAAATTTAAAAAATGGAGCGATATAGGTATAAAACCATGCACTGAAACATTTCCTTCCTCATTAAAGTAAGTACTTTTTCATTAGAGGAAAAATAAATTCTAACTGTACATGCAACTGCAGTCCTCAGACGTACTAATCTCAGAAAAGGATTTAACCGATTTGAAATTGCTGCACATCCTTGGGTGGCTACCTTACTCTACTGCTTTAAGAGGAATCCTAAAAAACACTAAGAATTCCCAAAATCACAAAGGTTTATTTCAAAAGACAGAGATCGTATGAGACTCTCATCACAAGAACTTAGAAAAGACCACTTCAGCTGAAGATACTTTAATAGTATACCAAAATAAAATATTTTGAGAACACTACCTAAATAGCCAAAGACTTATTTTCACACAGGAGGTTTTTTAGATGTTGCTGCTACCAACTGCTTATGCTGCAAATTTGATTTTTAAATCCTCAGCATGCATTTCAGATACTGAAATAATAAAGTTGTCTTAACAGATAGAAAATATGAGGAAACAGTTCATATTTTATAACCTGTTGCTGCAGATTCTTATGTATTCAAATGTAACAAGAAACTGCCTTATTGGAAAGCAAACAAAAATCTAGTCCTTACATTCAGCAGAGCTGCCAACAAAAGACTCAGTTTTTTTGCTTTTGATCTCTGCCTATTTCTCCCTGGCAAAAATGAGCCAAAAAAAAGTCCTATTTGAATTTTTATGTATTGTTTGTGCACAAATGTCTTCCATCTTACCATTTACACAACTCGTAGTACATTAAAACTAGAGCAAAGGACCAGTCCTATATTGCCTAATAAAGTAACCCTACACAAATTAGATTATTTTCCTTTTTTTTCCTTCTCTTGGGATATATAGTTACATGTGGGACAGTAGCATTCAGTTATAAAATTCCCTTAGGTTCTGAGATTTAATGAATGAAGGAAGTAATGTTGCCTATAAAATACTTTTAATATTGTGATGACTTTCTTTTTAGCACAATTTGTTATGAGGGAAAAATGCACCCCTCAAATCACAAGTAAGACTGCATTAGCATAGGCAATGCAGAAATTAAATTGTCATTTTTATTTTCGAAATAGTCAACTCTCCAAAGAAGGGTTATTCATAGTTAAGGCACTAGATCGCAATTAGGGGCTACAGATCTCAGATGTGATCCATAACAGTCATCTGAGTTTTTCCACAGCCAAACTCATCATTTAAAAATATGAATCTAGCACTTATTTTACTTTCTTTTCTATGTAGGTTTATTAATCTTGTTTATTTTTCTTTAATGTTTACTTATGAGGGTTCACATCTTCCGAGGTCAGAAAGTATTATCATAACTCAAGATTTAAAAATATGGATCTCCAGAGAAGTTATGTTTTCTGTCATGAGTCCTCTTCCTTAGATCTCTAGATTAACCCTTTTCTCCTCTATTACACTTTGTCAAGTTCCTCTCCTCCACATGGATTCAATTTTTCTATTTCAATACCATGGAGCAGTTCTTTGCCTCAATGCTCAGGTTTATGTTGATTATCTCTTGCCTTAATATATTCCTAACTCTCAAAATATAACTGTTGAAATAGTCATAATTGAGCAAGAACAAATATTTGTATTCCCTATTTAAGTTTTGTAATCAAATGCTTCTTCCCCTGTGTCCAGGTGTATGTGGTCATCCAACAGGAACACAGAACTACCTGACTATTCATATACTCTAAGTGTCTTTCTTGTTAATGATTTATTATATATCCCTTTGGAGATACAGAGGAAAGGAACCCAAAAAGGTCTAAAAGAGCATTAACTCTATTGTAGTAAAGACACATTGGCAGTGCTCATATTATACAATACCCTTTTTATATTTACATTCCATATCTAAGCATGAAGGGAAGAAAGAACCTTACAGATGGTCAGATACCGAAACATATAATTTGAATTTTTCAGAATCAGTAAAAACACCCGTGTGCTTGAATATTGGCACATATTTATTTTGAACTTCCTTTGAACTACCATTTGGGGTTTTGGTGGGTTTTGTTTATTTGTTTGGTTTGGGGGGGGTTTGATTGGTTGAGGAAGTTGTTTTGTGTTTTACACATAATACCATGTGTTTATGCAATAAGAAGGAAAAAAAAGAGGGGAC
Organism: Hylia prasina; assembly: GCA_013397195.1. Lineage (NCBI taxonomy): Eukaryota > Metazoa > Chordata > Aves > Passeriformes > Sylviidae > Hylia > Hylia prasina. The sequence continues at coordinate 127,848 of VYXD01003870.1, forward strand.
TTATATTAAGTACTTCAAAGGCAATTGAGTGCTTAGTCAGACAATCACAGAATAGTTTGAGTTGGAAGTGACCTTAAAGATGATCTTGTTCCAAACCCCCAATCCCCTCAACACTCCATGAGCAGGGATACCTTCCACCAGGACAGGTTGCTCAGGGCCCCATCCAACCTGGTGTTGAACACTTCCAGGGAAAAACTTCACTGGGAGTGTTTGACAATGCCTTGCAAAGACATATTTGCTTATCTTTACATGTCGGTGTATGTTGATACATGCCACATTCAAAATCAGTCTATAGTTTATGAGAATTTTTGTATTCTACTTTTTTGAATTTCAGTAAGTTATGACATCAAGAACCACTAATCAGATCCACTATGGAACCCTATCATCAGAGAAATGCTTATTTAATTTCACTGTGGAAATGCACTCAAAAAGAGGATAGCAATTTATGTGCAAGGACTTCTGAAATATACATCTTATTTAAGAGAGGAGTAGAGAGATTTTGACCATTTTAACTGTGGTGGTGTTAAGGAAGATCTGGAACAGCAAATCTCACCTCAGCAATCATTCTGTTGGTGTCCCCCAAGAAGAGTAGGTTTAAGGCCTCCTCTTCATTTGTTGCTGGCTGAAGAGACAAGTTTTTAAGATGAATGTTTTGATCAGAGTCTTCCATTATTGTCACTTTTCTAGATGCAAAATAAAAACAACAGTGAAAACTAGAGTTTTAATGAGATGTTGCTTCATACTTGCATTTTGATTGCGCCTAAAAGGTGAAATCCAAACTCCAAACACAATCATAATGAAGGAACATGAAAAATAAATGATACACATTAAAGGAAGTGTTATTTTTTTACTGCCATCTCCCTTTTATTCCTTTATTATGAAACTTCACATAGAAAAGGAATATAAGAAAACTGTAAGTTTTAGAGAAAGCTTTGGGATTTTTATTTAGTGAGATATAGTAAAATCTCAAGAGAAGAGATTAGATGAATCATCCTGAACAAATAATACGTAGGGATTTGTTTGGTATTGCCAAGTAGACATGATACACAAAGCATACCATTATTTTGACGTACAAATAGCCATGGAATATTTCAGAATCAACACATCTGTAGTCAACATGTTTCTAATAACTTTGCATTTGTCAAGATTACTTCTCTTTTCATTCTTCTTAAATGCTAGTAACTACAACTGTAATTATCCCTTTCTTAAATTATAAGCAAGCTAACAGAATGATTTGATTTATTTCCCCTGTTAGGAATGTTCTTAGTCACATTTCTCTAAGACTAAAGCTCTCAGAAAGGAATTGGATGCAAGTAGTAAGGATGTGGCAAAAGTTCCAGAAGAGCTGCTAAGTATTACTGAAAATCCTTTTCACTTTTTTGAATAGTCCTTTAACATAGGAATTTTTTTCTTTCAGAATGATTACTGGGAGTTAAACTTTATTGGCATTTCTGAGTAGCCATTAGGGTCTCCTCAGCTGGGACGTTCTATAGTATCCAACATGGAGGCCAAGTGGTTTCCCCACTGTATTTGGAAAACTCTCAGAGAGAATCTGTTAAAACAGAAGTACACTAAATCTGAGGATAAATAACATGTCCTTCAGGATTAATTACATGTTCTGATACAATTAAAAACAAATTAGAACTTTTAAAAAAGTTGGAAGTTATTATTTTTATTTAAACCAAAACTTTAATTTCTGTGTAAGTATAAATAATACTTTCTATACATAAACACCTATATATATACATATATTTAGATAAATATTTTCTCATGTTCTTCAAGATAAACCACAAGAGGGAGTATGGGGTTTGAATTTTTATCAGTAGGTAGTTCTTGTGTTAATTACTTCAAGTTGCTTCAAACCCAGAGAGATTGTGTTTTGTTCTGCTTTACTTGACTCCCCGCCCCGCCCCAAACTGAGAATGAACTCAAACATCAAAGCAGCATTCCCTAGAATTACTCTTAGATATTGTGGGAGTAGTTCACAGTCTGATTGTCAAAATGTTCAAATGGATATAAAGAAATAATTTTAACACATTTCAATGCACTCACTCTTTTCAAGAAAAACTGCATGTAAAAGTACACACAAAGCTTCTTTGGTAGTCATAACAATTGCTTTTCCAAGTATGATTGCCTCCCACTGTTAGCCTTATTTTTGTGTGGTAGTATAAGGCATTTCTCATATAATCACAAAACCCAGCTTCCCCATTCAAAGCATAAACCTCAGAGCATAATTCTGCTCTTGCATATCAAACTTTTAATAATGTCAAGTTCTAGTCTGTCTGCATCTGTGTGCATCACACACCAAAGCCCAGAGCGCTACTGATTACAGTATACCCTTATTAACTTGTGCCCTTTCCTGCATCAACTGAGATGCCACCAATGCAAGAGAGCCTTGCACACTGTTTTCAATTATTACATTCTTGTTACTGGCAAACATTGACCTTAAAGCTTCCTGTAATTAATACCACCTCATTAATTTGTGTATTATAAATAATAATAAAAAACCTCCTTAATATATTTGGGGAAAAAATGACCATTTTAAAAGTCAAGTTTCCTATTATTATATCTGTCTCTAGGGCTTAGAATTGAAGAAATCTAAAATAACCTCAAAAACTTTCTAAACATTTAAAAATTAATCATAGTGATGCAAACAAACAACATATGAAGATACACAACTTCTACACCAATACATGAGTAGGATATAGTGATACTACTTCATTGTGAGGAGACCACAGAGGAGACTATACAGCCAAAAATAAATTTAGGAAAAAGATAAAAAGAGAAGAGCAGCAAGTACGCATCTTGGAGTCTGTTCAGAAAAACAGAATAAATGGATACATACAGGTAATGTTTTGTAAAACTGCAAGGAACTTTAGCTTTTAGGAAAGAATGGTCAGCATAATCATCTTATGTATCATCCCAAAAAGATGATCTTTCAGAAGTACAACTCCCTGAATACCACAACAGAGGACAAAGTCAACACTTATTGAAGAGGCAAGGTTACAAAGTTATTCAGATACCAGCACAACTTTTAATAGCACATAGATTTGATTTTCCATCCAAGAGACTTAGAGCATAATCTCCCTTATGAGACATGGCAGAACTATGAGATGAGTAAGTGCTCATGCAGACTGTTTGCTTGACATGTCATATTGTGACAGGAAATCCTTCCCACTGTCTCCAATGGATTCTATTTTCAGACAACACAAACACCGTTTGGCTGCTCTGGATGTTAGGGACATGACTGGAGACTGTTACATATTTAGGAGTTAATGATTCACGTAAAAGTGAACCTGAGCAGGCACAGCCTGTGAGGTGCTGCACACACAGCGGGACATTCAGGCCTGAGTTGTGCTGCACAGATCCCTTGGCTGCAGGATAAATTCACTGTTCTCAGGAGAACACCTTCTGGAATGAAGCTGTTTTCTTGTAAGGAAATTATAGAAAGGCTCAAAAGAGCAAGAGGGAGACCTTCTCTTCATGGCCAGGACCTGTACTGCTCTTGTGCAGTGCACCATGGGGAAATCTATTCAGGCTCTGTCCAATGCTGCATGGATGCAGGGCACCCAACACGTGATGGGATGCAAGATTTACTTGCCACCCATCTTCCTCCTCTTATTCTGTCTTACCAAAGTGGTTACCCTATTAAGCTGTTTGTTGCTAAACCTTTCTTACTGAGATCTGGAAAAAGCTGTGCACTATCTCCCTCTCCCCCCTTACCCCACCACGCAGGAGAAGGAATCAAAACTGAAACAATATTGGTGGTTCATGTACAAACACAACATACAAAATCTGTTAGAATTTGCAGGCAACTTCAATAATCTCACTCACAAAAAAAAATTTGTTAAATCAACTCTGACATTCGCTCATCAAATGCTTGTAGAAAAGTTACCTTAAAAAAGCCTCACTGGACTTTAGACTCTTTTTCAGGGAACCAATCAACATAAAACATGGATGTGAATAACCAATATATCATGTATGCTGAAGCTTTTGTATGCATTTAAAATGTAATTTGTTTGAAATGTAATTAAAAGGAATCATAATCTTAGAAGAAATTATTCAAAACAATTTTTATCTGTCTCCTCATTAACAAAAAGAAAAATCTAACCTTACTAAACTTTGTATTCTCCTAATCTTCGGTATTTAGTAGTAAAACAACGAACACCCAATTTTGAAAGAATGTATTTCCTATAAAAAAAGTGAACTAGTAATATTATTAGCCTTAGAAGTTTTAAAATACTGATAATTTTCAGAACACTGGAAATAGAGTTCTTGAAGGTTTATTGTTGGTGGTCAGTTTCCAGATTACATAGTTCGTACAGCCATTAAAAGGGGCTAACATTAAAACTGTTGAGACTGGAGGGGAGAATTGGGTTTATTTGCATCAAAAAATCAGACTGAATAAAATATGTTTCCCATATGTTGAAAATTATTAATTTAGCCTTATTTTAATTTTATCCATCTTTGTTAAGGAAAACAGGAATTAGTATAGTAGCTGTTTTAGCTTTCCATGTCAGCAATTTGATAACTCTTAAGGCCCTTGGAGGGCAGTAGAGAAACAGGAGAGTATAAACACATTTTAGTTAATTTACCAATATGCAGTAACAGTTTTTTTATTTTAAAGGGAAATTATTTCACACTGACCCCATGGAACATAACAGTTCTGCATGTTATTATAATATATTGATATAGGCATCATTGTTGATGCATGAAGCTAACTGGCTCTCAGCTTAAAGTGTGGTTTTCTTAAAGTCAGACAGCATCATAATAAAAATTAAACATTTCCCTCTCGAAGACTTTAAAGAATCTTCACACAAAAATGGGGAATCCCTTTTGCTGACTTGAAGTTTAGATTCTGTTTTCCCTTGGCCACATCACTCTGGACTAATGGTTGTCTGAGCTCTCTGACAAGGAGCTCTTCAATTACTGCCCTTTAGACTGTCATTCTAAGGCAAAACAGCACTAACTGTAGTTTGCCTTCACATGCAAGAGACAGGCAAAGCAGTAACTTACTGGTTACCTATCAATTAATGTAGTCATTCTTGACTAATGGTACTATTACCTCAGTCTTTACTTCTGTGTTGTATATGATGTAAAAAAAATTCTTCTGAAAAAATAACGTTAGGAAGAGTTTTACTGGTAGGTTGTAACCAAAGTGAAATTCAGTAACATTGGGTTACATAAATTACAAATACACTACAACCAAGAACCTGCTGGAGATAAAAGGCTCTTGTACAAATGCACAGTAAATTAAGAGTTTTAGAAAAGCACCCCTAATTTGAACACTCCTGCAAAACTTGTACGAAAACATAAGGTGGCAGTAAGTATTTAAATAGTCTTCTACCAGCTTTATTTCACAGCAATAATTTCATACCTTTAGGTGTTGAAAAAAATCATAATTTCCTTGTATGAACATGGAATTCTCTACAGCTACAAACAGAATTAGATTGTCAATTTAAATTCAATTTCTTCAGTCTAGCAAGTAAGATTCTTCAAATGTTTTTTTGCATCTGCATATGCTGGATTTCATCTACAGTGTCACAGAATTAAAACACTGTCAGATTTGTATAACAAAACAAGTTACAATTGCAAACTAAAGTACATTTTGTGTGAAACATTAAGGTATATCAAATGATATCTTCTATGGGTGACAAGTAATATTCCAACTAAACATCAAGAAAACTAGGGTTTTTTTCCATTAAAATAGAAGTTTAATGGGATTTCAAAACCAACATTAGTTGTTGTAGAAATATCTGTACCTATTAGAAACACGATACCTATTAATGTATACATATATAAATATCTGTATGTATGTATACAAATAGGTATATGTATACATATTCCTACATATGCATAAATATGTAAATAATTCCACAGTTCTGTGTAGGAATCTGTATATGTATACATATAGATAGACATATTGATGTACAGCTATATGGCCCACATTCATACATTTGTCAGGAAATTATTTCCAGAAAAGTAGTGATTGTTTGTGGGAGACCCTCTTCCCTTCTCATCTGGCAGACTTGGATGAAATGGGTAAGCAGTGCTAAAATGAAAATTTCATAGTCTACAGAATATGCAAAATATGACTTGCACTGTGCAAGCACACATTGTCTGCACACAAAACCTTGACTTCAGGAGCTGAGATTGCAAGTCTAATCATGTCATGTTTAGATGCAATGGACAACTTAAAAAATGTTTATTATTCGCTTTGCCTTAAGCATCAAATACAATTTTAATGTCTCATTTTTCAAGCACTATCACCAAGTCTGTAGTGTATCCACTAGCCTTTCATAACTTCTATCACCTGAATGCCATCTGTGTTTAGTCCTTACATTCAACTGGTAACATAAAGCTCAGAATGCAGAATTTGCTGGCCAGAAGTACCTATCTTTCATTCAAACTATGTCCCCTTCTTTTGCAAGAATATGGATAGCAATACTGTTCCAGAACAATCTGCACATTATAGGAGGTTAACTAATTTCTGCTTATTCTTCTAAAATGACACATTTCTTCAGTACTCTTCTTGTCCATCTTAAGGACTTAGGAAAGTACCAGCACTGACTGCTACTATTTACCCAAGAACTTAGGGTGAATACCCTGCCTTTGGCTTTTTATAGTGCTTAAAGCTTAGATGATCCACTGTCGAGTTCAAGAGAAAATTATGCATAATATGACACCTTTAAAGTACAAAAAACATAAATTATGTCATTAAATTCTCATTAAATATAGGCTTTCAAGCAAGCAAAGTAATTATTTTGTATTTTGCTTACTATCACTAAAATATTAAGAGGTTTTAAGCACATAAAATTCTCCAGAAAATATTTATTAGGTAATAAACATCTGATAAATTTCAAAATACATGATTACTATTTACTTATATGTAACCTCACTTTCTCATTTAAGAAAATTAATCAGATAATTGAAATATAGTCAATCATGCAACTACCCAGTCCTTCAACTTTTACTCCTTTTTTAGATCAGAATGACACTATATATTTTTGAGTTTTGAATCCCCAGACAATATTAAAAAATAAACAAAACATATTTTATTCATTAAATATTTTTACATATGCTAAATATGAGTTATGTATAGTTTTTGTTTACAGAACATATTTTATTGACAAATGATGTAGTGGAAATAATATTGTCCATGTACAGTACAACCTTAAAGCACTTATTAATATTAGTTACTCTGCAGAGAAAAAACTATTATCTTACTAAAACTCATCCTGCAGTCATATACACTATGCAAGTTTGCAGGTAATTATAATTATCCCAGAATGCTTTATTCCTAATTTACAATCAAATTAGTTATCAGCTTTTACTTTTTAAAATAACCTTATACACAACATGGAGTTATTTTTTAGTTTCATTCAATCACCATACATAAATTAATTGGAGGATTCTAAAATTCTAAAATTATTAGCAAACATTCAGTACCTAGTTTTAGATATTACATATTTCCCAGGCCACGTGACCCTAAATATGTTTCAAAGTTGCAATTAAATTAATAAAATCAGTTTCTTTGAATTGAATAAATTCATTCTTATAAAATGTTAAATGGAATGATTTCATATAAAATATTTCAAACAAATTCATAAATGAAATTATTAATGCAATAAACTTGAATAACTAAAAAGCATTACCTTTAATAAGTTGAAAAAGCTGTAACACACTATTTTTACATATTGTAAAAATGGATGCAGAAATTAAATTTTCCAAACTAGCCTCTGATTAAAATTTTTGTTTGCATGCCACAGGAAGCAGGTAATAAATTAAATTAGAATCCTAAACTTCATCATGAAAGACACTGGTAAATACACACAGTCTTCATAGCACTGATGTGTCATAGAGCAAAATTTTACTTCCCTTTTTCAGGTAAAGAAAGTGAAACAATTAGACCAATTCACAGCCCAGTCCCACCCTTTGCATTTGTCAGCTGCCTTCCTATTCTCTAGATTAGATTCTTTTATAATGATCAATCTTGAAAATTATTTGTACATACATGTCCTAGATATCCCATACTGTGTGGAAAAAAAAGCCCCGTTTAAACACAACAAACTATTGTGTTGGAAGTTTTTTTTAAATAAATAAAATGGTTTAATAATGCGTGACTAACACAACTAGTTATCTCAAAATAAAATTCTACTGATTTTCTTTTATTTCCCCATTGAAAATTTTCAGTATGTTTCCTGCTATTGTAGTATCTGATGCTGTCATGTTGAGTGATAAAATTCATGGTGCCCAGCATTATTTCAGGGCACTTGTAAATCCAGTAAACAGCTCATTTATTCATGCCAATTTCATGTTTGCTTAGCTATTTAAAAACAACACAGATTATAAACTATAATTATAAACTATAATTTCAGAATTGGAGACTAGGATTTGGATTTCCTATAAATTAAAAATCTTTAACTTCACCAGCTGGAGTGGTCATGACTTACAAACCTTTGTTTACTACCCTACTCCAAGCATTAGTAGGTACTAGTGTCTGATCAATGACAACTGTTGTAACAACCACCCATTCTGAAGGAAATAACTGTTCCTTGGAGTTATTTGTGGCCTATTTTCTAGTTGCAATTTATTTCATAATTGCATATTCTAGAAAAATAATTACCCTTGAAGGAAAAGGTCTAAATAGAAGCAGGGAGATTTCTCATTACTGTTGCAAGGAAATACCACCTGTTACATGCCTCTGCCACGCACAGAGTCATACATGCCATACAAAGAGACAGGCTGCCATGAGAAAAACAAGTGCACTTTCTCCTTGTCAGTTGCTGCAAGAGATCTCTTCTGCATAATAGCAGCAAACACTTTTAATCCTTTCACCTTTGGTTACTCCCTAGCCTCCCTATACACAAAATAACAGAATATTAAGGTACTGTTGATAAAATTGTGAAAACAAAGTATTCTGATTAAATCAACACTGAGGTCAGTAGCACAAAGTCCCCAAACAAGGTAATAGGATATATGAAAATGATTCCTCTTGGTTTTGATGATTTTCTCTCATCTTGTTACTTACGGCAAGTCTTCCATTCTGGAGGCCTCATGTCTTGGGTCCAAGAGATCATAACCACATTCATTGTAGATCTCTAAGTAGGAAACATGAGTTGTGTACACTTTACTGCTATCCTGGATAGGTAAACAAACAAAAAAATTGTGTTATAAACAGAAGTCAGAGGTAGATTAGAAGACAAATTTATTTCTATGGCTTCTAGGTCACTTTTTCACTTGGTCTCTCTTCCCTTTCCTGGGTATGGTGCACATGTTCAATTTGTGATAATTTATATTATGTTACCACATTACCATGTGTTACCATATGCATAATGACTCAAGAAGAAGAAAGGAAAAACCACAAAAGCCCCCAACTAAAACAGAGACATATACACAAAACTCACTAAAACAAAAATCCCCCACAAACCCCCACCATGCCAATGAGTTTAGTCTGGGATTTTTAATTTATTCTGTATACTTTAAAAAGTCTGTATATATTTAGAACATGGGAGCTGCTTACAGAACTATGCAACATGACATTTTTCACTTCTGCACTAAAAAGGGATGTTAGTATAAAAAGGTAAAGGCTCATATTATGGTTAGAAAGACTATGCATAAAGGAAAAAAAAGTAAAAACAGCAACAAAAATAAGATTTATTTCATTTAGAAACATCAGCGACATACTTCTTTTCACTCTCTTCATCATAACATTAGAGAACTGTATATGATGTCAGCTGTTCTCTGCAATCACAATTCTTTTGGTAAATTACACTGCCAAAAAGTAATTTAACACAGTTGATTTTTGCAGACAGAATTTTCCCCTGCCCCAAAGCCAAATCCAAACAACATAAACCTCAAAATAGTGGGCCATGATTTCCAAAATTAAAGAAAAAAAAGAATAAAAAATCAGTCACTTCTTTTCAGTAGACAAATCCACTCATATCACAGCAGAAATTTAATAATTCAATCCACTACATCTTTTTTTTTGCAAAGTATTTTGATATAACTTGTCACTTTCATTTAATAATTATTTTCCATGGCTTTTTTAATTGGTTATGACAGTTCACTATTTCAAGGGACATAATTTAAAAGATTTTTTCCATCCATCTGTAGTGTAAGGAACAGTTCAAACAGGATACTGTGGAAATAGGAGAATTTCTAAATTAAAAGGAGATGTTATTAAAAGCAAAGGGCTTGATTTGCTTCTCATTTAGGGTAAAAAGTTTTGTTTCTTTGGTTTCAAATTGCAGTGTCTTTGTCCAAGTAAGAGCTTAACAAGTCTTGTATTTCATGTCCCTGATTTCACTTTCTCCTGTTTCATCCTACTTAGGGTTAGAAGGCAAATGATTCTTGTCCATTATTTGAGCACCTTCCAAACCACAGTTGTAGGTATAAAGAAATGAAACTTGAGAAAGATATGAGAAGAAAGGCAAGAGGAAAGTTAAAACACCAAGAAGAGATTCTTTAAAATACACTAAGAAAAAAAATTATGTGAAGCAATGATTTGGAAGCAGGAAGACTGAAATAGCCCTATAAGCATAACTAACTATAGATTTTTGTCCAAAACACAGTCTGAAGAGGGAAACATTCCTATTTCTGTGCTGAGAAGGTGACAGACATACTAGTTATTTTTGATCCTATTTTGTTTTTATTACATAACTAACATTAGAAAAGAAGGTTGATGTGTTGACACTGTTTGTTGCTGGCAATTACACAATAAACCTGTTCACTTTCCACAGCAAAAGTCCTCCATGGGGGTTGTGTGAGTGCAGCAGAAGGTCTAAGATAGCATGATCATATTGGGGTTTTTTAATTTCCTTTCCCACAATGGCAAATTTTTGTCTCCCTGCCATGTGCTGTGTACATTTACTTGCCAAATCCATACTTCCAAAGAACCAAAGTAATTATGTTGTTAACCCTTCCTGAGACAGGGCATATTAATGTGACTGAGACATATACCCTCATGCAAACAGACTGGTACTTTGCAGTACATGACTGAAAGAGTATAAAATTACAGTGGAATGATTTATGTTAATGTCAAATAATATTTAAATAGGCTTAATTAAATAGCTTTGCTAAAATGTGAATATTAATGAGTCATAGGCCTGGTGGAATAAATGAAGAGACAAAACATAAATTACACCAAGCTCCTCTCTTCCTCTCTTCACTTTTGCCTCTTTTAACTATAAAAGTACTGGAATATTTGACTGTGTTCACTCATGTGAGTATTTCAGACACTAAAAGAAAATGAAATTTTTCACAAACATAATAAGCATAATAAACAATCAGTGTCCTTACTCTGGGACATCCTTTGGCTTATTGAGTCATTTCACTGCACAGAAAGTCAAAATGAAATGCAATGCATGTAATACAAAACCAAAGTGGAGCTGATATAAGTATTAGACAAGGAGAACCACTTGTGTGATCTGAAGGAATGCTGCACCAACTAAAAATAGCCAGGGTTTTAAAACTACAAAAAAACCCCCCACAGTGATACCCATTATTTTCAGATTATTGCAATAAAGCAGGTAGCCAAAACAACTACAAATGTTTTCTTGCACATAGTAAATACTGTGTCAAGTTAGATATTAGAGCATTAGTTTTAGGACTTCCACTAACAGTATTATAAAAACAACCTTTAACAATAGTTAAATATTTGAAATCAGACATTAAAAATAAACAGACAATAATGTTCCATACCTTCTGTAATTGATCAAAAATATAAGATAAAGTCCTGGGAATAATGCCTCGATCACTGTAACGTTCTGCTCCTCCTGTGATGGTAAAAGTTTTGCCACTGCCTGTCTGACCATATGCAAAGATAGTACCATTGTATCCAGCCAAAACACTATACAATTAAAAAAAGGAAGACAATTAATATTTAAGACAGAAGACACTGTTCATGATCACCTTGGTATAGAACCAAAATATAATTAACAGTAATTCTTCATTACACAGCATCTGTTTTCAGTAATACAAGAATACACTTAAGTATATAGACTCCAGATTCTATAGAATTTAAACTATCTAGAATGGAAGGATTTCTTGATGCCTTGACTAATCCATTATTAGCTGATCATACTTATTGCTATTTATACTACCTTTTCATAGTACACTACCTTTTCGCTTTTTAGTTTGGCAGGTGATTTTTGCAATTTGATCTCTTTAAAGACTGTAGATGTCAGGAACTGGGCCATTCATACACAAGAAGACTCAAGAAACATTTCACATAGGACTTCATTAAATGCAAACAGAGAAAACTATATTGTGGTTAGAAACCAACTGAAACAAATTGAAAAGCAAAATTTATTCTTGTGATTTTTGTTTAAAGAAAAAATAGTAAATAAGCTACGATTTTAATAAATAATAGAAGGAAAACAACCCTTACATAAGACAAAAAGAAACATTTATATAGATAGCTGCTGGTCTGGCGCCACGAGAGATGCAATGATTCTCCAACTTACTGAAGTTTATTTAAAGGCCTGAGTAGTTGCCAAATCACTTATTTTAACCCTGTACAGTAGGATGGCAAGGGCAAAAAAAGAAACATGTTGAAAGGAGTTACAGAGAACATCTGCTCCCAAAACGTGCAAAGACGGAATATATAGAGATATTAGAATCCAGATGTTAAAAATCAAAGCAATTATTATGATAAAACACCTCATTCATCCATCTTAGGAATTTCTAGTGCCCACTGTCACAATATTTGAATGCTGACGACAGTAATGAGTTGTCAGAAGGTAGGGGGTATCAACAGAAGTTCAGATATGGCAAGTTCAAACCTAGCAAGGGGAACCGATTCCTCAATCAAATTGTAGTTAAGCTGTGTAACTCTGCCATGACACGTTTTGGACATTAAAATGTCACACAGGGTTCAGCAGAGATTGGACTAAATCACCAAAATTTTTTCTTCAGAGCTACTAATCACAGGTAAATCAGAAAGTCCCTAAACTACAAGTAACTAAAGACCAAGAGAATACATGGGGGAGGCAGCCCTACATGCTTACTCTGTTAATTTTTTCCTCTGAGCATTGTCTGTTAGTCCCTGTGAGAGATAACACAGTGCACTAGATGGAAGCTTGGCCTGATGCAGTACAGTTGCTCTTCAGCTTATGCAGAAGAGCTCTCTGGCTCTTCAGAGCTAGCAGTTGGGGTTGTTAATTTTTCTTACTCCTCTTCTTTAAAGGTGTGCCTTGCAACATGTTAAAAACCAGTAAATGTGTGGCAGCAAACTATTAACTTGACATGCCCTTACTTCAGAAAAAGCTATTGATTAGAATCACTTCACATGTAAACACAGGATAAAATGTCACATACCATATGCTGTCAAAACACCTGGAAAAGTCAGTGAGTTTTCTTTTTGCTATTTGATTCATATGTATTCTTATATTTTCTGCCATGCATCAGCACACCTCTGAAAAGTTTTCCAGAAAACACTGACAGCTCACAAAATGTGAACATATCCATGTCAATAATGCATTCTTCTAATACAGTGCAATTATAGGTTATCTTAATATTGCATTACATAGATGATTTTAATTCCTCAGTTATGTTCTTTAAATTCTGAACTAAAAGTCAATCTTGTTTTTCTAAATTTATGTGTATCTATATGCGTGTGCATAATTATATATATAGAAATAATTGCATTCTGTCCATATTTACTGCATGCATATCTTTCATTCAGAGTGTATTACAGCTACCACCAAGTAAATTTAAGGACAGTCTGCTTGAGGTGCTAAGGAAGCCTATAAGGAAAGAAGACTACCCATAATACCAGTGAAACTGCTGGCAAAGCCTTCTAAGAGTAACATGCAACTCCATGAGGGCAGGATGGAGAACAAATTCACTTTCTAAGCCTGAGAAGAAAAACACTTTTATAAGAGACAAGGGACTAGGAGTTCAGGCAGGACTGAAAAAGCCCCTTTGGCTCAGAAGCAAGCTGTACACTACGATCTCGCCTCCTGAAAAGAGTAGAGGGAAAGATGCAGTGAAAATTAAAAGCCTCCACTGCATCAGCTTGTGGAGAAAGAATTAAACTTATGAACTACACAAAAAGTTAAGGGTTTGTGCGTGCATATATATTTATGAAAGAACAATTTTTAAAACTGAAGATGTATAACTACCTTTCTTAGTATAATATTGTGAATATTAGTCAATGTCAATTTTGAAGGTCTGTATGTGATAACATGGATTAAGTTGTAAAAATCCATGTGTGATGTGTCATATTCACACTTGTTTTAAGTAACTTCATTTGGAATCAATGGCAACACAGGATATTCTAGCAATGAGCCTTGAGGATTTGTCACCATAGGAAATATTTGTTGGAGATTCACTTTGCTCTTTTCCACTTCTAAGTACTTCAAGGCAAAAAAATGCCAACCAAAACTCCATCAATCTAATTTTAGTTCATTTCCCAAGGAGTTTAACACTGAAAGGGTAACTATATGTAGATGGATCAATACCAAATCAATCAATAAATCACTACCTATTTACTAAATACTCAGGAAGTTTAAGATTTGTACATAATATTTTCAACCAAAGATGCACAATTCCTTTAGGAAAATAAAAAGCTAAAAACTTTCTTAAACTGTTAGCCACCCATAAAATGCTGTTTAAGAAAACAACATCAAACTATACTGCATAATTATCCCTGGAATAATGATGGGTCCCTCAGATGCTAGAAGTCAGTATAGCGAGCCAAAAATATACAAGTTGTGCCTTTCATCCTGAAATATAACTGCAGCAGGTACCAAAAAAGTTGGAAACACCCATTATGACAAGAGAAGAGCATATTTTCTAAACAGCCTCCACCAACAAGATCCTCAAAGATTCTCATTTGCAAATTAAAGCTGTCCCTAGCAGTAGTGGAAGTGATTCTTTGCTGGGAAAGGTTGGTAGAGATTCAGCAGCTCTTTTCTGCCTTTTCAGCAAAATGTACTTTGCAAGATGTCAGTTCCCACAGACAAAGTCTTCATTTGTGCTCCTCAGAGTCTCTGAACAGAAGTCCCAAATTTTTGTTAAACTCAGTATTTGAGTTTATTTGAACTATCCAGTTCACATGGATAGCAATGGTAGTCATGTGAAGACTTAAAACTATGCATAAATAAAAATCATACATTAAAAGTGTGTTTTCAGTCATGCCCCCTTGGTGTTATCAGAATTTTGCATATTTTTTTTCCCTCTGAAAGATGAATTTTGGCATGGTTACGGAGACATTTTGTTGAATAAGTAGTCTCTTTACTACTTCAAACAAAACACATCAAAGACCCATAATCCAAGAAAGAGGCTTCGCAGAAAAGATCTTTCATGCACTTATACAACATTGTATAGCACCCTGTTTAGAAGTTCATGGCTGACTTCCAGACAAATTAGCTAAAATACTGTTGGAGAAATCTCTCTCTAGCATATTTTACTGAAGTTATGACTGCCAGAGTTACTGGAGGGTCTTGTTTTTTATCAATACCAAGTTAGACCTAAAAACACCTACTACAGAGAAAAATAACTTTAAAATACGACTAAAATCTTCTCTAAACTTGCATGTTTGTTTCATTCTATTACAGAATTCAGATGAATTATTTTCATTATTCACTAAAACATGCAGGCATATATTTGTAACACTTGGTGAATGACTTAGTTTCCATAAGAAGAAAAGAATAATATATATTAAAAAGTCAGCTTCTAATAAATTGTTGATTTGGCTTTGGATGTACTGCTTATAACCACGTATTTCATGTCTCTATCTGGAAAATATGGATCAACTTAAACGTGTCAAGGAAAACTTAATTTGTCATGTGCATGAGCAGTAAGTCTGACTTGTTGAAGTTCATACCCGTGTACAATAAGATGCATTGAATGGGGACAAATCTCATTGACCTGAATTTCTGCATATAAGGAAATCTCAAAGAAACCTGGTCAAGGCTTCAAATTCTGTTAAGGCAAGATTTCCACAAAACACATGACATTTCAGGGAAAACATGGACATGCAGTAGGTCTGCAAAAAGCTGTATTTCAATCTCATTTAATATACTGAGCTATCTTCATGGCTTATTAATGTGTGGAAGATCTGTGTCATGACTGCCAAGAAAGACCCCAAAAAGTCAAAAACCTGCAAATGCAAAGAGGGCAGAACTAAACAAATTGAATTTTAGATTTAACTCATGATACCAGAATATTAGGATTTCCAGTTTTTGTATCATAAATGATAATTATGTCAACACTTGGTAAACATATCTTTTAAAACTGAATATTTATTTTTGTTTTTCAGTGAAAATACATGTGGTCAAGTCATATGAAGACTCACATATTACAAAACTGAATATAAGAAAAAAATAATGTTTGCTTGATACACTGGAAATGGAAATATGAACATCTATGTAACCACATCTCATACATTTCCTGCATGTTGAGGTGGGTGGGATGGTAAATATTAGTCTTGTCTTTTTGACCACTGCAAAAAAAGTTGATTAAAGCAAAATATTGATGAAGAAACATCGTGATTATCTGCCAGGTATTGTGAGCTCATCAAGAAATATTCATGCAATAAGAAAAACTCTTAAAGTTAATATCATTGAACAACACAAAATTGTGCAAAAAAGATTTTGCTTGGTGGAAATCAGAATAAGACAGAGTGCATGGAAAAAAGCAAATAACAGCATCAATTGCAGGCAACCAACTCCCAAAGTATGAATAATTATTGTTCATTACATGCCTAAATCTTCTTTATCCTTTTATTCTGCATTATAATTTATCATCTAATTATATGTTCTGTTAAAGATGATTATAATTTAGAAAAGGATTATATCTGTTCTTACATTTTACCCAAACAATTGAATGCTCATTTTCTGATCAAGCACTGAAAACCTACTGCTGGTTTTTAGAAACACAACAGCTTGTGCTTCGCCTTACAGAGGTAAACAGCAACAAGTTTAAACAAAAAGAAAGCATTGAATATTTCTTCTATGTTGCTTAGAATTTACATCACACCTTTTCCAAGCAAAAAAAGTTGTTTGTGCACACAGCTGACTACAAGATTGATTTGATACCACTGCTAAATAAACCTAATCATATATTATGGCAGCAACATGATGGGATAGATTAAAAATGTTCAAGTTTTACCCCCAGCTATGACACAGACTATCAAAACAACCTCCCCAACAACAGTGTTTGAGACAGGAATTGCAATACTTTTAGTATTTTTTCTAATCATAATACTAAGGGATACTTTCCCTCCACTGGGAAAGAATCCTCTACCTGGAAAGTATTAAGTAAGACCATGATCCACTTATTCAATTCAATGACCTCCTTTTCAATATGTCACTGAGTTTTAGGGGGCAAATTTGATGCAGATTTTTTGCTACTGTAGATGCTTGAACACCCTACAGGATTTACACTTATCTGCATGCGTCAAAAGTACATCTAATACCTTAGAAACTCCCAACATATATTCTACAAATATTTTTCCAATTAACATAGAATACTCTTAACACTTGTCTTGTTTTGAAAAATAGACAAATAATAGAAAAAGAAAGCTGAAGAAAATGTTCTTTACATATTCCACTTTCAGTATAACCTTAATACCACTTAATAACCCAAGTATTGTTACATAAAAGCTTATGTAATGATGATTGCTCAAGAAAATCAGTTTTGACTTCATGAAAAATTAATTACGACATGCATTGTCTTCTGCACTTAGAACTTAAAGAAACTATCCATTATCAAATGCAGGACAATTTTTTACATGAATGTCAAGGAAAGAAATACCATGTTTTTTTCCCCTCAAATTCTCTTACTCACTTATCAAGTAAGTTGCATGTTCTAACTTACTTGTAATTAGTGGTGATTTAAAAACATGTGCAGTGAGATATGAACTTTTAATGTGAGAATTCAGTTCAGACCCCTATTTAAATGAATGCTGTTATAGAGTTATGTACTGGCATTTCCAGTCATTCCACTGCCTTGTCTCATTCCTGAAAGATGTCTAATTCCTAAATATAGTGTGATGCAGAAGTATAATTCATGGAAGCAATTCCCCTTAAATTGATAGATATGTTATGTTTACAACCGCCTAACATTCCTCAAGTGACAAATTCCTCAAGTGAGAGCTAGACAATTTATGGGTAGTTACTACAGTCTGAAATATCATTCAGTACTTTGTCCTTGAGTATCTGAGACAATATAAATAGTGGTAAAAGCCCAGTGACAGTAGACAGAGGTTGAAAGCCTACTGAGGTTTTTCTGTTGTGGTTGGGTTTTCTGACTACATTTTGTTTTAATTTCCAGTGAAGATCATTCGTTCTATTTAAAGCTTATGGACACAGAAATTTTCATTTGTTTTTGTGCTCATTGTTAATGAGACTTTAGGGAGGCTTTTGACTAAGTATAACCAAGAGCTCTGCTTCCTCTGCTGCTGCACTGGTTTTGCTGAATTGAACAGAACAGTTACCTCAAAACATGAAAAAAAAAAAAAAAGAGAGAGAGAGAGAGAGAAAGAAGAAAAACTTTCCTCTTTGCGTTCGGACCCCAGTTTTGGGGTTCCCAGTAGATAAAAAATGCTCTAAAGAAGCCTGATACAACCAATAAGCCTTACATGTACCTAATTATCACCTTCTGCAACAGATCCTTAGAGGCTTACACTGGTAGAACACAAAGCAGTGGTCACAAGTTGCAAGAGAAGAAACTCCAGGTGGGTATAAGGAAAATATTCTGCGCAGTGAGAGTAGTTAAGCCTTGGAACAAGTTCCTAGATAGATTGTGGGATTCCCATCTTTGGACATTTTTGAAGCTCTGTTGGACAAGGGCCTGAGAAATGTGATCAAGAAGCCAGACCTGCTTTCCTCAGAAGATTGGTCCAGATGACCTACAGAGATCTCTTCTTACTTAATTATTCTAATAGGTTGAAAAAGTTCAAAGTGAAAGTTCTGTACAAAGTTTATAATATGAATAAATAAAACAATGAAAACCCCTTATTAAGTAAGACTAAAGTGTTTTTAAGTAGGTAAGAGAAAATTCTGAGAACGAGAAATAACTTTAGTCTTCAAAACTTATTTACTTTAATTTTGTTAGTTTATTTTGGCTTCATATTATTGTTTTTGTCAGAGTTCTGTTGTCTTCATTTTAAATGAGAAGTAACATAAAGGTATGTGGTCGAAACAAATATTCAATAACTATAAAACACTAGACTAAAAAAAAAGCAGAAGACACCAGTATCTTTGATATTTGGATACTGCTGGCCCTCTCTATCTCAGTTCTTGCAGACCTGAAAAATTTTATCAGTGTTCTTCATTTTCCTTCCTTCCTTCCTTCCTTCCATCTCAATAAACCTCAATTCATCAATATTAAAAAAATAAATTAACACAGTCCTAGCAAAACCAGCCTCCCCCACCCCTTCCCCCCTTCTAAATTATACTGAAGATAAAAAGAAGGAAGAACTTAATTTCAGGGGTCTGGAAATTAAGTTTTCAGGATAATTTTTCTTCACAGAGACTCAGTTTTCAGGTATCTTCTAACACTTGGAGGTCAGACTAAAGTTTCTTTTAATTAAAATAAACAAAGTATCTCAGCATGACTTTTTTTCTTTATGTCTTTGCCAGATTTGTGGAACAAATCCAAATTGGTAATGCCTCATCTTTAAAAAACAAAACTGATTTCCAAATGTGCATGTAGCTGTTTTTGAGAGATGAGTGGTTTTTGAGAGATGAGTGCAGGCAAGTTTCCTTAGAAATTTCAGAAGTTTTCCTACATAAAAAAGTAATATATTTTCTTGTTTTGACTATGATCTTTAAATATATTTAGAATTTCACCGTAAACACCATAACAGATAAATGACACAAAGATATTCTGAATCAAAGCTGTCAAACTGTAACTTAAATTAAGCAATCTTCATGAACAACTCTAAATTGCACAATTTAAGTCAAAATAAACACAAGCAACTAATAGCCATTTGCGAAGAAACATCAATGACACTTTTCACTTTTTATTGCCTCATAATTGTACTCACTTTGAGAAAGAACAGCTAGCATTACTAATTTCTCAATTTAGGGGAACATTCAGGCCACATTTCTTTCAAGATGACATCTGAAAGAACATGTCCTTTTGCTCTATATAGAGTCTATAGACTTTTGTGATGCAGATGAGCCAGATGATAAATATATCCAGGTACAAAATGAGTAATTGTGAATAAAAATATTTTTACTATATTTTATGTAAGAATACACAGCAGAAAAAAAACCCTCACAAAACCAGTTGAGAATAAGCTGAAGTAGTTTATATATTACATGATAAGTCTTAGGATAAATACAGCACATGAGAAGAAACCAGAAAGAATCTGCAGCAATGGGAGCATCACCTCCAAGGCCATCAAATTTTTCAAAAGATCACAAGTGATTGCCAATAGTTTTATAAACAGCTGAGCTATTTCATATTTGCATGAGACAACTGAAGAGAAAATACTTTCAAGTGTTATTCTTTAATAAATCAAGAAATCTAATACCAAAATATTGGCCATATTATAACTGAAAACTCAATGAGTTCAAAACAGTTAACATTTTCTACTTAATTTCTGATTGTGTACATTATCATAACAGTAATATTTGAAATATTTTGAGAGTAGTCTTGTTTAGTTGTGAGGCTAAAGCAGTGCTTAATCATTAGCAAACTTCTAAAGTAGGGTGTTATTATTTTCTCTGTTTTTGACAGAGTAACAGAATTAGTGCTGCTTCTTAAACAGCCAGTTGACTGCACAAAAACATTATCAAGAATATATATTTAAAATTAGAAAGAAAAAAACAATGTAAGAGATGACTCAAGGACAGAAAAGAAGTAATAAAGTTCAAGCAAATCATATGCTTATAATGGTTTGCAGAGGCTGGCACTTTTGACTGAAGAAGCAAATTAAACAAACTAATGTCTGGTGCCTCTGAAACCACAGGCAAGATGACAATGTAACCGGACTTACAGAAAGAGAAGTAGTGGCCCAACATCAAAGGAAATGCACAAAAAAAAAAAAAAAAAAAAAAAAAGAGAGAGAGATAGAAAACAGTTGCATCCAATTTCCATCCATCCAAGAACAAACTAGGAAGACTTTAGAATCCTGAACATTGCCTTTCTGGTTTTAGTTTAAACAATGCCCAAGATTTTTTTTTTCTTAGCATTCAAGTCTCTAACTGAATTTTCTCAGGACTGCTAGAATGCTTGACAAAGAATCTCAAAATGTTACTGAACTATTTCATTGATACTTTTCTGCTACTTTTTTTCCCTTGGCAATACACACAAAAAAAGGCTGTTCCCTTAGTAAAGCGACTCCAACAACAAGAATGTGTGCACTTGCAACAGCTTTTTCGCAAGAGAATATTGACTGTGAAAGAAGCAAATAATGAAGGACATTTTGCTGTGAAAAACTGTGGTCTTTAAGAGAAACGGCAATTCGTATTGTCCCATGATGGAAAGGAAAATGGCACCATTAACCACAGAGTGAAATAAATTTCAGGCCCAGTTCAGGACTCCATTCGCCAAGGAACCTCATGACTCTGAAGACATTTTGAAATATTTATTTTTGTCTAAAAAGAGGTAAAAAAAATTAAAGCAGCTGATAAAAACATGAACATATTTCAGTTACTGTCTAATCCATACAACTAAAATTATCAGTAACAACACAAGCATAATGTAGAACACAAGTTTTACCACATTATAATGCTCAGAGACAAAATCTTGATTTCATTAAGAATGGTTTTATAAGTCAATTTTAGCATTAAATATAAAGACTCATCTATTCAGAGAGAACTGTCTGCCTAAACACTATTGATTTTAATAGCATTTAAGTACTTTCAAGTACTTCAAAATATCTAAACCCTGAAATTAAGCCTACATAGTGGAGAAAATTAATATATAAAACAAGTTTTTTATCAGCTAACATTGGAAAAAAGGAGAAGAATGCCCCTTCCTGTTTTTTAGAGCACTGTATAGATGAACTGTTCAGCCAGAAAACACTTCCATATTCTAGCAAAACACTCCAAAGGGAAAAAAAGTAGCCAGTTTCTTGCTTGTTGATTTTGATAGTCAGAGCTTTTGTTGAGGATAATTAAGTCCATAGTATGTAACAATGAGATTTTTAACGCTTCTCTTTCCAAACACACTCAAATTAGATAAAGATTTTTTTTCTGCAGTCAACATTAAACCCAGAAATATTTAAAATTAAGTGTATGAGTTAATGTGAAGCTATACGTGATAATGTTAGATAAGCAAAGAAATATCTTTTGGATGGGAAAATAACAAGCATTATCTTTAAGTATATTTAGCTTATTCTAATGAAATTTCAAGTTCACTGGCTCTTCATTTTAACTGTCAATTACCTTTCTGCTTTATGTGGGACTTTAGAGAAGGAAACAGTAGGGGTGAGGAGAAACAAAGTGGAATTATAAAGAGATATATATATTTTTCTTCCATGTAACAACTTGAGAAGGGCTTAGTGTCCAGCTGAAGATGTTTGTTTTCTTACAGTGCTAAACACAAGACTGTGCTATAGATTGAAGAATAACTTGCAGAATCACGGCTTAAACCAACAGATGGGTGAGACAATGAATGAGAAAGAAGCTGGCATTTGAAGTAATGCTTCCCAACTCACTACGAGTCTGGATTTTGAACAGCAAGTTTGATAAACAAGCAAACACTATGCAGAAACTCTGCTTCCTCCAGCACAGGATTTTCTCCCACATTAAAACCAGTACAAACTTCAGCAATGCAGAGAGTAAACTGAGCAAAAAGAATGGCATAAAATCCATTTTCCATTGGAAAATCCACCTGTTTCAGAGTGGCATTCAATCCACACAATGAATGGAGAAGTCTTCATCAGTCTTAAATAATTACCTTTGTCAGATATGAGCATTGCTTGATTATGAAAATGGAGGAGGAAAAAAAACCCCAGTGCCTTACATATTAAAACAAAAGCAATAAGGACAAGATTTAGGAACATCTCCACAAACATTAATGAGAATCTCTAACTTAATGAAAATTATATGGGGGGATAAAATTTTCATTAGGTTTACCTCCATATGAAACTATATAGAAAATACTGTTCTAAGGCAATGAAGTCAGCTTATATTACAGACAAAAAAAGAATTGGGCATGGATTTCTGTCACTATATAAAAAAAGAGGCAATGGTAGCATTGCTATTTTAAGAGTCAAAAATGGAACCTTACTATGCATAAAATTCTCAGGGGATTGTATCTCTCCTGCATTCAGACATGTCAGCATTTAGTAAATTAGAACATCAATCCACTTTTACAACAACAAGACAAAGACTTGACTGCTCTCCTTCAAGTAATACAACAAAAGCAGAAATAGCTTTTCCTTGGTTACTTTCAAGATCAACAACGTACCATTCTGCTACTGGTTTGGCAATGCTGTCAAAAATCACATCTTGTTTTGCTTCTTGATCAAAAATTTTCTGAAATCTGAAAATATTAAGCAAATAATAATTGCTTAGAATGTTAAAACAGTACTTGATTCATACATTTTTGTTTGTGTTTGCAATACAATGTTTACATCATTAGGCTTACATAACTTAGCACAATGTTTTCCCTGTAGTCTTAACCACAGCTTGCTGTTGTGCTATTGTACATAAATAGGCTGTACACAGAGCTGCTTTGACACGATCTGTACAATAAAATCCTCTGATAAAATGATGTGGCTTAGAAGAAAAAATAAACCGTATTTTAAATCTATCAAGAGAATTAGTGTTTGTAACTGGCACCATACTGAATCCTGGATAAATAGATTACACTATAACCAAATACAGCATCCCACCAGCACAGCCAGGCTCACATTTTTTCAAGCCATTTCCTTCATTCTACTGCACAATTACTATGGGTCACAATGAGATATTTAATTAAATATGTTTTGTCACTTTCTATATAAAATATCTGCAGTTATTTTACAGAATCAGAATTCTTGAGGTTGGAAGGGACCATTTGTTCCAGTTCCCCTGCTGCCTCTGCCTCATTTTCTGTTCATGTGGATGGACTGTTCTTGAGTTTGGAGAAGGTGATCCTTGAAAATCAGCCAGTTTTCCTGGTTATCTCTCCAGGGATGTGTCTCAGAGAATTCTTTCAAGCAGATCCAAGAACAAGCCAAAGTCTGCATTTATGAAGTCCAGGGCTGTGATCCTGCTTTTTGCCTTACTCCCTTCTCTCAGTATCCTGAATTTCATTATCCCACGGCTCCTGCAATCAAAGTTACTTCCAGGCTTAATATCCCTCAACAGTTTATCCATACTTGCAAATATCCTGATTGGCTTAACTGTATGTTAGGAAGTTGTCATCCACATGTTCCAGCCACCCCTTTACTGCTAGTGCCATGCTGTCTTGCCCCCCTACTTGGAATTCTAGTCTCACACAGAACTCCCCAGATTGTGCAGAAAGGCACCGTGCTGACCCATGCAGTGGGCACAGTGTCACAGACAAATGCAATACACAAAACACAAAAGCATTTATTCTATCCTGCTAATCGGTCAAGTAACTCAAACAATTATTCTTCCATTGTCTTAAGGATAATAAGGCATAGGGTTTCTCAAAATGCATCTCCACGGAGTTTTTAATAAATTATAAAGTCAGAAAAAAATATCAGCATTCATTAAGTCCGTCATGGGCATTGACAGACTAATGTAGTGTTGCATATGAATCTATTTGGAGAGGGCAGCTTCTCTCTTTCCAAGCAGATTACCTTAGCTGATGTAAAATGACATCAGTCTGAGCTGCAGTTGTTTATGTGGAGCCCTCTTTTTCAATAGCACAGAAAAACAAATTACTTGTTGTTTATTATAAAAAATGAAGCATATCTAAATTGGCAAAAGACAGTCTTGACCTCATCATTAAAGGTGATTACACATCTACCTTTATTCATGACCAAGATTTAAAAGTGTTGCCTCACTTTTTTGTTGAAGTAATAAAAATGTTTGATTTGCTGTACTGATTTTAAGTTCATAAAAATTATTTGCACTCCACAACCAAGGATTTATTTCTTTCAACAATTTCTGGTTTTCTTTACCTTGCTTTGGCTATGTCTGAAACACAGTTTCTAAACAGAATGTGTTACATCAAGACTTCTTTAGCCAGCCTATGAAAACTCATTAGATCACAAGAAAACAGAGTCCTACTTCAGTCTTCATACACAAAACAAGGTGCAGAAATAGAAGAATTGATAAATGAATCTTTGAGATGAGATTCAGAAATGCATAATGACTTGCAATGGACAGTCAATAGTATGACAATTTTATCCAGTGCTGTCAGACCCATTGTGGTGAAGAGCATATACTGAAGTGTTCCTCATATGAAGGGAGTTATATAAAAATAAACCCATCTATACCATAATTTAATTTTAAAATTAGACTTTTCCAGATTCTATATATCCGTATCACTCCATATAGTGCTGTCAATCGCTAAAGGCAAAAGGTACAAAGATAAGGCTTCTACTCACTTGAAGCTGTAGCTTTCTCTTTTATTATTGATGAACCCATCTGCTAAGTCACGTGGCACAGAAATCTCCAGACTGGGCAGAGGTTCCTCATTATCAACTGAATAACTCTAATAAGGATGGACACGAATTCACAGAATAGCTTCATCAGCAGAATAGCATTACCCTTAAATATAACACTTATCTAAGTTTAGCACCCGTAATTGTCTGAAGACAAATATGTTGAAGATTGCCCTGAATACACGAGCAGCTCTTCCTTAACTACTATACAAGAAAACCAGCACACACCAGCATTCTCCCGTCACCATGTAAACACTACAACAATATTCGAAATTATGTCAAAAGCGTAGCCTCTTTGACATAATTTGCTTACTAAACCACTTTATCTCTGATGTTATAAAAAACCAAAGCACTGCCCCCAGTGCAAACATCTCCAAAAAGTCTGTAATAATACATTAGGAAAGACTACGACAACACAAAGGCTGCGACGAGAAGAGCTGGTTTAAAACAAGAAGGTAATTAAGACACCTAAATGCACGGTTCCTGAGGAACACTTCCATTATCTTTATTACCCCTTGGGAGGGCAGCTGTACACTGGGAGAAAGCAACACGTTCCCCCCCCTTGCTCAGAACACTGCCGAACTGCACAAACCCAGCGACGCGTGCCAAGTGTATTCCTGCCGAGCCTCTCCCTGATAACTAGGCTGGAAGCAAGCTCCTCAGCCACTCCCCCAACAGTTACAGCCTAAACTCCTCTACTTCGTGATTTTATGAACTTCCAGAGGCTTCGGAGAGCAGGAGCTTCTCGCCGCCTGCGAACCAACCTTTCCGNGGGGGCCGTGGGGAGCGCTCCAGGGATTCCCCGACCCATCGCTTGTGCCGCGCCTGTTTGTCCGCAGGGATCTCCCGGCTCAGCCCGCCTGTGTAAGACTCGAGAGAAGCGCTTTTGCCCTTACGCAATTGAAACACCACGGAGAGAAATACCAATACTACAAGCACTGAGGACATCAACTCCTTAATTCTAATATAAAATTGGTTGCATAAAACCCCCCAGCTTCTGGTGGAAAAAAAAGATGTTGTCTTGCTACGAGAGCTAAACTTCGAGAGCAGTAAGAGCAGAACCACATTATTCCGTGAAGTTCTTACTGAAGAGTCACACAAACAACATGATTGCATTTTGGCCTTAGTTTTGGTGGGATATAGTGTCAGGGATCAGATTGATTGCAAGCACACTAATTTAAATTAAGTGGAAAATTANGCAGCCCTTGGCTCTCCCCGGCATCCCCAGTGCATCCCCCGGTGCATCCCCGGAGCACAGCTCCCGGCCTACCCCCGCCTGCTGCCGCCTGCCCAGCGGCTTCACCCGCGCGTACACCCGGATCGTTTCCTTCACCATCGCCGCCGCCGGGCCCTGGCAACGGTAACCGGGCACNGAAAATTAGGGACTTGATTATGGAGGAGGATAGAAATTTCTGTAACTCAGATATGGTAAAAATATGTTGAACTTGTATTCTGAATAGCAAAAATAGTAGGGAAAAAGTTTTCTTCTCTCAGCTGAGCAAATAACTGTCTCAGAAAGTGTATGAGGCATAAGGAGTGTGCCTTCAGGGAATAAAATAGAAAAGGGCTGATCACCATCTAAAGTCAAGTGCAAAAAGTCAAAAGGGGAAAAATGAAAACAAATGGAAAATATTACTTGCTGATTAAATAAAGAGTAAAGGAAAAAAACAGGACATTGGAATGGGATAATGGAATAAATAGTAATTATCTTCTCGGCATTGCTCCAAAATGATGAAAAACGTTTGTCTCTTGTCAGTAGAGTTGGGGATGTTGAAGATGATGGTAGAAGCAGAAGTGTCTAGAGGTAGGGAAACAACTGCAGCCAAGAAGGAAGCAGAACATACAAGGAATTTAGACTAAGAGATTTGGGAGGGAAACATAAATAATTTCAGTTCCAGAACTCTGAAAGAATTGTGATGTTTAATTGAAGTTTTGGGAAACTGAAATGTTGGTTTGTTTGGTTTGGAATTGAAATGATGCAGGACAGTACAGTATTTTGTATTTCTATACGGAAAACTATAAATTTAATAGTCATCTGTCTTATTTAGCAGCTTAGCTGGATTGTGAATGTTGGGCAGTAGACATTATAATATTGCAGTTAATTGTGAGGAAAGCCATTTTGTGTCTGCCTGTATTCAGTAGATGGAGTATGGAGATGGGTGAATAACACTACTGCCTCTGGGGCCAAGCCTACTCTGCAAATGGTTTTAGGTGCCTTTCTTCAACATGAAGCCTGAGCTGTAAACTCTGAGCCAGTGGCACAGTGAAGACGCACTGGTTTATTATAGGATAGTCTGAATGTGCTGTGGCACAGAGAAGCCAATGAGCCAGCTTAGACTCAAGCTGCTTCCAGAATAAAAGAATGGCCTTTCAAGAAAAGCCTGAAGGTGACAGCTAACTAAAAATGTACAGGGCTAGAGATTATATCTTATAGTGGAGGCATGAAAAGTTTTGATTTGCTTTGAATTTACTGTCTGAGATCTTTCTGTATTCCCTGGGAAATCACCTTGTACTTGAGGAATTTTCAGTATTTTGTTTATGTTAAACCCCAGAGATATGTTCAACTTTCTTTGGCTCCAGGAGTTGAGGAAGTGCACCACACAAGGCAAGCGATCTACAGACTTGAAATAATTGTATGAGCGTATGACTTATAGGATCTGGCAATTCCACATTTTAAAAAGATCAGCCATTGCATTCTGAAGTAATGGAGCATCACAATGAATCATCTGCCTTTACCATTGTCGTTTTCTTCCAATTAGAAAAATAATATTGGTCATAATATATACTGGACCTGGCAATGCATGGACTTGTGCTCCATTATGTTACCTAGCAACTTACTATGCTTCCAAATAAACAGCCTTGTAAATTTTATAATAGCCCAAACTTTCAAGTCCTCTCTTTTTTTCCCAAAGTTTTACTTTTCATAGACTTTACTTATTCTTGGCAACTATCATGCCATTTGGCTGAGATAACGTTTAGAAGTTAGGACACTAAATTTTTTCCATAGATCAACTGGGCAGGATGAAGGGCCAAAACTCTTGCCAAAGCCTGAGTTTGTCTCATCATCCAGCTCCTGAAAACATTGATGCCAAATATGTATCTTTTACATGACCAGAAACACTTCTTAAATGACCAGAAATTAAAGTCTGAAAAGGGGCCTAAATTTAGGTGCAGTATCTGTTAAATTTGTTATATGAACGCTGCCAGAAATAGTACAACCTTTATAGTAAAAGGTGTGGTAATACAGAAAATTAGGTGTCTGTATTTAAATGGAATGTGAAAAAGTTGAGGCACATTTTTTGATATTTCAAGTATCATCCCAAAGCCCTATAACCCTTGTTTTCTTCTGCTTTGTGTTCAGCATTAAAATGTTTAATGCTATCATGTAGACAAAACTGCCTTGTTCAGCTTTTACTAGTCCAGCCCTGAGAGAAAGACAGAGATGTTTTCCTCTTTTAGGCTACTGTTGTAATCTGTTTCTTAGGAAACAGGGCTACATCTTCCTGTATGTACAAAAAACATTTGAAAAGTACCTTAAAATGTCACCGTTCTCACATTCTTACCCAACATATTTATATGTGCCCTAAAAATCTGTGTCTTAGTAGACTCAGTCAAACTAGAAAATTTGAAAATTTCCTCCTTAAGGCTTATGTATATCCATAATTATGTGTCTTTAATTGCTTGACTCTTTTAGAGTGAACAAAAATTCCATGGGAGAATTTAGGGATTCTTAGGACTCTGACTGCAACAGACAACAAATCTTTTTTTCAAGCTGGGCATTTTGTTTCTGGTTTGGGGGTTTGGGGTGGGGGGGTCCATCTTCCAAATGGTAAACTGGATCCTTTGTTGCAAACTAGCATGAGAAGTGTTAACAGGAGACATAAATGTAATTCTAATGCATTGCAAATCTTATCTGTACAATTTTCTCTACCTTCTTCTCACATTTATCTTTAGCATAAAAGCTTTTATTATTGATTTTTTATTATGAAACCTTCCAAAGTCCATTGTTGATTTGTCTCTCACTAAGGAAAGATAAAATTATAGGTGACCATTATTATAAAAGTCTGTAGGATTTTAGGTTTTTTTATCTGAAAACTGGTGAGAAATTACGAATCTTATGTTCAATTCTGCTCAATGAATAATTTCTTTTATAGTCATTATATGAAGAGGATTAAAATTCCATCACCTTCAACAAAACATTATAAAATTCAACTATTAGATACCATTGGTTTAAAATAAATCTTAAATTGAAGCCAAGGATTAGAAGTTTTGTTTGGCACTGTGTAAATTTAGAGGTGTACCAAACAGCTTTTGCTAAGTTTAGGACTGGTGGTAATGCTGGAAAAGAGGAAAATAAATAATGTGGGTGATATTAGCAGAACAGTCAGAGGCTAGGAGTTTCCTATCAAGCTGTTGCTGTAAAGAGAATTTAAAGAAAGAGAATTATATAATTGTACAGATCTTTTCAGAGCTCTTTTGGGGCAGGAAAACTCGTATCACAGAAAGAAGGGAAAGGTATGTTTGAAAGTGTAAAATGAGATTGATACTATTGATAGATCATAGACAGAAACCTATCTGCAAGTTGGTCATGAATATGGTGTTGCAGTATGGACAAGGACCTTAAAGACAAACAAAGTAATGTAAAGACAGGAGAGTTGCTGGAGGAGGCACAGCTGCTGACAGTGTAGGGATAACTGAAAAGATGATATTAAACAACACTGAGAGTCTGTGTGTGGGGTTGGGTGAGAGGGGAGGGTAGAGAAGCTGCCATTCATTGAGGACAGATGAGGGGAAAATAGAACAATGTGATGGAAGGTGATTACAACCATGGAGTAAAATTAGCTCAAAAGGGTAAGGATGAAGATCGTGATTTCAGTTTCACAATTATTGTTAAATGAAAATAGAGGCCATGATGCAAGGAGCTGTAGTGAAATTGTCTCTAGAATATAAGTATAAATGAGAACTCCAGCCAGTAAAAATAAAACTCATGGTTTAGGTAATGTAAAAATGAAAAGGAGAAAGTAAAATGAAGCGTAACTTTGGAAGTAAAGGTAAGCAGAGGTAGCAAACTTCTTGAGGGTTTTTTGTTCAGCCTTTTTATTTGGATGGAATAGATGGAAGTGTGGAGCTAGTATGAGGAAAGTGAATAGACACAGAACAGTAATTAAGAAAAATATGGAAGGAGAATAGTTGACCTCATAAGAAGATAGATTAACATAGGGTGAGCGGATGAAAAATGTTTTTATAGGATGATGAAGGGAGTTGTACAAGAAAAGATGGCCACCTGTAAGGAAGCAAAAGTTTGAATCATAATCTAAGTAGCATAGCAAACCTAAACTGAGGGAAATTATACTACCCAGGTTCACTGATCTCAGGAAACTGCCAAAATGAGCATTCTTTTATTATGCTAATACTTGCACAGGCTCACAAGTTCTTCAACTTGGATGTAATAATATACTCCAACCAGGTGTGCCAGACATTAACATGTTTAGAGTTGGTACCTGCCTTTTTCTTCAAGGGCAAAATTAAGCCATGAAATAATTAAACGATACGTCCAATTTTGCAAGCACAACCTTCAGTGAAGCTAGAGAAAATGGTTTCTAAAGAAGTGAGGCACTAAATGCTGTAAAATATCAAGACCAACTTTCCCACTAAAGTTTTCTGTGTATTTGTGCCTTGTTGTAAACATGACAACACTGGTTTTCCCCATAAAATTCTGTGAATTAAGTAATAAAGATGCACTCTTGAACTGTTTGAAATCAAATAGAAGAGCCCTCATGTAAGTGCAATGCAACAGTATTTTAAATTTTCCTTTTTCTAGATATTTTCATGTAATGAAGGGAAAAAAAGAGGATTAGTTTGGTTGTTTCTTTTTTTTTTTTTTTTATATTCAGTTTTTAGTTTAAAATAAACCAACTGCTATTGCTTATTCAACTAGCAAATTCAGCCTGGTCTAGTGGAATGGCTCCCTGATCAGGGCAGGGAGTTTGGAACTAGATGAGCTTCAAAATCCTTTCCAACCCAATCATTTTCTGATTCTACATCTCAAATGCCAGGTGCTTTTAAGGCTGCATGATTTTGTCACGTGTTGATGTTGTGCATCTGCAGTTGAGAAATTTCGTAAATGGGCAAGGGTTGGTGTCCAGGGACTGCAGACATCAGTTACTTGCCAATGTGAAGAGGCAGACTTCTTGTCTGAGTAACTATATTAAAATACAAAATTTTCATATACCCAGTGTTGATCTGTCTCTAGCTTGGCCATGGGGATTTTGTACTTAGTTGTTGTTTAGGCCCTAGAATCTTTCACTTAAGAATCCCCAAGAATGTAATGAACTAGTGAGTTGTAATTCTCTTGCATTTGGAATTAAATCCTCATCAAATTAAAGCTGTGTCTCCTAATATTACAAGCACAAGTGACCATATGCATGTTACCTGTTTTTCACGTATGGCTGAAGACAACAGAGGAAACGTAAACCAGCCAAAGGTGAAAATAGAATAAATTCCCTTTCCTATGTCAGTAACTGTACTGCACTTTATATCCATTATTTCTTCTCCAAACTAAAGTCTTATTGTAAGCATTGTCAAGAGTTTTAATCTTTCCCAGGTTATTTACAACCAAGATGGTGAGTTATAAATTCACATATTTAAATTCCATATACTGTGGATCCTTGATTCAGAAAGCAAGCTTCCTAAACCTGTTTTTGGTAATTTGACAGACAAATATATGCCAGCTGCAATTTTTTTTAGATTAAGTCATTATTAAGCTAATAGTACATAATTTACTGGAGAACTGTTGACAAAATCAGGACCTAATATTCTCAAGTTTGCATTATTCTCTGACACATGGGAGCAGTTTGTACACACTCCAGCCAGATTTTTCCAGAGGTAAACATGAAGTACTAGATCTGATACTTGAAAACATAGGTGTATCAGATTGTTGACATGAATAATGAATTTCAGGCAGTAAATAAATTAATTTCTGAGACTTTCTTCAGAACATATTTTTTCTTGCAAATGACTAGCACATAGACACTTTTAAAACAACAGATAACATTTTTAACAGTTGCTGTCCTTGAAAAGGCTATGATTTTTTGGACTAAGAAAAAACCACTTTGCATCGTATAAATCTAGTAGGATATGTAAGGACTCCATTCCATTTTCAGAGGCGGACTCTAATCTGCTGAGATGCACGAACAAGAAATCCTACTTGAAAAGCAAAAGAAACAACCCAAAATCTCTGCCTACTGCCTACATTCAGATAAATAATATCTTTTTCACTAATGAACAGACATCCAGATAGATGGAGTAGCGCCGGCCTTTCTTAAATGGGATAATCCAAAAGCCTTCCTTGAGACCCAACCCTCTTCCTGGGTGAGTCATGTCTAGTGCAGCAGCTAAATTGTTGCTGGTAATATAACATTTGCTTTTCAGTGGAGCTTATATTATTTGCTGTTTGCATTGAATGGCTTATCAGAAGAATCACATAACTAAAGCAATGCAGTCTGGTGCAAATCATGAGCTACAGAAAGGTGAAACACCTTTGGAAGGTAGTAGTGTTATTTTGGCTCATATTTAATAGTTTAAGAACAGATATGAATTTATTCCAGAAGAGCAGTTTAAGTATGCTAATTTTTATCTGCTTTTGTTATGTCATCATTTGTTTTGAATTATTTGAGTTATTATTTGTTTTGAATTTATGTTTTATAATTTTGATATATTTGCATGCCCTCATAGGACTTGCCTAGGCCCCAGCGTATGCCAAAGCACCTCCAGAATTTTAATCCCACATTGCTGTAGTGAACACGGTTTAGATATAGGGCAAATGATGGCTGCAGAAGGAAAATGAGAAGAAGGATTGTATAACATCTCAGAAAACAGTTGGGCTGTCTGGTAAGCAATTCTTTAGATTATGTATTGGAGTTTCAGGATAGTGCTGAGTAAAACTGAGTCATGTTGAATCAAGGGACGTAGAAATAATTGTTTTGTGTCACAATTGTTAACCAATTTGTACAGTCATTGAAATATTTTTCTTAGCATTTTAAAGTCTCCAGATGCCAAGTGTGTATCATGATTTTCTTCTGCTGCACATAAATTACTTAATGAATATTGGCTTTCAGGATTATTATCCTTCCAGCTAATTCCCAATCCAACTCAACTTGCCTTTTCCTGGGCTTCTTGCCACATTCCAGTTTTCCCTATGCTGTTGATGTTATGTAGGACTGAAATGTGGAATTATCTACAGTTCATAAAAGAATCAAGAACCTTAGGCTGTTGTGTTCATCTATTATTAATGGACAGTAAATGCAAACATGAGCTAACAAAAGCCAAGGGATAAGCACATTTATGTCAGATCAGTTCCCAGAGAAATAATTTCAAAACTTGTCAAACAATTCTTGAAACATGGAAGAATAATGATTTCCCATAGATTCATTGTATATATTCTGGCACTGGAACTTTTCCTTTATATAATATTTTTATAAAACTTGAATAGTAATTTCCACTGGAAGATCTCAAAGAGATTTACAGATATTAACAAAATCTGACTTGTAACACTAGTGTGAAGAAGCTGGTTTAGCTATTTGTTGTAAAAAACATTTTTGCCACAGTCAGTTGCTTTCTGCTCTTCAGCCAGCACTAAGGTTCACAAAATACTTCATTCACCAATTTCTAATCATTCTCCTGCATTTGGATTCCTTTTACACTCCCTAATTCCTGGGGATGCTCATGCTAACCTCTCAGCTAAGTTAAATATCCTCAGAGGGCTTGATTCTATGTGAAAGAAGCCACTCGCTCGTGATCCCCCCTGCTGCTTCCAAACATTACTGCGCTCTAGTGGTCCTGTGCTTCTGGAATGACTTCAGAGAGCTACTATGGCTGGTTGTAATATAGAGACATTTTCCTCATGTTTCAGAGACAGAGAGGAAGTAAAGTGTCTTCATTTGGTTTTTTCAAGGAAGCCAGGCATTGATGTCAGTTCTTTGTTGGTAATCTTGTGGTTGCGATTCACTGGTCAACAGTCCCACACAACCCAGTCTCGTCCTGGAGATTCACAGGCCCTTCCATACCTTCCAGCCCTCAATTTATTTTTCAAATTATTTAAGCTGGCATAATTTTTATCTAATCATATGTTTAAGGCTTTAGAAAGCATCTCTTCCTCCAAACATATACTATTATTATAATTTCATAATATTATAATTCTTACATATAACATGATATTGCATGATTTTATATGTCAGCTAGAGACTACTGAGTATTCAGAATTTTGAAGAATTCCTCTTATGAGCAAACTGTGTTTTCATATCTTGACAAACTTGATCAAGGGCAATTAAATTGTTATACCTCCTGGGTCTGCCAAATTAGTGGTGAGGAGAGGAATGTGGGAGGAGAAGGAACAAAAGTTTTGGGTTTTGGATAATTCCTGTACCTAGCTGGGACAAGAATCTTATAGTAACAACTTTTATGACATCAAATGTGTAAAATGAATAAAAAGTGATACAAATATTTAAGCCTGTTCCTTTTCTGTCTATACTTGAAAAGATCAAAGGAAATCACAAATCTAAAGTACAATAGCCTTTTCTTGTGAAACAGGTTAACAAATTTTATCTTAACTGGTTCATCACTGATAACTTCACCAACGGTGTGTCTTCTATAAATAGTTAGAACAAAATGTACTAATTTAGGGCACATGTGACAATATGTTGTACCTTGGTCTTAGAATATGCTAAGCATCCCAACTTTGTTTATTTCAAGCTGCTTTGGGATGTTAAGGACCACACTCTGGGATTTGGGAGACAGTGGGTTGAGACATATGAGAATTGTTATTCTGGATTATTGTTCAGAATTTCCAGCTCATTTTCAGCTCACTGGGTTTTTGTGAAGTGTTTTTGTCTGGGTTTTTTTTGTTTGTTTGGGTTTTTTGGTTGTTTTTGTTTTTGTTTTGTGTGTGTGTGTGTGTGTGTGTGTGTGCGTGTGTTTGTTTTTTGTTGGCTTGTGTTTTTTGCTTTAATTTAAGCACAATAGCCATCCCATTACATAATATAACACTCCCATACCCCCACACCCACCCAGTATCATTGCTGTATTCAAACACAAAATCCTGGTGCTGTGGGATATTGAATATCTTGAACTATGTGTAAATCAGCAGTGACTAAGATCCTGGAAGAGTCAGCAGTATCTTCAGTATAAGTTTGTTTGTTTTTTTTTCTTGCCTGTCTTCACTAGAAGACTTTCACTTCTGTCATATTTCACTGCCCCCCCCCCGCCCCCGACCAGTCTAAAACCTAATTCTTCAAATAAGTGTTCTGTCTTCAAACTTTCATTCATTTGTAACACTAGGCTTTCTTCTGTCTAGGAAGAAATAAACGTAATCTGGATTTTGGTGGCCTTCTGTTTAATCCTGTATAGACTACTGTGTAGGTGCTGGAAACAGTATTCACAATAAATGTTAAGTATCACATGAGAATGACTTCTAAGCTGTGGTATTTAATAGGTACAAAGCAAAAATAATGCCTATATGTTGTGGTTTAATTTTTTCTGTTTGCTTGTTTCATTTCTTATAAAACCATAGGAAATGTTTCTTGGCATGATCAGTCAAGATCCTGTGCTCTTATCCTATAGACAGGCTGTCTTAATTTTTTCTTCTGCAGGTGGGGTAACACACAAGGTCACTTTTGGCTGGTGTGATAATAAAACTTGGGGCTGAAACGTAACCGTCTCCACAGTTTGTATAAATTCCAAGAATACTTGTGAGAAGACTATTTGTTTATGTCCTTAATACTGTAGCGTTTTTCAGAAGCAAAGCTCAAGAATTTTCCTAGGTTTTCCTGCCTGAGAAGACACATGAATATGCCATGGCTAAATTGCATTACTTCTTGAAATGGCAGCTTCACAAGAGGAGAGAAGTACAGTATCATGACAGCAGTGCAATAAAATTGTTTCAGGGGACGTTGGGGATTATGTTGATATCTGAAAAATTCAGTAGGATTACATGGGCAAGATTTTGTAACTGTTGGGAGTTTTTTTCTTTAATTAACAAATAATACAGAAAGAATGACAGTAAAGGGCATAAGCATTGGTGAACCAAAACACCTAGAAGTGTACAAGCACAAAAATTGCAGTACCAGCTCCAACTGTGTGCTTGCATTTTTAGGTGCTTACTTCATCACTGAGCTTGCATCAGGCTCACATCAACTGTGGCAAGAGCTGCAAGGAGAAAATTGTCTTGAGCTAAATGTCTTGAACTGAAAGCAGGCAGCTGGACCCCATCCCATATTTTGCCACAGCTGTTATACATGGGTAGTGGCTAAACATATCCATATCATAATGTGTTTGCTATCTATCACTTTTTAGCAGTTGATTTTCCAACCTTGACAATCTTTCAGTCTAATTAAAAATGTGATGTAACTAGCTGTGGGTTATTACTCTTTTCAGGTTGACTGGTTCAACTCTGTGGGGCACTGATGTACTTTTGCATTCATGCCCACAAAAAAGATTTTCTGAGTTGTTTTAAACCATTGTAGGAAGTGACTCAGGATAATTGTCAGTCTAATAGGTTCTCTTGGCTTCCTGGAGTCTTTTAAAAATAAATCTTTTGCAAGAAAAGAGAATGTCTAGGAAAGAAAAGAAAAAAAATTATACTAGTCAAAACGCTTAAATTTGATACATTCCACAGAATTGAACACTCCTTCCTACCTAGGCTCCCCTGTAAAACATGATGATTGCTGTTAACGTGGTATATCATTGCTGGCATTTTTGTCTGCATCATTGTCTACTGAGTGTATATGCTTTTCTCTGGTTTCTTTGAAGCATCTCCACTTTAACAGTTGTCACTACAGTATGTGAATAAAAGAAGCCAAGAAACTGTTATCCCACAAATCTCTCAAAGGACTCTGGTTAACCTAAATTCACTATACAGTTTTTGGTGGAAAACAAAATGGATCTAAGATAGCACTGGGAATAGCTACTCAGGCTGTGATATATTACAAAATATTGTTTAATTCTGATATTATATGTCTGCAGAACAATTTTAGTTACCGACTGTCCAAATAGCCTTGCCTACTCAATTCTCTTTGGTCTGATTGACTGCTGCAAAGGAGTCAGAGCCTAGCCACAACTCCCTGTGTGGGACAAAGCTCACTCTTTCCTGCCTTCTCTTCTGCTGATGGTAGAGGAAGGGTGCTCTTAGCTAGTGCTGCCTTCTGTCTACTCTCATGTATGAATACTGTTCATCTAAGTTGCTGATTTATTCGAGAAGTCCAGTCTGTGCCTCAGGCACAGTCACAATGTACTGCAGAGATGGTGCCTTGGTAAGTCTTACTCTACTTAACAGTGCATTACTTTAAATTTGAAATGATCCTTCTATTGTGTGAGCCTTATTTTCCACTGATTCTTACTCTGTGTTGAGCCTGATACTGAAGGAAACTGAGTCTAAAATGCTGTCAGTTCAGTGCTATGCCTTGATTATGATACTCAGGCACTCCCCGTGCTCTGCATGATCCTTTGTGGCTAAAGGAACACCTCAAGGACACTGTATATCTCCAGAAAGTGCTTTCTTCCCCCTTTCCTGATTAGAGTATGATCCCTTACACAGTTCAGAGGTAGCTGTGGCAGTGTCTTAGAACAATCCTTCTTGCTGGTTGGCGCAGGTTTATCTGCAACACATCACCAGATTTCCTTCCAATCACTTAAACTGTTTTACTAATCCTTGGTAAGTCATGATGCTGCTCCAGGCCTTGGAAATGAAGATATCTATGAGACCTGTAGGTAGTTTCCTTCTGGTCAGTGCAATGGAGAAGTAAATCCTGGGGCCAAGAGTACACAGTGAATAGAACTCCATCATTCAAAATGAAAGGAAAATCACTGGGTGGATTTGAAAACTAGAGCCAAGACTGTGTGCATCTGAGGACAAAGATAGAGCTCTCTGCATGCTTTGGTGCGTGCTATTCTTTGAACATATGCCTTAACTTTGCATTTCCTAACTTCGGTGGAATGGAAAAAAACCTGGCAAATTCCCAAACTGAAATATATGCAGAAATAACATACATAGCAATACCAGTGCAAGGGGAAAGAAACAGCATCTGAAATAACCTCATACTTAAATGTGTAAACTGATCAACTATGGGGTTCAAGAAAGAATTTCTCTTCCCTCTTTAACCGCTCATCCTTACATAATATTCCAGCCCACAACTGGCTGGATGTAGTGTGTTTTCCATTCCTCATGCTCTGAATCATCAGGTATCTAACCACTGCTTGAGGCAGTGTACCAGACTAGTGAGCTGAATGGCCTGTTCCACTATGGCAGCAAGAATAGTATTTTAATAGGGTTTCATTTCCTTTGGTTTATTATTTTGTTATGTAGCGCTAAGGGAATGACAACTGCACTTCTATGTTGCTCATGTGAACATGCATTAAACTGGTTTGGATCTGAGGAGCACTTGCTGTCTTGTTTCAGTCGTGCAAGTGATGCAGAGGATCTCACTTGTTTCTCTGTATTTTCTCTGTGATTTAGGGCTGACTAGTGCCTATGCTTGTGTTGGTCCAGTGCCCAAAACTGATTCTCCTCACCCTCCTAAAGTGCCTGTCTCTAGAGTATTTTGGGAGAATTACTGTTTTAAATAAATGGTGTTTAAAATGAAGCAATTTTTGCTCTTGTGTGCACATTCCAACTCTAATGGAGAGGGTTCTCAAGTATAGGAAACAGGAGTACAGATTGCCTGCAGAGGATTGTTTTGTGCTCTTCATAACATGGTGATGTGTTCCAGTAAGGGCTTCTGTGGCATCATATGGGATTGACTCCTCTGGGATTCAGTGCAGAGGTTATGAATATAAAACCATACAACTGGCTATTCTAACTTTTATTTTCATGTGGAAATACAACAGGTTCATAGAAATACCATCTTAGTCCATGGTAGCTGGAATGCTATAGCATTCTGATGGGATGAATATTTGTCTTAACAACTACATCATAAAGGGGACATGCCTTCAGGACAGAAATGAAATATGCTACTAGGCACAGGTTAACTGTCACTGTCCATGTCATGTGTGGGTAAACAGAGCATTTCAGTCTCTTGGCATTTCAATCTTGCTGCAAAATCTTTCAAAATAAAGGAATACCATTTGTTCTTGGCTCAGCTTGTAAGACAGGCTGTGGTTATTCATGCTTTACTTCTGTGTGATGGTCAGGATTTCCATGTTCCTCCTATTCCACTCTCCAGAGAGAAGATGTAATATAATCTCATAAATTAAACAGAAGAAAGAGGAGTCATGGATACATCTCATCTTTATCAAACACCAGGAGCTTCTACTGTGCTTTAGAGGAGCTGAGTCAATGAAATCTGGTGGGATGTGGAACTCCCTGCGAGGAACAGCTCTGGTATGCTACAGAAAAGCCCCGAATCACTCTGCCCTTCAGAGTTCCTGTTGGACGTCCATGGAACAAACTGCCAACAGGTAGCAATAACTCCAGGGTTGATCTTTAATAAGATTAGCATGCAGCAGCATTAGTAACAAGGCAGGGACTCATGCCCTGAGTGATCCTTCTTGATGCTAAGTAGACAAGTGGCAAATCTCATAGCCAGAGGGGAAAACAACAACACTTATTCAATGCTTGGATTGCACTGTCAAAACTGTGTTCCTTTTAATTTCTTCCTTTATATATAAAAACATTTTACTTCCTCTACTTGACTGAATACTGCTTTGGAACTGGGATAATTTTCTTGTTCCTCCATCTGCCAGATTCTTAGACCCATCTTGTAAGTATAAAAGTGGAAATCTCTTCCAAGAGATACCATTTTAATCTGGAATGTATCTCAAAGCTTTTGGTCACAGTGATGATACTACAGTGCATGGGGAAAGCTGCCATTAGAAAGTTATCAGTGAAAAATTGATTTTAAACTTTTGAAGTTGATCAGATGAAATTTATTGATTTGAAGGAGCCCTGGCTCATGCCCAAAGCTGATAATGGTAGAGCAGAAAAGGGAAAGCATACATATATATATGTGTGTATATATATATGTATGAAAAAGCCTTATCCACACAGCTCCAAATGGTCAATTTGCTCTGCTAGTAAGTTGCACAGAAAAGAACCTTGGCACATTTTGAAATAGCAATTGCATCTCCAAAAGACATATACTTCTTAACTGTTTAAAAATGCAAATGAAGTGGTATGAAAAAACCCAAACCCAAATGTGCTGCTATTATAAGTTGCTTATAATAGCAGCACATTTGTACACTTCTGCAGAAAATGTTTAATAAGTTTTGAACTTCTTAAAAAGGTTTGTCTGTAATCAAGCAAAGCTCACTCAAGGACTTTCACCATATATCACTTCACCTTCAGACCTCTTTCATCTTTTAGGTGGGACTACTGATACAGGCTTACAGCCAAGCTCAGCTTCTAAATACAAAACAAAGAGGTCTTATCAGTCCAAATTTATCATCACTTACCTCATCAGGATTATACCACGAGAGCATTTCACTCTTCAAGTACTGATTAACGTTAATGCTAATACTGTTCTGGTTTTTGCTCTAGCATCTTTTCCACATAACACCTAAGTGGCTTTCACAGCAGGTGAAAAGTGTCATACTGTACAGCATCAAAGAAATAATGGAAAGATGCAAATAGGCAGAGCATAATAGAGATCAAAGAATAAATTAATTTTCTGAGCTGGTATTTATCTAAGCTGTGACGCTTCTAGAGAAGGTATTTTGAAGTTAGGAGGGAAGATGGCCAAAATGGTCCACATGCTTGAGAAGACAGTCCAGCTGAAAGGAGTCAGTGCCAAACTGAGGGAGGATGTGGACAAGGTGCTTGGAAGGCCTGTTTCAGTCCTGTTTTAGTTAAATCCAGTCAAAGCCTGGACACAGCAGAGCGCTGTGGGCTTGGAGTGTGTCTGTGAGAGACCTTTATGTCATGCTTGATTCAAGCCCTGTTTAAACACAGCTGAGAGGCTGGAAAACCACTTTCCAAATGAGGACTTACATGACAGATAGTTACATCCTGGGTGTGGATATAATATACCATGGATGGAAAAGTACAGGTATTGTCTTTTGCCAGGGACTTATACAACTGCATCTGTAGCTCCCCACTGTTTCCTCCCTGAACCCCTTGGAAGGGTTTTCTATCCAAGAGTGCAAAAATTACAAATCCCCCCACCCCAGACTGCAGTTTTAAGTCTACCTAGAGAAACTTTTAGATTGTTCATTCCATAAATATCTCTTGCAGGCTCTCTGACGTCAGAGGATTCGGAGAGAGAGGCTGGTCTGAAAGTGAAAACAGCAGCAGTTCCAGTCTCACTGTAACAGCAGTGCCAGCGAGAGGAGCAGTACAGGCGTTTCTCTGTGTGGATTACTGGACTGCAGGACGGGGGATCCACGCAGAGACACAGATACTACAGTGTAAGTGCAGCTGCTGCAGCAAAGCTCCTCATGTTTTTTGCTTGTTTTCAAGAACAAATCCCTGCAAGTACTGATCGTCTTTCTTTCTTCCTTTTTTTTTTNCCCTCTGACATATCCTGAAGCCAGCTTGGCAGCACACACGGTTCAGGTTTAGCTTGATTGCTGCTCCCAAAGGTATGCAGAGGGGCTGACAGTGCAGGCTTTTGCACTCTTCTGTATGTGGATGGGGGTGACAGGGATGAGGGAGGTCTGAGGAGAGTGAGGAGAGGATGGTCATATCTTTAGAAGACTGGAAAATTAACTGAAATTCAGCTAGTTCATGTTCTGGTAGCAGAAAAGGAAAGTCCCAAATAAGCCTTCGGCAAAAATCAACTTCCTTAGGCAAATCAGCAATGTAGGACTTCTTTTTTAACTCTTTAATCCCTTAACTTTTTAATCCCTTGTCATATTGTGCAGCAAGCAGTTCCTCTTTCCCTATGAGACTGACAAGCAATTCCTTGGCTCCTGACAATGAAGTCCTGTCCTGGTCTGCCAGGCTACTGATGCTAAAAAATACTAACAAGTAAAGGGAGTCACTTGGCTAAATCTGCCAAATTTAGTGCCTTGAGCCTGTACTTGCTTGTTACTAAGAGTTCTCCAAAGAACCCTCTGCTTCTGCAGAGAAGAGTTGTCTCTCACATCTAAAACCTAGATGTAACAGGGTCGTACATGAACAAGTCAGCTACTGCAAGGAGAATCTCCCTGCAGATACTGATACAGACACCTGGTCGAAGTCCAAACTAAAACTAGTGAGTCTTAGTAATTTTTTTTTTTATATCTCTGCAGTCCAGAGATTCCCAAGTCTACTCTATAAGAAGATGATGTTTTTAGTGGGGCACACAGTTGTATCTATTTGCAATTAAAATTCAACACTGCATTTAATTAACCTCACCTCCCCAACCTCACACCTGGGTATCTATTCATTCTTCAAGTGGAGAAGGGAGCAGTTCTGGGGACAGCTGTGTAGGCAGCTGTCCTCTTCATGGGCATCTTCTCTAATGAGAGCCATGACAAGCAGTTTGCTTCCCCAGGAACGGTTTGAGGCTTCCTGCATGAAGATGACACACTTTGCAAGCACTTGTAACTGTAGAAAACTCTTGGCCAGCAGGAGCATTGTTGGCCTGTGCAGTTGCTGGAAGGAGAGATGATGCCCTTGAGCATAAACACAAAGCTGGGCTGAGGAGCAGAAGCCATGTGAATTGCACAATGTGATGCCCCATGCTGTTAGCAATTGGCTTCAGCAGTCACAAGAAAGGCTGCTGCAAGTCAGCATTCTCTGCATCAGGCTGTTTTGATAATGAAAAAAGTCTGCAAATACTTTTCCTCTTGAGGGTGGCAGAGTGGGTTATTGGGGCAGGGAGAAGGAAATAAAGGAGGAAAATTGAGGACTAGGAGGAGAAAGTGTTACTGGGATCTCCACTGCATAATGAAATTGAGCAAGTGTAGTTAGCTCTGCTGAAAACAACTGCAGGCTGATGTAATCACCGTGCTGGCTAATGGGGATAGCCTTTACTGGGCAGGTGGTCAAGGTCTAATCCCCACTAAGGGATGCCATGCTATACAAATCCTGAGCTGGAGAATAAGCAACTGTACTGATCCATGTGTAAGGAAGCATGAGTTCTCAAAAGCAGATCCTGCAGGAATGTACTTTGGAAGTGAAGTCTTCAGACTTGGAAGGAATCATATTAGGATCTGAGCTTCTTTGCTGTGAAATATCAGAATTTTTTCCTCTACTCCATTTATTTCTTACTAGATTTTGTTTCCAGTGGGCCTAGCAGCTCCTTTTTCAAGAAACTGCTATTTTTCTTAACAAAACCCTAATCACATTGACTGGCAATGTAAAAGAAAAAAAATTAAGGAATGTAGTAACTTGTTAGAAACCTTTGTGCCCCAATAAAAAATTGAGAGCCATCACAGCCAAGGCAAGTTTTTGTAGAGACTTTTTACCTGGTTCAACAGTTAGTCTCTCTGAAGTACTTTAGAAAATACAGGACTAATATATTCAGAATTGCTGAAAGCTGAGAGGGTAAGAAGAGGAACTAAGGAGGAGATAATTCCATATTTGGAGTGTTTTCACCTGACTGCTACCCATCTGTCTCATTATTCCTTTCTCCTTCAGCTCAGCATCCAACAGGTTAGCAACACTACCTGCAGGGGTTTGCAAGTCTGGAAATTCCCTGTGGGCTGTCAGCTGTGGTTCAACAGGAAAGTGGTACACTGAGTGGAAGGCTGAGAAGAAAAACGGGATGGGAGATACTGATCTGCCAGAACATAAATTCAGTT
The DNA here is from genome assembly GCA_013397195.1 of Hylia prasina. Classification (NCBI taxonomy): domain Eukaryota; kingdom Metazoa; phylum Chordata; class Aves; order Passeriformes; family Sylviidae; genus Hylia; species Hylia prasina. The sequence goes on from VYXD01003870.1 coordinate 172,090, forward strand.
CCAATGAGAATGCATGGGCTTTAGCATCCTTGAATTTGGATGGGATTATGCCAGCCAGGAAATTGCTAGTTCGTCTATGGATGGACTTACCCTGGAAGCAAGATAAAAAAACCCCACAATATGGACAAGGCAGGCATTTTTTCAGTTTTGTTTTGTGGAACAGAAAGCTATTGCCTGCTGCAGCTTATGACAGTCAGTGTAACCCTGAGGTTTTAAAAGTCTATATTATGTGTTATGAAGTGAGGTCTCATGGCCCCACAGAGCTGAGTAAGCAAATTCCCTGGATATCCCAGTGGCTTTACCACACCATATCACTTGTCTACTGGTATCACTGCTGTTTGTTTTAGTTGTGCTTCTTATGTGTAGTTCTGTTCATCCTGAAAATCAGTCACAAAAATTTTTCTTACCAAGTACAGATATGGGGTGAACTTACTGTATTTCATTGACAGGGAGGCTCATCAGGAGTTGAATACCATCTTGAAGGGATCTTCAAAATTGTTTGTGTCTGCTCCATCTGCTTTAGTCGATACAAAATTCCCCCATGGTCTGATGGTATCCAAGAAACCCATCTAGTCCCTCCAGGCCAGCCATCTGACTTAGAGATTGAGCAATCAGGGGACACTATTTCCTGACACTTAGGGGAAGGATGTGTGGGAGGCTTGGCTTTCAGCACTTTAGTTGCTGTGAATTTTCAAACCTGGGTCAGTCCTACGGAGAGCTGACCCTCTCTCCCTTCTCTGCCCTTGCAACCCCCCAGGCAAGCACAGCATGTTCCTAAATTAAAAGAAAGCTGACTGCTCTTATTTTCATTGGATGAAAGAGTTTATGTGTATTTTCCCATGCTTTTTGGTTTGTTCGTTATTGACAGTGGTGTCTCATGTGGCTTTTCCATTTGCCAGTTGTGATCCCTAATATCACATTCCTTTGAACTCAGGCATGTGCAGAAAACTGGTAGTTTTCAGTATACATACTAACATGCAGTAGGTCTGAATAATTTATCATATTTCTGCAATTCCACTTAACAGTGACATTACTTCTGTTTGGCACACGTCTGTGTCATTATCAGGCCAAGGAATTGTTATCTTGTGACCGGAGTGACCTGAGATATAGAGAGTGCAAGTCAGCTCTCATGTAGTGAAAATTTTCTGTAGCTTTGTATTGTTCAAGAAACTTACTCCATGCTGCAATTCTAAGTAAGTCCAAGTTACATCAGAACTTAGTACAGAGAAACTGAGGCCCAAGTTGTGCAAAGTAACCTGTAATTTTGGCTCTATATTTTTAGTGTCCTTTAAGACATCAAGACACTCAAAAATTGAGGCAGCCAAAATTATAAGTTGTTTTTGAAATGCTAGCCGAGGGACTTGGGCAAATCTACAGAGTGCATTTGATTCTGCTCACATACTCCCTACAGCAGAGTAACTCTCTGAAGGTCTGTGAACCTACTGCTGGTTTACAGCAGTGGAAGCCACAGACATATGGATCCCATGTTGCTGGAAGCTCCCATGAGCTTTGGTGTGTCAGTCCTGTCCTCATGGTCTATTTCTCTTGACAGGATGTACCCAGCTGTGATTTGCTGAGAACCACGTAGGCACATGAACACATCACACCCTGAGCAGTGCTATTGGTAGAGTAGCCTCAAGCTACACAGTGCTCTGTGTTAAATGGGTACCTGGTGATGGTCAAACAAGGTTTTCCCTCCCTGAGGCTTTGTGTCTGGTTTGTATATTGCTCAACATTCATGCTTCCTGTTAGATTTATATTTTCAGTTTTCTACTTGGAATTTCAACACTTTAGATTTTGGCTTCTCTGGTGATCTCTATGGGTAATGTCTTCTGATAGTAGGAGTTTACTAGACACAGGACAAAAAGCTATGGTGACCAGTGACAGCACCTGAGGGAATAGCCTGAAGTTGTATCAGGGAGGTTTAAATTGGAAATTAAAAAGGGTTCTTCACCCAGAGGGCAGTTGGGCACTGGAACAGCTCCTCAGGGCAGTGGTCACAGCACCAGCCTGACAGAGTTCAAGTAGCATTTGGACAAATGGTCCTGTGCAGGGCCAAGAGCTGGACTCAATAATCCTTGTGGGCTACTTCCAACTCAGGATGTTCTGTGATTCTGTGATTCTGTGATTCTGTGATTCTGTGATTCTGTAACATGGAGGAGCAAAACTGACCAGGAGAAACTCAGGGTTTTTTGATTTAGTAGAAAAGTTATTCTGACAGTATGACAGGCTTATACCAGTGATAAGGCTTTTCTGGAGTTAAAAATTAAGGACTTGAGGTAAAAAGAAGGAAGTAGATAAGAAAGGGATGAGATCAGAAGACTTGCTGGAATTCAAGGAATGGGAGCTGGAGATCAGAAGGATGTGTTTAGACTGTGTGAAAATGGAAACCTTGAGGAACTGAGAAAAAACTTTGGCAACAAGAAATAGGCTTCCTCCCTGAATAACAAGTGCTTGCTGACTTCCCAGCAATAATTGCTGAAGCTGATATTTCTGCTCATGAATTTTGAAGTTCACATGTGTTTTTGTTAGAGAGTATTTTTCTCTTCACTGTGTCCCAAAATGACTAAAATCCAGGCAATGTATGTGCCAGCCTAGCTCTTTGAAATGGGGACAAAGCTGATTTGTGAGACCCAAGAAGTCTATTCTGTCTCCTAAAGGAGGCATAAACAGGAACTTATTTCTACTGTTTTACAGCTTTTATTATTAAAGAAAATGAACAAGCCTGATTTGGGGGACTTTCCATTTTGTTTGCTGTTTGGAGGGGCAATCATTTTTAGCTGCTTGAAGAATTGGATTAATGAGCTGTGAGGTCTTAAGAGATAGAAACTTGTACAGTCCCCTGTTCCTCTTTGAAGAGTACGATCAGGTCCAATTTAGCATTATATGATCTGATGTGAAGATGTGTTCCCAGGACAGTTTCATAAAATAAATACACAAACACAGACGCATGAAAGAGAAGGAACGTTTCTTCCAAGGAGCACAATCCAGGTTGGATTTATTGTGAAGAAATCATGCAAGAATACATTTGAAGGTTCAAGAGCACATGGCAATATTCTCTTCTCCTAAGAGAAAGCTGTGGGAAGAGGTGAAAAATCTTGGAGGATGGGTCCACTGGTACCTATGAAACATGATAATCTGCCTATATTCCCATCTGCAAGTCCTAAACAACTGAAAGGATTAAGCAGGAGTAGGATCAGGCTATAGCCAGTATTTTTATATGCTTTTCCTAAACATCTGCAGCTGACCTTTACTTGCAAATATGGTACTGGTTTAGATGGGCTTCTGACTCTATGTAGTCAGTTTTATATTCCTGTGATCTTTGTGAGAGAAAGCAATGTGAAGATCCTCTGATGTTTCAGCTTTCCAGGGGAGAAGAAGTCATGTCTGTAAGATATTGACTGAGGAAACTGACTAGACACAACACAAACCTCCACAAACTTATTCATATTTTGGACTCCTTTAAGTATCAAGAATGCATGTGAAGAAATGATAGCTTCATTTTTAGCATTATCTGTGTCTTCTTGACATTGAAAGAAGGGATCAACATCTCTGCTGGTTACCCAGTTGAAAAGTGGATTACAAAGAGTGACAATTTTTCAGAAAATATTTAACTTGCTAACCCTTCTCTAGTTATTTTTTTGAGATGTTTTGTATTTTCTTTTGCATTTAAATATTTCTTCAAACATTTCAAACAGTCATACTCATCAGCATCTTGTTGCTGATACTTTCGTAACTAACAAATATTTTGAGTTCTTCCATTTTCCAGGAAAGCTCAGTGCTTGAAAAAAATAAAAAAATTAGGATATTTTTAAGTAAATCATGCTGGTCTTTAAAAATCATTAATCTCTTTGCACGCTCTTGGTCCTGCACTGCCATCTGTTTTCTTTCAAATCTCCAGAAGGCTGTGACAGAAATACGTGGGAATCCATGTTGTTCTGCATCAGCCTGCCAATTCTGCTCCTTTGCTTGTCAGGTCAAAGCAAACAACCTTTTCAAGAAGGAATGAAACAACTGGGGAACTGTTTAAGCATCTTTGTCTCTGCTGATCCTTGCGTAGAAGTTTCCTGGACGTTTCTAGAGGTGTAACATGATTTCCCTTTAACATAAATCCATTGTTTTTCCCCAAGTGTTTTACAACAGTCCATTCCCTCTGAAAACATGTAGTCAATAAATCATCAGCCTACAATACAGCAAGTTCTGTACTTTCCATTGGTTTAAGATCAAACCCTGGATGCTGTGGATATTGTATGACCATTAGTCAGATTGTTTCTGATAGAGCTGGGTCATATCAATGGACTGTTCCTATTTGACCAGAAGTTAAATGCCAAGAATATTTTCTTGTCTGCAATCATACACTGTATAAAAATGTGATGATAAATCACATATATATAGCAGACAAAGTCCGCAATTTATTGTTTGCATTCAGCACTTTCATCTGAAAAAATTTCCAAGCACTTTACAAATACTAGTGGATTTAGTATTTTGGGAAACTGAGGCACAACTTTCTCAGATGCCTGCAAACTAATGGGAGTCTGTACTATCACGCAAGTAGTCTCACTGCAGCTAGGTTAGACCCATTTTTTCAGATATTTTTATGTCTTCTGAAGTGTTAGTGTAGCAAAGCCATTGTTATTAATTAAAATATTATAACATAATCATTATGTTACTTTTAGCCTCCTCTCTATAGACAAGCCATATATTCACCAAAAATCATACCTCTCCCAGAATGCAAGATTGTCACCCTATTGCAGAGTGGGTACTTCTCTCCTTTTCTACTCCCTCCCTCATATCTTCCCAGAGCCTTTCATTGCAATCTCCAGTTCTTCCTACACTCCACACTTCATTGAGGTTTTTGCCTGTACAGTGAGTATGGATAATGGTCGTAAGAGAATTTCCCTGCTAGGTGGAATGGGTTTATTTGTTAGATAAAACAGAACAGATCTATAGAGAAGTTTCCTCCTTACAAACATTAGGAATTGAGCCATCTGCTAGTGCAGACAATCTTGGTTTTCTTACTGAGTCACTGACCATTAAGCTGGGATGCCTGGACTGTGAGTACCCTCCTAAAATCCATTTGGCAGAATCCTGACCCCCTCCAGGCAGGTGACCCTCATCAGCATCTGCACAACAGATGAAAGAAAGCAAGATCTTGACCAAACATGAGGGGACTTCAGTCCTTTGCTACTTTTGCAGCCGTGTATACAGCGGGAACCAATTAAACTGTTTCTAACAGCTGAGTGCACAGAGAGACAGTTGGTTTTGTTCTTGCTTGTGCTCTGATGTGTCAGCATCCTCCTGCACTGTTATGCAGGGGTAGAGTAATAACCATGCTATGGTCCTGCCAATATGAACTGTCTTCCAACTGTGCCCTACTGAGATATGAACTTGCCCTCATTGCTTGTTTCATACTTTTACTGCCCTGTGGGTCAGGCATCCCAATGAGTGAATCTCTCTGGCTCTGTGGTAGAGGCCCTGAAATGTGTTGCCAATGCCAGAAGTACAAAGCTTGACCTTAGCCTTTCATCATCAGCAGGATTCAGGCAGTCTGTGTGAATGTTACAAAGTCTTTGGCACTCACCATTACTAAGTTATAGGGAGAAAAACAGATGCATTTTCTGAGTGAAAATTTCTGAAATTTTCCTTGGGGGACCCATGAATTGTATTCCAGCTGTGTCTGGACTTATCCAGAATAGCTTCAGGTACCTGCTGGGGGACATGTGTTACACTATATATGCCATGCTGTGCCCTTCATGACACATTTTCTGTTTAATCAGAGGCAAAATTTAGCAAGTGACTCCTCACTGTCTCATCCCCTGGTTACTTTCAGTGCTGATGTTTGGTATGTTCACATCTATTGGGACATCTCCAGGGTCCCCTACTCTTTCTGATTTACACATCTGTCAGTGTAGCTAAGCTACTGTGGAATGGGAGCCTTATCTAAGGAAATACTGTAAATACAAATTACAGTTGACCTGTCATAATGTAGTAGCATTTTCATATGGTATCACTGTGCTTTTATCAAAAAGCAATATAAGATTGCCACTTCATTAGTTTTGAGACGCAGCTTTTCAATTACTGGCTTTGATTTCTGCAAGACATGTCAATATACAATTCAGATTACATGCATATCAATATTTTTCTTTTTTTTTTCTTCTAATTTCAACATAAATAAAAAGTTATCTCTAGCTTTATATATTTTTATCCACAGAGAGGACTAAATTTTATAATCTCTAGAATCAGATAACACAGGTCAGGAAGATGATATTATACCTCTGTACAATGAAATATCTAATTTGTCATTTTCAGCTGCTTTAAACTAAGAATGAAAATCGCCGCCTCAATTCAGACTGTAATACTTATCTAATTGTTTCCCATTGGTCACTTGAAAAGGCTTATGTTAATGTGTGATAGTTCTGGAATAAATGTGCTGTGGAGACTGCTGGGCTACGTGTCTATTACACAGTTGTCTATGATTGTAGGAAACAGGATGTGATGACCTTGTAGTCTTATACTGCCATGAATGCACACGACCCAGAATCCAGCTGACCACCCTACAGACTCTGGTGACATGTGGGAGTGCAGCAAATTAAAATGGAAGCAGATGGCAAAAAAGTGCCCTCTATGTTTTGCCTTGTCTTTTCTTTGAGAGATGTTGCCTGAAGTCTTTGATCCAAATAGCCTGCTGAGGAAACATGTCTCTGAGCTAGGCTGAAACAACACAGGGAACACTGTCTTCAGTTCTGTGTACTCAGCGCTAAGTGGTCACACCATGGAGGAGAGAGACAGGCAACTTTAATTTTTTCTTTGAGCCTTTTTTAGTCATGGTCTCTCGGGATTCTTGAGCTCCTTCAGGAATAAACCTAATTCACAAAGAAGCTAGAGGGAACTGGACAGTTTGGTGCCAGACTGGAGGGGCAACGCCTCCAGAGAAATGGGAAAAGCTCTTTGACTTCTATTAGGAATCCTTTCTTTCTAAATCTTGGGCTTGCTTCTGCTGGCTAACCACTGCCTTTAACTTGGGGTATGTGTTTTTCAGTGTGTTATCTATCTCTTTGTTTACTTGCTTTCTTGCAATGGAACAACCAAGGCTGCACAGAACTGTAAGTTTTATTTCTTAGGTTTTCTGTACAGATTGTGTGAACTTAAATCCACGAGCTCTCTAGGTTCCTGTATTTGTTGCATTTGGGATTTTAAAGCTTCTCACCAACATTTTGGAGGCCTGTTTCTAGGGCTGAATTTTGCCATTTGATGTGAATCATACATGCTGCATCTTGTGATGCTATCAGGGTGGGAAATAATGGGCCCTATAGCCTCAGTGAAGCCCATGGAGAAATTCACTCATGGGTGTCACAGAAGCAATTTTCCTAGTTCTGTGATATTTAGTCTAGAAAATCTCCATGTAGAATTAGATGCCACGCTGGATTTGTTTGGTAGCTCCAGGCTTCAGTTATCTCTGAACATCCCATGAAGCTTTAGGGTCACAGCAAATGTTGTACAGCTCCTAGGCAAATGCAGCCAGACTGGAATTTGTTCAGCGGTCATTGTGCCTGGCTCTTAAAACACCAAGCTCACTTTCACATACTCACTGAGACACAGTAATCACCACATTATACCAGCGTCTGTGTATCTGACACACCCAGTGATTTGTTTGCAGACTTTCCCACACCCTTGGAGTTGCTACTTCTTAGTTTAGGTCATTTTTACCATGTCTGTGTCAGGTGTCTTTTTCCCTCCAGGTATTTTTGGGTGCAGCTGATTGCAGCAGGTCGAGAGGACAACACAATTCTGCCTTGTGAAGCTCACCTGTGCTGCACCCTTAGAGAGCATTAAAGCAATCAGGCAACTGGACTGATTATTGTAGGTGCCTTCCAACTGAACTGTTATAATTTTACTTTTATTCTACTCCTGCTTTTGGAAGGGTTTTCATTGTTGTTGTTAGGCTTGGTTTGCTTTTTTTTGACTTTTTTTTTTACTATGTGGCTTCTACCCATGTGTTTACCATTGTTCATTCCTTTTGTCCCCCTTTCTTTATGCAGCAGAGGAATATCATAGCACTGAGGATCTAAGATGAGCCTAACTAAACCTCACCACACTGAACCACTGGGCCAAGAGAGGCCTTTTATTTTCTTACTGTCGTTTGGTATCAGTACAAGGATTTTTTTGATTTCTTCTTTAAGTGGTCTTTCTGATGTGTCAGAAGTTTGTGTGGTTATGTTTATCAGTATTTTATGACTTTTTTTTTTTCCTTGTTTGACATACGTCAGCTACTGAAGGTTCTCCGTTGTAAAATGCGTCAGAGGTGACTAAGTGGCTCCTTGTCCTGCCTGCTTTGCTAATTGTGCTGAGCCAAGTAGTATCTGTTGAGTATGCAAGCATGGAGGGTAAGGAAGGGCTTTGTCAACTCAAGGAAACGAATGAGTTGTAGGTAAGAGCTGTGATGCTGGTTTGGCCAATAATTACAGGCTGCAGATTCACAAGTCCTGAAAGCTAAGCAAACTCCATCTTGCTTAATACTTTGATAAAATACTGAAAGGTATATGAAGCACTGCTGATCACTTACAAGCATGTATCAATTTTGAATCAGGTCTAAGAACAAAATCTGGGGAATTTGATATTATAGGATATCAGAGTTTCTTGTCTGTGCTCCACAGTGCTTTTGAGCACTAAACTAGTAATCTGTGATGAAAAAATACAACAGTTTAGACTATCAGAAAGCATAATTTATGAAATAAAGTAACAATTTTGGTCAGTACTTTATTTGGTTCAGCAATATACATAGTTCTCAGATACTTATGATTAGGTACACTTAGAATGGGATACAGCCTAATATAGCTGACTTTGGTTTCTAGTTTCTCTTTGTCTTATGATTGCTTGTTTCTGACTCAACAAAGATTCTGAACAAACTGTCTTTTTCCAAAAATTTTTAATATAGATGGTCCCTTGGACTCCACTGCTCTGTGTCTGGGAGCTGGGTGTTACTGGTACAATTACATGACTATTTACAAAAATATTTCTTATCCATTGATGCTTCAGTTTTTGTGTTAAAAATTTATATAGTTTGTGATGTGACCCAAAACACCTCAGCTCTAACAGATTTTGGTTTTGGCTGTAGGGCTTGGGTTTTTCTTCAGAACTGGTGAGCATATACATCACCAGCTGACTTCAAAAGAAGTTGTGGGTGCAGAGGCATTCAGTCATTTGCCCAAGGTCATAGTGATGATCAGGATCAGAGCTCCACAGGGCAGTTCCTGGCTTCAAGTAAATAAACACACATGCCAGACCAGTAGAAACTTCTGAGCTGTGCAGGGCTCTTGTGTAGCTGCACCTTAAGAAGTGGGTCTTGGCTTTCATGATCAGATTTAAACAGCTACATTTTTATAATGATAATAGCTATTGTCACCTGTGCAGTGACAGTAACTACCAGGTGAGTGGGAACTTTTGTACACTATTGAAAGCATCTTTTCAAGGGTAATGATTGTTTTTGAAATATCACAGCTTGGAAGTTCCTTGGAATGCTCCTTCTGTGCTGGCCTGACCTACCTGGTTTCAGTGTGAGCCAGTGCTTCATTTTTTATCTCACTTACCATGACTGACTTTGCACCAAAGATGTGTGTGAACAATGCAGCAAGCCCTGCTGCTTTGTTTTTGTTTTTGGTTTTGTTTTGGTTTTGTTTTCATATCCACAGCAGTAAGTTTAATGTTTACTAGAAAATTTAACAGCTGTAGAAATCAGCATGCTGGAGTGGCAATACAGCCTCATTCTTCCTTATAGTGTCAGCCGAATTGGGTAGGGAGTTCTGACTGCACCTTTTCACAAGTCCATGAGCTCTCATCAGCACACTCCAGCGACTGGGGTGCAGCATGCTGAGCAAAACCTCCATGTAGTTCAGGAATAATGTAATCTAGTTTTTTGTCTGAAGTCTAAGCATGATTTATCTCATGGTGATACAGAACTTAAATAGAAGCAAGTCTGGAGAAGTGGGCTGAATATTTTTCTCATTTAGCTGAGTTGTCTAAACACTGGGGACCAAGATGAGCTTATGCAGAACCTTCTAACACTGAGTCTGAGTCAGGCATGATTATCCCTCTTAGAGAGTACAGAGTCAGAGACATGAATTAGCTTGCCCAGGCCCACACAGAAATGTGCAGGTAATGTCAGCATTACAACTTGGTTACTCAGAAGGGCACAGATGTGCAACATGTATCGCATTTTGTCCTACCCTAAGTGCCCTGAAGACTGCTTGCAAGGGATCAGGTGCACACTCTTATCTTGACAACTTTTATGAGTATGGGTTTTCTCTTTCATTTCTTTTTAATATAAAAATAATCATGACTAAAGCGAAGTATTTCAACATGCACGTTTTCATCATCGTTCTAAAAATACAGTTCCTTGGATCTGAAAATATTGTACCTGTAGAACTTTCATTTGTTGGCTCTTCTGGGTAAACCAGTACACACTGGTGAAGAGTGAGAGAGAACATATGAAGATTTTCAGAAGTGATTGAAGGAAGTTTTCCTGGCCCTCGCTAAGCATAACACTGAAAATGAGAGGGCAATCAATTTAAATGCAACCAGTAAGTTCTAAAGGTTTAGAAAATTTCAGGTTGATGCTGAGGCTGACACTTAGGTTTCCTGTCTCTTGACAATTTATGAATACCTTTGTCTCTCCCTTGATGTTGGGCATAACTGTGTCAACTTCCCTGTGCCCCAGAGTAGAATCTGCAGGCCCTTTCCTTTAAAGCCTTTGGAATTTACATAACCCTGCAATTGTAGCAATGCAAAATGTGGCTCTAGTTACAATAACAAGGGTTTAGGGAACGCAGGGAGAGATTGTAGCTGCAAAGGCATAGAATCAAAACAAAACAAAGCTCTACATGCTGTTTTAATTTTCAGCAGCCACGTGAGAACTGTCCTGCAGTTCCTGGCTATAAATAAATCTCTGCCATCATAGGAAGACAAAAACCAAAACAGTTCACATTCCTCTCAAAATTTCTTAAGGTTATAAAAAAGAAAAGAATGGTAAATATTTCAAAAGCAGAGTGTGTCTTTGCTGAAGAATGTCAAATTATTACTCAAGGGGGATTGATATCTGCATTAAGTAAAGAAATTTGGCATTGAACCTCTCTTTCCCTGCTCCATCTCTGCCAGCTCTTTTAAGAAATTCACTTAGGACTGCATATAGAAAGCTTGCCAGGCAATACTTCTTAGAATTCCATGCATTCACTGTGTTAGTGTCAGCTGGGGCAGGAACTTCCCTTGAGATGAATGAGCATTACGCAGAAGTATGACTGTTGCTACTTGTCAGATGCTACATCCTAGTTCTTTTACAAGGTGTGTTAGGAAGGTGATAAGGATCACTTCATTGCATAGTGAGATGCTGTGCCACAGACAGATGTAGATGTGAATACAGAATCAAAAATGCTCATACAGAAAGAAATACTGTAAAGAGAAACAGGCCTGCTTGATAAGTAAGATTAGAGTTATTACAGGTAGCTGAACAAATATTTGGTCACCTGTTCAAATCCAGTTTTTTCATTAGAATGAAAAATTGTTACAACTGCAATTGTAGGACAAGCTACCTCACTTTTAGACACAGGAACGAGAAGATGTAATGCCATGTGAATTGCATGACTAAGGATAGCTCTTCAGGGAATATAAGGACAGACTGAATCATGAAGTGGTAACAGGGACATGAATGGAGAAAACCTTGAGTAGAGAGCCTTAGGGTAACCAGGGTCATGTGAGGGTTTCTGTACGTTAACAAAATGAAAAGGTTTTGTTGAAATTTCTTTCTCAGAAGGTTATGATGCCTTAAGTTTCAGCCAGTCCAAGGCATCAGTAGAGGTACAAGTCTACCATGTGTTAGTGTGGTGAAGTCCCAAGCAGCAGGACTGGAGTCTAAGAAAGAAATATCAACACCAGCAAAATGGAAGGAATTGTGGTATACAGGGAAACTGATTTAAATTGGCCCTGAGCTGTGGTATTGATTTGAATGGGCATGAGTTCTCCCAGAACAGGATATATTTGAAATTTTGAGTGTTCCCTAAAAACATAGGAAGGAAAGCTACAGCAGAGAAGGAGACTGATGTTGCTGTGAAATGGTTCTCCAATTATAGTATCTGTTTGACACTACTACATCATGGTGATGGACCACAAGCCAATTGAGAGGGAAATAAATCAGAGCAATGCTTTGGTGGATGCCTGTGATAGATCAAAGGAATGAGTAAAGGGGACCTTCGGGCAACTGGAGGAAGCTCATGACCACCTCAATATCTGCTGGAAGAGCAATACTGCAGAGCCAGGAGGTTTTTGGAGTGATGACAACTTCCCAACACGTAGGATAATGGTTGAGCTGAAGTGAAGAGTCACTCTACTGAGCCTGGCCTTTACAAACAAGGAAGAACAGACTGGGGGTGTGAAAATTAAGGGTAGCTTTGTCTGCAGTGACCATGAGACAGTAGAGTTAAGATCCTGAGAGGAGGAAGCAGTACGAAAAACAGGATCACAACCTTAGAATTCAGGAGGGCAGACTGTGGCCTGATCAAGGACTTCCTTGAAAGAATTCCATAAGACAGGACCCTGGCAAGCAGAGAGGTCCATGAGAGTCCATTGATTTTCAGGGATCACCTCTTTTAAACTCAAGTTCATTGTGATGAGAAGGGAATAAACAAAGGTGTCAGGAGGCACATGTAGGTAAGCAAAGAGCTTCTAAACATAAAAGGAAGTTTACAAGAGATGGGAGTATGGTCACCTGACTTTGAAGAAATACAGAGTCATTATCAGTGTGTCGGGATGGGATAAGGAAAACCAAGACCAACCTGGACTTGAGTCTGCTAAGGGACATACAGGACAACAAAAAGGGTGTCTAAAGGGAGATCAATTGCAAAAGAAAGAAGAGGGAAAAAACAGACCCACTGTTGAATAGTCTAGGGAACCTGGTGGCAAAGGACACGAAAAAGGATGAGATGCTCAAGTCTTCTTCACTGTGATCTTTGCTGGAAGTACTCACCTTGAGAAATTCTATGCCTATCAGACCTGTTAGCTACAACGTATGGAGTGAGCAAGACTCACCCTTGATTAATGAGAATTGGGTTAGGGAATATTTAACTGAACTGTACAAATAAACAAGTAAGGGTATTTAATGGGAACCACCCAAAAATGCTGAGGGGGTTGTTTAATGTCAATGTGAAGCTGCTCTTGATTAGCTTTGAAAGGTCATAGCCACTGGGGGATATTCCTGAGGACAGGAAGAAAGCAGTTGTTATTTTTATCTTCAAGAGGGACAAGAAAGGTTGTCTGGACAGGGTGGGGAGCCTGATCTCAGCTCCTAGGAAGGTGAAGGAATACACCATCCTAGAAACCAATTCCAAACATATGAAGGACGAGCATATGTCCAGAAGTACTCAGCGCAAATCCATGAGGAGAAATCATTCCTGACCATCCTAATAGCCTTCTATGATGAGATAGGGAGAGAATGGTAGATGCTGTTTATCTTGACTTTAGTAAGGCTTTTGACACTTTTACACAATGTCCTTATTGACAAACTGATGAACTGTGGGCTAGATATGTGATCAGTGGCATGGGTCAGTAGCTAACTGAGCTGCTGGGCTAGAAAGGTTGTGGTCAGCAGCAAACAGATCAGCTGCAGGCCACACAAATAGATTATCCCAGGTTTAGTTCTGGAATACAAAACTGCTTAGCATCTTCATTAATGTCCTGGATAATGGGACTGACTGTATCTTAAGCAAGTTTGCTGACAACATAAAACCTGGAAGAATACTGATGGACCAAATAGTTATACTGCTGTTTTGAGGCATCTTAATAGGAATCTCATGGAATTCAACAAAGGAAAATACAAGTCCTTTTCCTGAGGAGGAAAAGCCTCATGCATCAGTACATGCTGGGGCAAACCAGTTGAAAAACAGCCTTGTGCAAAAGGACCCAAAGTTCTGGTAGGCAACAATTTGAACATGCGTCTGAACTATACCACTATGGCAGACAACAGCCTTGGACAGTATTAAGAAAAACTGCCATCAAGTCAAAACAAATGATCTTTCCTCTCTGATCAACATTGGTGGGACACATCTGGAGTGGTGTGTCCAGTTCTGGCATTCTGCAGGGCAAGAAAGAGATGGATAGACTGCAGTAAAGGACAGCAAATATGGTTAAAGGACTGGTATATCTGACATATGAGGAGACGGAGAGACCTGGAACTGGTTATCAATATATATGAATACTTGTTGATGTGGGGAATAAAGGAAGGAGCCAAACACTTCTCTGTGGTGCCCAGAGGCAGGATGAGAGTTGATACACACAAACTGAAACATAAGAAATTGCATTTGAACATAAGAAAAATAATTTAATGTGTGTGTGATCAAACCACTGAAATGAGCTACTAAAAGACATTATGGAGGCTCCATATGTGGAGATACTAAAAACCTGACTGGATGGGGCTCCAAGCAACCTTCTTTATTTGACCCCTCTTTGAGCACAAGGTTCAGAGGAGAAGATTGCCAGAGGTCTCATCCAGCCTTAACTGTGTTCTGCACTCTGTGATACCTATTATTTTTTCTCATGGCTGAGTCAAAGCAGCTGAAGAATTGTGATCCTAGCTGGCATTTACTATTTGGGTCCAAGTACTATTTGGGTCCAAGTACTATTTGGGATGTACTGTCCCACACCTTCTTAAAATAAGTGACACTGGAATAAAAACCAGGAATTGTGGTGGAAGGTTTTTGGGGGGTTGGGAGAGGTGGAATTGCTTCCTGTGCTACATACAGTTTGAGGTTGGGTAGAGGACTTCACTCTCTTGTGATTTTAATGTGGTGTCTTTCACCAGTATCAAATACTTACAGGGGGTGGGGAGGAGAGAGAAAGAGTCCTGAATTTGGCTAATCTTGATAGACTTGTGTTAAAGCTGATAATGTTACTTCATGGGGTTAATGAGGAAAAAACTAAGCCCTGTTTTTCTTTTATCCCCCAAAGACTGCAGTTTCTATGAATAACCTTAAGGCACACATGGAGAAATTGAAAATTCTAATGATGTTTCTCTTAAAACAGTTTAGTTAAATACCAAGGGAAGCAAACAAGGAAAAGGTCACCTTAATGGTATTTCCTAAAGTGACACTACAGCAGCATTTGTGGAATGTCCTGGAGCACACTCATTTGACTTTAATAAAAAATAATGAAAAAACCCAACAACAAGAAAATTAGCTGAATGATAAAAGCAAATAATTCAAAACAGATTTTCTTATAAATCCTGGAGATCATCTGTCTAGCGCATCTGATAGAAAGAAGACAAAGCCAATAGTTCTGTACCATCTGAAAACCATCTTTTGTATGTTAATCACACTCTGTGCAGAAAAAAAGATGTTTCTTTTTCTTTATCAATGATCACTTCTGATCCCTATACTAAAAAGTTAATGTATAGAGTAACAAATCAACAATTTGTCTGCAGTGCAGATGCAATCAGTGTTGAAGATATAGTGGTTCATGTGAGATATTCATATTGGATTTGATTGCAGAGTATATTAAAAGCACTGTTGAGTGCTTCAGTGAAGAAGACTAGCCCTGCATTGAAATTAAAAGAGACCATATAGGATCGTCTGTACATATTTGTTCTGTAGTTCCATTTGAAAGTGAAAAAACATTGGAGATACCTTTTATATTGTGACAAAGCTAAAAAAACCTATTTATTTGCAATTGTTTCTCCAGACGACCATCACTGCAGCCAAAGCAGCTGTACTAATTCATCTCAAGAGGGGCTCTTCTACACAGTGAGGACCTGAACACAGATCTACAGAGAGAGAGAAGAGCGAGTCAGAAACTACAGAGATCATCCAGGTTAGTTCTGATTTGCATATGGAGAATGGGAGAGGAACAGAATACCATGGGAAATAATTTTAGCTATCATTTTGTTTTCTCAAACATCTATGATGTTACCTACATTCACTAGGCAAGGGGAACCTTCTGCATACTACAAGGTGGTAAGATGGTTTTTCAACTTTACAGCAAAGTTACAGCAAACAGGGCCTCACAAGCCCCAATAATGGAAAAACAAGATGTGTTTAGAAGCAGCACATATCCTAATGGCATAAAACCTGTAACCTCAAATCTCATCTGTGTCTTTACCCCATCACCATTTCAGCAGAACAGAACTGGTATCTAGGCTGTACTACAAATTTAATCATACTCTGTCTGAGGACCAACATATTGACTTGGTTTTGATTATAATTATAGTCTAAACTGGAGGCATTTCTTATTAGTTAGTAAATAGACTTACTGGAAATGATTAGTAATGTTCTTGATTTTATCCTCCTTCCTTCCTTCCTTCTTTGCTTCCTATCTTCCTCCTTGGTGCAATTTAGAATATTTCAGTGTTTTGGTCTATTAAGAATTTGTGCATCCAATTAGTTCATGAAGCCTAATTACACCTAGTGTCTCATGATTTTCAGTGTCCTTTCTTTTTTTTTTTTTCCTTGTAGACTTGTAATAGTCATTTAGAGACACAAAATAATGTGAAACCTTTTCTTTCCATGGTATTTTCACTTTCTGTGAAGCAAGGCTGTGAAGCCTCGTGATCCAGTTCCCTACTGACACCAACTCTGCAGCAGTATTTACATGACTCTAATGTAAGTGTGGAGTGTGGCTGAGTTAAGAAGGTGCCTGATGTGAATGTGCAGGGCAGTGGTAAATCAGTGCTCAAGGCTCAAGCTCCGTCATCCTTCTGATGAACTGAGCAGTAAGTTTCCTGTGGTTGTCTCCATAGGTATGATACTGTCTCTCTATCAATACCCTGAATAGTTTCCACAGCTATTAGAACCTCACAGACACCAATGCAAAAAATACAAGTGCTAAATTCAGATTCTGTCACATGAAACAAAACAAGATGTTTGGCTCGCAGTTCCAGTTTTCTATATGTATATGGTTATGTATTCAAAGGTACAGATTTACTCCCCATAATTTTAAAATGTTATTGTTTTACATCTTTGAAGTCCTTTGAAAAACTGACTAATTCATTCCTGATTAGCTACATCCCTCTAGGTGACCAGTTTCTTCTCTGGCATGTGCCTGTCCAGGAGCAAACAATGGTTTGAGGGGCCCAGCCTCTGTGCATGACCATCTTGCATAGAATCAGGGCCACTGCCTAGTTAAATATGTGCTGCTCTCCTGGCATGCACCAAGTTTCCCTCTGGCTCAGACTGCCAGGATGGAATTAAAGCTTGCAGAACCTGGGTGTGCCCCTCTTCACTCAACTGCTTCACAGAAAAAGCAATGTATTTTTTGTCTCCAGAGCAACTCTGCCTTCTGGTAATCATGAACATACTACTTAGCACCTCACTGGACCATGGGTGCTCTGCATTCCCTGTAAAATTAACCCTCTTGCCAAGTACAACAAAAATGGTTTTCTTCTCTCCTGCCCTCACCCTCACAGTTAAGCAGATTTCCAAGAAAGCAAGTCAGCATCCTTTGCCTAGAAGTAAGGAGCCACCTTTCCGTAGGAACATTGTCCCTTTTCCAGGACTCCTAAGCATACAGGAATTCCTGTAAAAAAGGTCAAGTTTCCTTTGGGAAAGTGTGTGTCACAAAATAGGACAGATTTTATGTGATGAAAATTATGTCTAAGAAAAATCAGGGCAGGTTAAGAGTGGTGTAATAGAGAGAAGTCAAAAAAAACCCAAAGCAAAACAAACAAAAAACCAAACCCAAGCTGGACTAAAACACCAAAGCCCCCACAGCCAGAATAAAGAGCTTGGCTATCAAATACTGAAACTAAATGTCATTTGCAATTAATTTCTATAATAAGGTCAACTGCTTTCCTAATTGATTTCTGCTTCTTTCTAGGGGATCAGTGTTGCTGATTAGTTTGCATGTAAACTTCCAAGAATATGAATAATCAGTTTAGCAAGGCATACCAACTGAAACTAATTCTTCTAGGTCTTCTGCAAAGAATACACCATAAGCAAATATTGTCCCCTGTGCAGCATTACTGATAGTGCCAGGACTTTTTGCTCCAGTTACTTTTTTTCCACTGAGATACTACAAAGCATTTAAAAGCATGCAGAACTGGCTGTATGGAAATAATTTTCAAAGGAAGAGAGTTTACTTGGTAGAATAGGAGCAGTGGGAGAGCTCAGTCACTAGTTCTGCAAAAAGGAGGATATTAGCTGGAGTTGTTTGCTGCCTGCTGAGCAGCTGTTTCAGGATCCAGTGGTAGCCATGTATCATTTAAAAAATCCCAAGGCAGTTCTGTTGACACTAGGGTCTTAACATACCTCCGTCAGCTTATAGACCACAGAGTTACAAGGGCAGTTTAAAAACTGACATTACTGTTTCACTTCGGGTTTGTGTCAACCAGCAGTCAACCAGAGTAAAGGATCTGGCCTAGATCCTGTATCAGAATAAGAAGTGGAAATAGCCTTTCCCTTTCCATTTCTCTGTTCCTTTGACAGATACTGCTTTGATTT
Source organism: Hylia prasina (assembly GCA_013397195.1). Taxonomy (NCBI): domain Eukaryota; kingdom Metazoa; phylum Chordata; class Aves; order Passeriformes; family Sylviidae; genus Hylia; species Hylia prasina. Next base: position 190,560 of record VYXD01003870.1, read on the forward strand.
TCGTGTGAGTCACTGGCATCTCTGTCTTCATACCTGGAGACTGACTTTACTTCTGACTGTGTTAATGTCCTTTTCTTGGTTGGAACAAGACATGTTGATCTAGATCATTGCTAATTAAATGATGGTCAATACAACATCATTTATTCCCTAATCACTTCCAAAACTTAAAAGGCCCCCAAGCAGATACCCCCCCCCTTTGCACCTAAACAAGTCCATGTGCATATATCAGGGGGAAAAAAAGGAAAACCACCCCTGATCATTCAGAACTCAAATTAATTTTTAAATTACTATTAGTGGAAGTTTTGTTGCAGTGCAGCTCAATCAGCTTGGATTCCATTTCAAAAAGGAAAAAAAAAAATCCTTCAAATTTAAAACATTGAAGAATGTCATTAAGCAGACCATTATTGGAACAGCTGCCTAGGGACAAGCTCATAGCTGCCTTAGTTCACATATTTAGTAAATTTAGACAATAACATATGCATAATAATATTTGTGATACTGATCACCTGTCTGCATGCTGCATCTGTCTGTAAGGTGACCATTTTGTAGAACAGAGATTTTTAAAATAAAAATTATTCCTCTGGAATATGGGAAAATATATACAGAATAGAAGGAAGTATTCAAAAATTATGGGGAAGGCAGAGGAAGGCTCCATTTTACAAATCAGTGCCCTCTAGTTTGCTAAATGAAATTCAGATAAATAACTGTTTTTCTAAAGCTCTGGTCTGTACAAAATATCATTAACAAGTTCAAAATGGTCATAAGGTGTTAGGTGTGAACACAACACAAATTTCTTCAAGGGAGGAAAATGAAGCCATAATAAAGTTACTGACTACAAGTACTTACAGTTGTCAGGGACTGGTGACTACCTTTAATTGCCTACAGATGATAAGGTTTTAGTGGCAGGAAATTTAATCTAATTGTGTCTGATTCTGTCTCTCTTGCCTTCAGGGATGTGGGTTTGAGTTGGGCTGTCATCTGAAAACAGAGGTTCACTTTGAAGATGTTTTAGAAATACCAAGCAAAACTAAGAGAGAAAAGAAACAACTCCTGTAGAAGTTACATCTTTTTTTTTNCACACAACTTGTGCAGACCACTCACTAAATCTTGACCAATACAGGGACGAGTATTTAATGGGCTTGAGAAGCCAATAAAAGACAAGGAGCTATGAACAGCACAGAAACAACACAGGGAAAAGGGTGAAAATTGAAATGTGCTTCCTCCAGGAAGGTCCATACCAACATACATCTTACCCTGATGGGAACAGATTTGAATGCAGTTTTAGTTGACCTAAATTTTGTGGTGTGGGCTGTTTTATGAAATGGAAACCAAATCTTTTCATTTAAGAACAACTGGTAGAAGTAGCTTGATAACTAGTACATTGATTTCAGGCATTGTCAAGAAATTATCTTCATACTGAATTCCCATATTTTCATTAACTACCCTTAATTTTCATTAACTATGCAACTCTTACAGATCTGATAAGGTTTAGTTTCTAGGAACAAATTTATTCAATTATTCCTAACCATGTTTTAAATTGAGAAAATAAACTCATCAAAAATAAATGTTTATGCTGGATTTGTAGTGGCATCTTACAAAACCACATTCTTCCACAGTGTCAAGAATGCTGAAGGAAAATAATGACACCAGCAATAAATCAGATGAAAGCCAACACTACCAGCAATAAATTTTGTCACACTTTCACTCAAACATCTGCATGAATATCCTCATTTATAAATGCATACTTGGATGCACAAATTATGGCTCATCAACAGCAAAAAATATCATGCGGCATTACAAGTTATAAATAATAACAAATGTTACTTCAGATGAGCTTTGTCCAGATTTTTACTTTTTAAAAGTCCAAGGCATGTTCTCAAAATGATGTATTAACAACATTAAAGATGTTGGTTAGGTTAGGATTGAAAACCTTTAATCTGAAAAAAGCATATATATACACGTATCTCTGAAGTGAAGTGTCCTCATTCATCTGGCAATCAGGGAGAGTGAAATCCAGCCTTTAGATCTGATAGTGTGGTTTCAGTCTGAAGTTAAAAATAATTTTAGGAGGACTATATAAACTAAATGAATATACATGCATTTCTATTGTATTGACTATATATGCCTCATTTCAGCCCCTTAGTAACAGGGGACAGAATTTTGTGTGGTTCATTGATAAGTGACAATACTGATGGATCCACCACCACATTACATCCAACAGGGTATAGCAGTAATACTGCTCTTTATTTCAGACTGGAGACATGCTCAAAACATCTCAAATTTCAGAGACTGGGAGACATGCAGAAATGATGGGAGGGTAGAAAAGTCCTGTTAGTCCTGTACCCTGTGGTGACTGAGCTGCTGACCCTGTGGCTGCACGGGGTGGTGGTGTNAAGAGAAACAACTCCTGTAGAAGTTACATCTTTTTTTTTCTTTTTATTTCCAGTTGAGGTAAAGACAACTCACTTTCCAAAAGCTCCTAAGCTGCTTCTTTTTGAAAAGTAAATGCCTTTCCTCTTTACATAGCTGTAATCCAAGATGCAGCAAATACTGGTGTTTTCTCTCCTCTCCCTCTCCCTCTCCCTCTCCCTCTC
>VYXD01003870.1:203502-274260 GCA_013397195.1 Hylia prasina
GCATCGTCAGATTCCTGACAATGAGCTGACAATTTAGATTTTGAGCTGGTTTCTTGAATCTCATTAGGTTTTGCCGACAGAAGTCCTTGTGGATCTTTTTGTTTCAAGTGACAAACTTGCTTGTTTATCAGGACAGCCTTGATAATTCATTACACATGAGCAGTAATCAAATGGGAATGGTTTTTGGTCATCACCCAGAATGGATTCAGCCTAGTGACCTGGTAGAAGGACATATTGTATTCTGTTACCAGCCCTGTGAATCGATCGATCTCCTGATTGAATGTGGTTTTTCAGTACTCCACTTGCATTACCCAAGCCTTCTGTTTTTAGGCTCTGCATTCTTTTCCTGATTCACAGGCCCTTTGGAAAGTTTCATGTGGGCTTTTGCATTAAGCTCATCTAGAAATCAAAGACTCTGAAGTACAGATGGTTTCTTTCAGGGTGGGACAGAGGGACTGTGTGTGACAGTGGCACAGCATTTGTTGCAATACCTGCTAGGACGTGTAATAATGGTAGTGTAGACTAAACCTTTTGGCAGGATATTGTATTTTAAAAAAAGAAATACTGCCTTTAAATATTATGCAAACTTTGTATTTTTATGTTTGTATATATGTCTGCTTCTCCTTTTCCCTGAGATTTGAACAATGACTGTCTTTTAGTCATATTTTCTAGGAAGAAAATACATTTCTGTCTATGGAGAACTTGATCATAAAAGTATATATTTGTACTGGAAGCTGTTTTTCACTCTTTGTGCTGGTTATTTTTTAATGGCACACTACTCAGGTTATAGAATGAAACTTGGCCAGGTAGTTCCAACTTCCTGTTCCTTGTCCACTTCCCTAACAGTTCTTTCATCGTCTAATACTATAAGCATTTGGGTTGGAAGCCCTTCAGGGACTTATTTATATTGAACAACCTTTTCTTTTTTCCTTTTTTTTTTTTTCACTTAAAAAAATACTCAAGAACAAACAAGGAGTTCTAGTGATGTTAGGTTTTAGGCAATAATGTTATGCTTTTGCCAAGCATCCAATGACATGTTGAAGGTGGCTGACTTGTAAGTGAAATTAAAATGGAAAAATGAAAACATACTCTAGAAAACATACTCTAGACAAGCTCTTTTTTCCCTGTTTCATTTACCTTTTCAATGCAACTTAGTTAGGTGGAGGGAATGAAACTACTACAGTGCTTCAACTTTGAGCACAATAGGGAGAACAAGAAAGTGGCTGTGAAACTTTGGAGCCTTATGCTCATGCTTGCTACTTTGACTTCATATCCCAAGGCCCAATCAATCAAAAGAGCTCAGAGAGAAATTTTCAGTTTCTCAACCTGAGAACAAAATGACATAAATTGTCAGGCATCTAACGTGCAAAAATCTTTAGGAAAATATCGCATCTTGTACCTCAAAAATATTTGCACTCTCTTGGAAGTCTTGTCTCTCATCTTTACTCAGTGATTAACAGAAATCTTTTCATATTTCAGAAGAATTTTCTAATCTGCATAGGGTGCTGTAAGGTGCTTTAATAAGAAAAACTCTTTAAATTCTCTTGCATGTTTTAACATGACTTCTTTGGGAACCAGAGCAAAAATCAACAGGAGTAAGGTTCTAGTACAGGGTACCTACAATATGGCTGTTTTTCCTGTTTAGTCTTGAAGTTATGGCTCTTTTTTTCCCCTCCTTACTCAATTTACAAAGCTCTTTGACACCAAAAATCTCCTAGACCAATGGGGGACTGTTCTCAGTCCTCAGAATTTCTTGTGGGACAGCAGTCATAGGGAGCTGGTGGGTTACCAAATACATACAGGGACTCTGCTTCTGAGGAGCACTTTGTGTGGGACATCAATGAAAAACCAGCAGAACAAACCAGCACCACCAAAACTTCTGCATTAAACATTTCTCACTCTCTTTTTTTTTTTTTTTTCAAATGCAAGAGACCAGATATGGTCAAAGTGTTGATGTGTGGGGACAGGGTTAGATAGCTACTGGTGTACAGCAGTATGTAATAAATGATGTGTATTTAAGAGTGTATATGTTGATGAAGAATGGATACATGCAGGTATGAGAGTGATTGTTACTTTGTAGTTGTACAGTTTGAAGGGCCTGAGGTGGATTTGATTCTACACACAGCTGCGAGCGTGGAAGGGATATACATGAAGTTATCATGCTACTTGCTTTATTGAGCCCCTTATCCCAGTGTCTGAAACTGTGATTTGTTATGCTGTGATATGATCCGAAATAGAACCACAACTCACTGTAGCGGGTTCTTTCAATCTCCTGGGAATGTTTGTCTGGCTTAAATGCATGAAACTGAAATGTGTAATACGGAGCTGCAGCTTATCATGAAACCGAAATGTGTAGTATTGTGCTGCAGCTTATAGATCAACACTGACTCCATTTGTGGGAATGAGTGAATACCTCATGTTTGATGTGCTACAGGAGAGTTCACAGATGATTTCTTAGGTTACAGCGCTATATTTTTCATGCTTTTTCAGCTTCATGTTTTTAGTGTTTTTCTGTGTGTAGAATAGGGTGGTATTATCCTGGGCTTTTCAATGTAGAAATAGAATGTGAAGAGATTTCTCCCTGCTGACTCTTTTTAATGCTTTCAGAGACTTCTTTCCAGCAAAACTTTGGTCAAGTCTGAAAAAGACAAGTGATCATTTCTATACCCATCCACATATTTCTCAGCTATAAAACTTCTTTGTTTCGCTTGAATTCTTCCTGCATGATTTTCTTAGCTAATTTTCTCACCTGTTTACCTCTTTTTACAGTTCCTTTGACAGCTTTAAGCCCTGGATGCAGGTCAGTGAAGATATCTTGTGACAATGTAGTCAACAGATTGCATGGTAGGTGGGAATCACATCAATCCTGCTCCTTGCAGGTGATCAGAGATATCATGGAACTTTATTCCTGTTTCAGTCTTCCCCTTACAACCCAATTTTTTACCTGAAAATACATAAGTACATACAGGTGAATAAATGTTGCTCAAAAAACCTCCATAAATTTGCTTAATAAAGAAAGCAGACTCACCCTTATTCTAGCTACCCTGCTAATATTCCAGTTTTAATGTACCTCGTCTCTAGTTTTTATTTATTTGTCTATCCTGTCTTGGCTCAGCAGAGGATGAGGTGTGCAAGACTGAAAGAGACCTCCTGAGTCACGGATTACACTATTTCTGTAATTGCAGGAAATTATGTTGCAGGATTCCCTTAGTTAATTTATCAATCTCTGCCTTGGATGGCTTTTGCTCCTGTTGCTTCCTATTGGGAAGCCATTCAAGAATCTCACTCCTCCGATGTTTATAAATCTGCTTCTAATTTCCAAACTAAATTTGTTCATAGCCCATTCATGCCCATTTGGTTTTATGCCAACACTGCTCTCTAACTTTAATAGTTCTTCCCCTTTCTTACAATCCTCCTGTGATCTTAAGAGGATTCTTGTCTTTCTCTCCTGCTGTTTTTCCCTAAGAGGCAGGATAATTAAAATTGTGCATCTCTTCATTATGTTCTTCATTATCAGTGTCATTGTGTCTTGGTTTATAAATCCTTTAGGCTTGAGAGCTTTTTAGCCTTTCCAGTCAGTTCTCAGACAGAAGCAAGGAAAGTGACTGTGTTTTCCTAGACAGACAGTATGTGTAACTTACTGTGAACTCTGAGGCCAGGAGGGTGAGATGGGAAGAGGGAGAAAGTGGCCTGCATGTTTCTGCATCTGTAAAAAACTTTAACTGGGGACTTTGTGAAGAATGATTTGGGTTTGAGGATCTGGTGCCTGGGATAGGCAAAGGCATTGATCCAGTTCTTTTTATCCAGTCCAGCTCTCCCATTACTCTATAAAAACCTGCTTGAAATGAGCAGCTGATAAAACTTCTGGAGGGGATGCAGCTCACAAATGAGTTCTGGAGGGCAACTTTCCAGCTGTTTCCTCAGAAGGAATGAGGCAAGCAGCTCCCAGAGCCCCAGACAAATGCCTGGGATCATTCTTCTTCAGAGTGCATGGAGAGTCCCTGAGAAGAGCTGAGAGGCTGGAGGCTGATGGAGAGATGAAGCCAAGGGCCTGCAGTGGGAACCTCCTGCTCTCAGGATCCCACGCTAAGCTGCACTTGAGGGCGGGCATGGAGGCGAGAGAGAAAGCTGAGTGAGGTTTTCTGTGACCTCACTGTATTCCCATGCAGCTTCCCTCTCTGGGCACTATTGATGGCATCATTTACAAGATTCTCAAATGCCCTTAAACTCAGTAGAAAAACCTGTATAGTCCATTCACCATGCTGCTCTGTACTATCCTTACTATGATGCTACTGATCTTAAAATGAGATGATTTAGGATGGATGTCTCTTACAAACAGCTTTTTATTTAATAGAGTGTATCAAAACCACGACTTTTTTGAAGGGAACTACCAGTCTCAGGCAAGATGTCTCAAGTTTACTGGGAAATTTTGGCGCAGCAGGACAAAAGACTGAGAGGAGGGAAAGCCAAAACAAAAGATCTGGATCCTGTATCATAGCACGTGGTAGATAGGAGGTAGGCAGAGCAGATGCTGTGAGAGTAGTGGGACTTCTGTTCGGGTCTATCGCCTTAAGGAGAATACAGTGGTTCAGAGATCTTTTGAAGTTGGTGTCTGTGTCTTTCTGTGTATTTTGAGGTTTTTGATTACTAAAGGAATTTTTTCATTGGCATTTTTTCATTAATTTTTCCAAGATCAAGTGTTCAAATACACTCTCTTTTGTTGTCTCTGCTGCTCTTGTAGCTAAGAGATATGCACACAGAACTTGCTGTATCCTTCACTCCTTGTATCGCCCCACTGCTGGGATTTTACCAAGTAAGATAATTCTGGAATCCTCCTGGAATGAAGTTGCTGGGACTGGTGCAAAAGAATATTTGGGACTTGTTTCCTGATCACAAATTCAAAATAATTAGTGTTCCTCTTCTCCAACAGATTTATTTAAACAGTCTTAATAATTATCACTTGAGGTGCTTATGCTTTAATAACCCTAATTAGATACTTATAAATTGACTTTGTATTCAGAGAAGCAGAACCAGTGTCTTTCCTTTCTCATCCATCCTGATGAACTTCATCAGGAAGAATCTAAATTTACAGGTGAAGAATGTCTCTAATCAGTGCCAGCATAGACCGAGTAGAGCTGTCTGGAGACGCCCTGTGCCTTTTCAGAACCCAGCATACGCTTCTGTTTTACAAAAAGGCTTGTAGTCACTAATTGGTTCTTTGTTAGTTTATAAATAGGAATGGTAATGGTTGACTCTGCTTATGTAAGAAATTAGTCTGGTTGAAAACATTTCCATTTTTTAGTTCATGTATCCTTATGCTTTGATTGCATTTTGTGATAGTCTCCCAAGATGAAGTGACATTGATTGTACTATATGTACACCTCTATTCACTCACTGGAAATATGTGACAGAATTGGGAAAGGATGCCTGGCTATGCTCCCTGTGCTATCCAGGCACTCCCTCTCCCATGGAGATGACACAAGTTTTGCATAGCTCCCATGGCTCAGTTCAGGAGGTGCATTGAGGGTTCTGAGTCTTGTGTGCAGGCAATAGATGCTGAAGGAGTTCTCAGGATGCTAAAAAAGGGTGATTATGCTGTTGATGCTTGGTCAGTAGTTGCAAGGAGTTAGGAGGCTGAAGTTCAGCCATACACCAAAATGTGGCTTCCTGAGGACTCTAATCAAACATTAATAAACAGTCCCTCACTGTTCTCTCTCTTTGGCTTCTCACTTGTTGCAGAGAAACAGAGGAGGAGAGTTGTGAGTCTGAGTTCTGCTGGTAAGTCTTGTTAGAGCTCTTTGGTCAGGATTAGTTGTACTTTCTCAGTCTGTAATCCTGGGGAGAAGGTTCATACAGGACAGGCAGAGCCAGAAATAAACATGCTTTTAAAAGGCCATATAATGTCCATAGAAGGAAACAAATGGCTGCATTCAGCTTATAGGAATGACAAAATTCTTTGCTATTACCTTCCACCTGTCAACACCCTCCTGGCAAATGTGTTACTGAATATGTTTAACAGGTTTGAACTCTGAGGGCCTGATGATGAATATTCCTGCTGTGTTTTCTTTAATTTCTTAGTAAATGTATACATTTGTGATATACACTGAACATACTGTGCATGGTACTGTAAGTCTTGCTTGCAAATGCAGCTCAGTTGTTTGTCTAAATCTTGCAGTTGCCATTCATTCATAACGCCAAGGCAAATGGCCAAAAATATCCATTTCCAGTGGGTCATTTTGAGGAAGAAGCAGACTGGGCACTGATCTCTTCTCTGTGGTTACCAGTGAGAGGACCTGAGGGAATGGCCTGAAGTTGTGTCAGGGGAGGTTTAGGTTGGATATCAGGACAAGGTTCTTCACCCAGAGGGCAGTTGGGTACTGGAACAGGCTCTCCAGGGAATGGTCACAGCACCAAGCCTGACAGAGTTCAAGTAGCATTTGGACAATGCTCTCAGGCACATGGTGTGACTCTTGAGGTGTCCTGTGCAGGGCCAAGAGCTGGGCTCAATGGTCCTGGTGGGCCCCTCCCAACTCAGGCTATTATATGATTTTAGGAAAAGACATGTGAAAGCTTTAGCTTTCAGTATGTGAGTAGTGTGTAAGCATACAGCAGCACTAATGCTGCTGAAAGAAGTCTCATTTGAAAAGTAATGCAATAGCTTTGCTGTGATATGAGGAGGAATGGGTGGCATGGTCTTAGCAGAAAATAAATGCTTTTTAATTAAAGAGGTCCGCATATAATGAAAGCATTCTGTTGTGTTTATTTTGGGGTTAGGGTTTATGGTTTTGTTTTGTTTTGTTTTGTTTTTTTACCATGTAGCACTTCATATATACCTGGACGTAGCCTGAACAGCAACCTGATGGTTTGTTTTAAAAAAACAGCATCTCCATCTATCAAATCAAGATATAGTGCTTTAACTTGAAAAGCTAGTTAAATTGTCAAAAGAGAGTATTATGAAGGTTTCATTGCTAAAGAGGCTTTCAGTTACAATAATATTTTTAGTAGCACTGTTTTTAGATTAGTTTGGGATTTTTTTGGCTCTCTGGTATTAGCAACCTGAGATTTAATTTCCAGGTGATTTTTGTCCTGGTGTTCTGTGGGAAAATTTTTCATTATGAGTAAGGACCTTCTTGTCCGTGCCCTTTTTGTTATCTTTCCTGATTGTGTGTTTGAGATATATTCATGGGAGCTTTGTGCACAGCTGACTGCTTGGTCACTTTGACATGCTTCCTGGTGACAACACCAAAGGCCTTTAATGTTTGTAAAAGGCTGGATTGCCCTTGACTTACGGGCAGCAGCCAGCGCCAAGTACAGAGTCAGAATGGCCACACCTGTTATCAGGTAAGGAGGTAGGAAAAATCTCATGGTAGATATCATGCAGGACTATATTTAATGTGTGCTATATAAAGATTATACCTCTGAAACACAACTGAATTTCACAGTTACATGGGAAATAGACTGGATCTTTTTCTGGTGGCTAAGTGGAGTTGGCTGTCAAACTAAGCTGGCCCAAATCTGGTTCTACTGGTATGGTTTAGAGCTTTTTTCAGACTATTTGTTATGCAAGACAGAAGTTTAGCCATTTCAAGATGATTATCTCCTTGATCAATTATGTATGTGCTGGGGTGACCCTGGCTGCAAGCCAGGTGCCCAGCACATGTGCTCTGTCACTGTCCTCAGCTGGCCCTGGGAGAGAAAATATAATGAAAGGCTTGTGGATTGAGATAAAGTCAGGGACAGATAGCTCACCAATTACCATCATGGGCAAAGCAGACAGCCTAGAGAAACTAGCTTAATTTATTACAAATCAAATTAGAGGAGGATAATGAGGAATAAAATCAAACCTTAAAAATACCTTCCTCCCATCCCTCTCTTCTTGGACTTAACTTTACTCCCAGTTTCTCTGCTTTCTGCCTTCAAGCAGCACAGGGTGACATTCACCACACATTGTCTCTGCTGCTCCTTCCTCCTTAGGGGAAGGACTCATCGCACTCTTCCCCTGTTCCCATGTGGGGTCTCACACATGGGAGACAATTCTCCATGAATTTCTCCAGTGTGAGTCCTTCCCATGGGCTGCTGTTCTTTGTGAACTGCTCCGGCACGGGTCCTATGCGGGGTCATAGGTCCTGCCAGCAAACTGTTCCAATGTGTGCTCCTCTCTCCATGGACCTACAGGTCCTGCTAGGATCCTCTTCCAGCGTGGGCTTCCTGTGGGGTCACAGTCTCTTCTGGGCAACCACCTGCTTTGGCATGGGGTCTTCCACAGGCTGCAGGCAGATATTTACCCCACCATGAACCTCCACAGGTTGCAGGTGGATCTCTGCTGGTGGACTGCCATGGGCTGAGGAGCACCAATGCCTCACCATGGTGCGCACCACAGGCTGCAGGGGAATCTGATCCCACACCTGAAGCAGTTCTACTCCTATTGCCTTTGGTGTCTTCATTGCTGTATGTTGTGCATATCCTCATTCCTCGTTCCAGCTGAAGTTGCTGTTTCAGTTTTTATCCTCTTCTCCAGTGTGCTCTCCCAGAGCCACCACCAGCATGGCCGATGGGCTCGGCCTTGGTCAGGAGCGGGTCTGGCCTGGAGCCAGCTGGCATTGGCTCTGTCAGACCCAGAGGAAGCTTCTGGCAGCTCCTGTGAGAAGCTGCCACTGTGCTGCCACACCCCTGCCAGTGCTACCAAAACCTTGCCACACAAACCCAATAATCTCTAACATTGTTTTTGCTTAAAAATATTTCTACAAGGAACCTTCCTCTTGCTATATATGCTTCATATAGAAGGCAGAGATGAGGAATAGATATAGACAGAACTGTTAGTTTATGAAAATGGCTTTAACCTGGTCATTATTCTCATTCTTTTTGTGAAGTAGGAATATTGGTTTTCTAGAAATGAACATGTTGTCATTTCATGATCGCAGATGGGTATAATTTCCTTAATTGAGTTTTCTCACAATCAGCATGTAGTTCTGCCTCTGATCTTCCTTTATTCATTACCAAGTCTTAATTTGTAGAGAGTTTCCTTTTTAAGTGGTTTTAGATGGAGCTCAGCTTTCCTGAGGCAGGCTTCAGTGACACTTTCTGGGCACTGTTTACTGGGTCTTTTCTTTATCAACACTAATTATGCCCTGCCCAACCTGTCTGAACACAATCTGGTTCTATAACCAAAGAAGTGCAAATTGATGATGCTTTACCCTTTTTTTTTTTTTTTAAATGAGTAAATATCTCTAAGTGGCATCCTGAGATAACCACCAACCTGAAAAAAAAATCTTTCTTATCCCAATTCCTTTGAACAACCCAAAAGCAGGTCTTCTTCCTTCTCTCATTTTAACTTCAAACATCATTATAATTTAATTACGAACATGTTCTCTTATGCAGACAGAGATAATGATTAGTAACTGATGGTACTGCAGTCTACCTTTCCAATGGAACTTGAAGGATATGCACTACTGCAGTCTAGTTACTCTTCAAGACAACGGCAGATGGCCTTGGGACTCTTGCCTTGCTGACTCTATATTTGCCTTTGGGATAAGGTAGGAGGGAATATAGTTCACTGGTAGGTCAGAGGATGGGTTACTTGGATTTCTGGTTCATTAAGTATCTTTTGGGTTTGTTGGTGTGGTGTGGAATAGCAGTCAGTGTATGATTCTGAAGACTGGCTTGTTGCCCAACTTTGAATCATCTATCTATTCTGGGTGGGATCCAGACCTCATCAGCGTTGGTGCCTGCATTCTTACTTTGGCTTCTCTGAAAGTCTATTCCATCACAGTCCATGTGATTGATTTCTGTATAATCATCTTTTTGGGGCTAATGTTTTATCATATTTGCCCCGTGTGTTGCAGATGCATGTGGCATTTTCCAAAATTTGACAGTCTGTTATCTGAGTCCCTTCTCTCCCTACAAGAGTTGGTAGCCTAAAACTGGTAGACTTCATTGAATTGGGGAGCTTTTAGGATGAAAAACATATAACACAGCAATAAAAGTAGTTAATTAGTTTGAAAGCTCCCTTCCTAAGTAAAAGAGATGAAATTCATCTCTCACATTCTTTTGTGTGAATGTAAGATTCTTTGTTTAGGTTAGAAGATTCAAATTGTTCCATGAAAAACTTTTAACTCCTCCTTACTTGCATCTTGGGTGACGACACATACGCACATATACGCACACACGGACATACATGACCTCTTCATGTTCATGTACAAGTACCTCACCTCTTCATGCTGTACAGGAACGTTTTTCTCCTGCCTTTTTCTGACCACTTTAGCTAGAACTTAGATGTCTGAGTTGTCTGAAATGTCTGAAATGAAAATTTTGGGTACTTAAAATATACTCCTTGGTTTCTGATACCTTTTATCCAAAAAAATCAGAAAAGCTTCCATAAACTCCAGGTGTCTCAATGTTATTTTTTCCTCCTTCACTTTTTTATTTTTACATCTTTCACATTGATGGAATTAGTTCATGGAGTATGTAGAAGTGACCTAGTTAGACTTTTCACATCTGTGTTGTCTTCATATATTCCCATTTCCATGGACTTAAGTTTCATTTGGAGGATCCTCACCTTCTCTGTTGCTTCCAAAAATGTTGAACTAAATTTTTCCCTTGTCATGTTACAAATATTGTCTTGCCTCCATGATATTTTTGTCTTGAGCTACACTCTGCTGAAGTCTCACAGGCATCAGATTCCTTGCCATGTAGTGAGAGAAGAGTTTTTGAGAGCTCTGCCTCTGAACAGTACCACAACCTTTCCAGATTACATGGCTTGGCTGAATTTTACAGCCTTAAAATTCATATTCATCTCATGTAGTTTTTTTCCCATGGAGTGTTATCTCTTGAGTTCCATATTTATCTGGGCCTGAATGACTGTCTGTCATTGCCTCATGATTTTTCTTCTGTCTCATTCTTTACTTTCAGCTGTCTGTTCTTTTCAGGGGTTGTCTTTCTACTGAACTTGAACAGCTACTGGTTTTGCTTATCCATGTTTAATGTTCTGATTGGGACCTCTTGAAATATTTGTCCTCCCAGAATTTTTTGGCTCTGGTTACTTTTCCATTATCACCTTTCTTCCTCTTCTTCTGCATTTGACATTTTTCCCAGATAATGCTTATCTCTGTGCATTCAGGCCTCCTACATCAACCTTCCACGTAGAGGAATAAGATAAATGATATAGATTTGCCAGAAGTTCATTCTTCCCCAGGAATAAAATAATCCTTCACATGTCACCTTTTGAGACAATCTAAGACAGTCTGTGATAAAATAGCTGAGAAATATCACTGCTTTCCTGTCCTACTTCACAGAGCATCACTTGAGTGGATGAATTTACAACGCTCAATGTTTAAACAGGTACTTGCTCTAGAGAACATCATCAAAACATGAACAATAAGCTTACTTTAGGCCAATAAGTTTTAATCCTGAAGTACTTACAAACAAGTAGCTGTTTTGGTGACATGCCATGTCTCTGTGAAATGATATTGCCCAGAGGCAACCCCAGTTGATTCCATGCCATGACAGGTGTGGTACTGAATGCCTTTTATTCTCCTTGTGTTCTCTATCCATTAGTATGCATGTTAGCTGATGATGAAATGAAGTTATGGAAAGCAATGTCAACTTATCAGTGTACTGTTTTGGCACCACGGTTAGGATGGGAAGTGCAGGATGCACAAAGGCAGATCTGAGCTAACTTTAGTCTGGAGAGCTTAGAGATCAGTGGCAGCAAACCTGTGGTGTCTTGAACTTGAAAACGTGTTAGCCACCTCTATAAGTAACCTGAGTTCTAAGCAGGCTTAGCTTTTACAAAAGGCTCTGCTGTGATCCCTCAGTGCTGATTTACCAAAGTAGCCTAAATTAAAATTAGAAGGCCATGACTTAATGCAGCACGATCAGACCTTTTGTTAAAGGTAGAAATAACCTTAGTTTGTCATACCAAGTGGATTTTAAAATACCTTACTCTGTTATGTCTGTTTTCATGTTTTCTTATTTTTCCTCTGCAGGAAAAGTCTCTTGTTCTTCCTATACCTCAGTTCCTCTGTGTGCCCATATCTGTGCACCTCTTTGTAACTTGAAGTTTCAGAGATGTGCTTGTCTATGGCCAAATGTGTCATAACCCCTTTGCAATAGCCTCATTAGCATTCACCAACACTGACCCCTTCATCTAATAACTCCAGCTATCTCAACTTCTTTATGAACAGAGCAGGAAATGCAGGGAGAAGAGTTGGAAGTTAGTCTCTAGAGGCTGGCGGAGCAAAGGGGTGTCCTGTGTAAACTTCAGTGGTCTGGACTTAATGACTGGCAACTGGAAAGCAAAAGATGGCAAACCCAGTCTGTTAGCTGGGCTCCAAATGTACAGTTAAAAAACTCAGTAATGTAAATACTCTTGTACTGCAAGCAGAGAATCCAAAATCAGTAGTGATAAAGCTGAAAAAGCGTGGACATGAGCACAGATGTAATGCCCAACCAGTCCTATTGTCACTGAGAAATATCTTTGCTGTTACCACTGGACAGATGATACATTGAAATTTTAACAATGGTACAGAATAAACTTGGTGGGTTTTTTTGGCAGTCTTGGTCCACATAAGTACTTCAGGAAGTAGAATCTGCTATGCACTCACTGGATGTTAAACCTCACATGGTTTAACCAAATCCTTGATTTACTGGTCCTGGGCTCATGAAAAAGCCCAGGTTGAAAGGGACCTTGAAAAATTATCTGATCCAACCTTTTATGGAAAAGGAAGCCTAGATGAGATTATCTAGCTCCCTGTCCAGTTGCATCTTGAAACCCTCCAGTGATGGAGTCTCTAGCATATCCCTGGGGAGGTTGTTCCTATGACTGACTGTTCTCACTGTAAAAAAATATTTTTCTATATAATTCTTATATCAAGATGAACAGTTTTTTTGTTTGTATTTAATGGCTAATTCTGCTAGAGGTTAAGGATAACCCTGTGTAGATTTTCCCTTTTCCTTTCCTAAAAATTCCTTTCCTAAAATCTCCTTTCACCTTTACCAAACTCTTGGATGATCAGAAGCTACAATTTTCTTCCCTTTTCTTCTCTCTCTTCCTTCTTCTTCCCTCTGCTTCCCATTATATCAAAGATCATGAACAGCATGTAACTGAACTGAGGGAAAGTGGAACAGTTTCGCAGTGCACATTTCTTTTCCTTAAACAGCAAAGGATACTGCTGGAACTGGCTGTTCTGCAAATATTCCTTTGATCCTGAAACCTGATGCCCACCTGCAGGACTTTAAATTTTTGGATTTTTTGCTGTGTTGCTTGCCCATGATCCTTGGGGTGCTTAAGAGTAACAGTGAGAATTTTGACCATCACCTTTATATTATGCCTCTAAACACAAAGGTCTTAAGAAAAAAGCTACAACTTAACCAACTTAACACTTTTTGTAGTAAGAACATACTTTTTTTTTTTTTTTTTTTGTATATGGCTTTCATATCTTCTTCACTGAAGCTCTTCTAAAGCTGTCATCCTCTGTAGAAGTGGCATAGAAGTGATAGCATTAAAAATAGCATGACCCAGGAATCATTTGCCTTCTCCTGTGGTGTCTGAGCTTGGAAAAATTGTCCAGAGTACTTGCAGTCTACAGGCTTCAGAATAAAAAGGAGCTGTGCTCTTTAACTGAACTTTGCTTAGAGGACAAAGCAAATGAAAGTGCTGCTTGTGTGACTGAGACCAATACAGCAAGTTGGAAAATCTGATAAAACTGTTCTTCTATTTGGACTTGCTCTCAATCCCTTGATAAAGTGTTCTTTTCCTCTTGGTACATGAGGTTAAATGTATTTAGGAAATAATATTTGTCCTTAGTTTTGCACTTTTATCTGAATGTTCTGGTGTCATTTTAACTCTGCTAATAAATCGGGAATTTCAGTAGCAGACCTGCAAGATTTGCATAGATATTATTTGGTGCATTTTATTTCTCAGTGTTTTAAGCAATGCATAATATTTCTTTTTTCTTTCAGTCTAGGCCCAAAAAACACACCAAAAAGAGCCAATCCACCAGAGCTGTGTGACTGGAAACAGACTGATGAATAACTATAATTCTTTAACTGTTTTGACAATGAGGCTTTGTAGCTTCATAGAACCCTTTCTTCCCAGCTCAGTCAGGCCATTGGGCTTAAGATGTATTAATATTTGTCAGTGGTAGGTTTCTGTAACATTTGATTTCTGCTGGGAGTTTCTTGCCTCTTCAGAGTTCATAGAGATGACCAAGTCATTGTGTCTTCCTGCTACAGAGCATTTTTTAGCCGGAATTATTTCTTGTCACTACAAAGCAAAACCAGCTTTTAATTCTATGCCTGGAATTCCAGTGGTGCCTGCTAAAAACTGTTGTAATGCCTGAGGCTCCTGTCATTCTCTTAGTGGGTTAGAAGTTGGAGGGACAGGATATAGATCCTCTGGCACAGCTTTGGAAAACTGGAGATTATCTTCTGTGGTTTTAGAGTAATTGAAAATCTTAGATTGGCACCAGCAACCAGCAGGCAGAATATCTCTTCACATTTTCAATCCTTTGTTTCATTAGAATGCTTTAGAAAATAATTACTGTTTGTGAAGGAAGCCACATCACTGAAAAACACTATTTGAGTTCCAGTTGAAGTACCAGTGGCTTAAAAGCACAGAGAAGCCATCCAAGACCCACACTGTCACTTCAAAACCTCAATTGATGCTGTCATATACAGCAGAATGTACATAATCCTTCACTGTTTCTATCAGAAATTATTGGATTGCTTTATGAATGTCAAAAATTCCAGGTTATTAATACAGTTGGCAGGCAAACTGGTTAAGCCTCTGTCTTCCACAGTCATCCACTGACCTCACTGTGGTTTTGACTCTGCTGGTGTTCAGAGGAACACAGATTCCCAAGTTTTCTCTTGGGGGATGGTTCTCCCACGATTAAAGCATCTGCATATCTTTCATGGTCTTGGTCTTCATGGTTTAAGCTGATTTTGGTAAACTTGCTGCTCCTCCTTCTAAAAAAAAAATAGGAAAAAAAAGAAAGAAAAGAAGGCTAGAGCTGTTCCTGGAATATACTATGACTTCATGTCGGCATGAAGTGCCAACATGCACGTGGAATGGAAGAGTAGCAAGAAAAATGACTTCTGCAACTTGGGTGGTATTTTCTACATGAGAAATATCCCTCTTTTCTGACTGCCAAGCTATTTCACTCAGGCTCTAAATCTGTTTTGTATACAGAGGAGAGCTAAGAATTGTGTGTGAACTTGTGTTTCTGCCTTCGTCCTGCCTGATTGACACATGTGTGCCTGAGTGTGTGAATAGGACCCAGTCACTTCTGTCCTGGGATGTGTGAACATGTGCTCGTGCTCTGCCTCATGGATCTGCAAACTTCCTACTATGATGCTGTGTGTTCACATCAGTGGACAAACCCACAACCACATCCAACTCTCTCTTCCTTTAAACAGTGGGAACAGACAGTTTTTATTTTGAGCAGAAATCATGTATCTGGGACCTTAAACATGCTTTGATGTTCTTGCTGTTTTTAAAAGTCCTTACTCAGCTGCTGTGTTGTGAAATGTGGCTCTGTGAGAATCTCCTGACTGTGAAATATGAGGATTTTTTTTTTTTTTGCTGGTCAGCAGTGGGATTTTGTGACCTCCAGCCTATATCTGTACAGTACATCTTGTATGTGTTCATTAGTAAGACAGCACAGTGCCTCCAGGAAATGCATTCTTTTGCAGTGGGCCATATGGGTAGCTTTGCATTTTTATGATGAAGATGGGAAGATAAGTTTTGTTGCTTACTCTTTTTTTCTTTCTTAAAACTCTTACTTGTGTTTTGTTCCTGCATATAGTTGAGGCATCCTAAAAGATGCCTGAGATAAAGCAGAATTCAGCTCCTTAACAAGCAACAAACTATTAGATTTCTTTTTTCAAAGTTTAGAAGGACTAATTTTTAAATCTTGGCTGTTGCTAAAAAAAGAAAAAAATGAATAGCAAACATACTAGCTTAACACCAACAGGTAAGAAGTTGAAGACTGAAGTAGTTTTCAACCATATCAAGATGGGGCTAAAGCAATATTAAAAAAAGCCAAATAGTCTTCCATCCATGTGCATGCAGGCACTCATCCTGTGTTTCTATGCAGCGTTCCTAGGATATCAACTTGAAAATGATGAACTTCTGTTGCTTTAGATATAAAGGAATTATTTGGGTAGTTACTTCTTCTTACTCAAGCACATCCCAGTTCTGGAGATAGTGAAACGTTCACATTCCAAGCCATTATGTTTCAATAGGAAATGAGGAATTTATGTGGAAACATGGAGAGTCTCCCTCAATTCAGGGGAAGTAATTACTACTGTAAATGGTGCCGAAGGCTGTTTCTGGCTTGTATCTTACAGATATTGCCAACTGTTGCTTAAAGACAGGCAAAAGCACTACTCCATAGCAGATGATAGAGAAGACCATGCTATATGCCAGCACTGAGAGGAAAAGATCTGACTTCTTTATGGCTGTTTCTGAAGTCTCTTGATCTATGAGTTTTAAATTGTTGCCCACTTTAAGCATACACCTGTGTAATTATTGGCAGCTTCATTCTTTGGTCATTATTTCAGCTTTACTTCATTTTCTTTTCTTCAAATATGTTCTTTATTGAGGAGCTGCTGCCCCCAAACTAACAATTGGTGTCTCAGTCTCCCACTTAAATTTGACTGAAAAAGAAGCAGATAAAACCCTTATTTCTGTATCCCTGCTCTCTCTCATCCATGTTCCAAATGGTGTTTTGCTGTCTTTCTCCTTACAGGGGCAGTGCTTAAATCTGTCTCTAGCTACTGGGAAAAATGAGGTTTCTGTGGCTGCATTCCCTCTCTGTCTCCCTCCCTCTCTCTTTCCCTTTCTCTTGCCTCTCTCTCTTTTCCCTCTCTCTGCCACTCTCTCGTCTCTCTCTCTCTGGAATATTTTCAAACCGTGCATGAAGTGAACACAGAAAACCAGAACTTGTAGTTCTCCAGGATATCCCTGTTTTCCTCATTGAGAGAGTTTTATTGCAGTTGATAATCCAAGACATTTCTCAAGATGTATTCATGAGTTACTTATACAGCCAAGTACAATGTTCTTTGTGTTTTCTTTAACCCATCCCTGGTTCCACTGTACATTGTTTTCCTTCTGACTGCGGTGGGGCCCCATATTTCAGGACCTTGTATTGGCAGCAACAGCAACAGAAATCAATATTAAATTTGAATAGAAATAGTAAGGTTAGAAAGTCCTGTTACAGTAGCAAAATGTAGCACTTTAACAACCCTGCCAAGGGGGACCAAGTAATCATTTTAGCTGGAATCTTGTCTTTAATGGAAGCCAATGCATATTCCCCTGCAAGTTACTTGCCAGTGTCCCTGCTCTCAACCTCTGGTCGACTTACATCTTGAAGAACAATGATTTTGGCAAGGAAAATAGAAAAGCATTATGCTGAGGAAAAGATGAGCTAGACGTCATG
Source organism: Hylia prasina (assembly GCA_013397195.1). NCBI lineage: Eukaryota > Metazoa > Chordata > Aves > Passeriformes > Sylviidae > Hylia > Hylia prasina. Next base: position 220,944 of record VYXD01003870.1, read on the forward strand.
GTCATCCTAGTCATCCTATACACATCACACAGTTTAAGATTCCCATATTTCCTACTTACTGGCAGAGATAATCTTTCTTCTCCATTGTCCTGGAGGCATTTGGCGCAGTTAGAGTTTAGGGAAAATATCACCCTTCTTTACAGTTTTTGTTTTTTTGGTGTTTTTTTTTTTTTCAAATTAAAAAGGTGGTGGAGAGGACATTTTCTTTCTGACTCTCCTGTTCAAGGTGCACTTAAATTCTGAAGGTTACAAATACAGCTTTTCATAGCTTTTTTTTTTTTTTTTTTCCCTAGTTAAAGTGTCTGTCTTGCATCTCTAGGTATTTTTCTTATACACAGTATGCCCATAGTGCATACAGGAATTCTCTGTCCCTGGAAACATTTGTCTGCAGTGAAGATCACAAAGGTTGTACCAAGCAAGCAAGTAGGAGGAACCTACTTGCTGTTTCTGAGGAAATAAGCTACATCATTATTAAGTAGAACTTAATGGGATTCAAAACAGTAGAACCAGAGTGCTTTAATTTGTTCAAAAGCAAATTAGGGGAAGAGACTGTATCTTTCTCAGAACATTATGAGCAACCTGACAAATGAGAAAAATCAGGTGAACAGGTCACAAGGAGAGCCTCTGAGTTCAAGTGGTGTTGGTGGGAACAAAATAATGCCATCATTAAAATTGCTGGGATTTGTAACTTGTAGTTGTCTTGAAGAGTAAGCAAATTTGAGTCAAGTTCTTGGCTTGTTTACACCTTGCATCCCACTGGAGACCAAGGGCACCTTTGAAATGCTAAGGAAATCCTACAGAAGTCAGATGTTTTTCTATGAGTAAGCAAAGAGTTTGGCCAGAGGCAGCGAACTTGTAGCTATTTCTTAGCTTTGTGGCAGTGTAAATGTTTTCTGGTTGCATCAGTCACAAATACATACTACACTGGAAAGAAAATTACATTTGAGCAGTATTCCTAAATGTTTTACCTGCAACGTCTGAGAGTCAGGCATATACCTGATATATATATATCTATACCTGATGAACTACAATTTGGTGATCAACCAGTGAGCTGGATCTACCAGTGGATGTTTGCTAAGGTGCAGAAAGAATTCTTGTGGTGAAACTTGTATTTTGCAGGTTCAATATTCTGTTACATTGACACAGAGGCAGGAGACATTTAGAAGCGCTGAAGTACAATGAATTTTGTTGCAGTCTGATAGGGTTTTTGTTGGAACTTTTTTGTTTTTCTTTTTCTTTTTTTCAGCTCACTGCTACACCCCAATCCTTTTCCCCTGAAAAAAGTCCACAAAAAACCAAAATCAACCCTGTCTTGTCCTCTTGGATCTTGTTTCTCCTTTTCAATTTGTAGTCTGTAGTGCCCTACACTAAAAGAATTGCTGCTTTCTCTATAACTGAGCAGTCCTACCATACTACTAGACTTATGAAATTCTGTAATGCTTTCATTGATGGAGAAATACTGGGGTTTGGAGAAGGACATGAAAAAGCTCTTGGGGATGAAACTTACTTTGCTGCTGTTTAGTATAGTGGAGGTCACAGGATGTGATTATTATCCCTTCTGGAATCTCTCCTGTGCAAGACAATGAAACAATGAAAATAAACCCCTAGTTTCTGCATAACCTGGTTACTTTAAATGAAACTGTTGGTCCAAAAATCAATCTGATCTTGAAAACAGGACACTTAGGTTCTGTTTTTGACTCTTCCAATACTGTTTTGTATAGCTGTAGTTTTATGGTTTCTAATTCTCATTCTTTATTTAGAGTTAGGAGAAAGAGAACTCCCTTAATCATGACCTGAGGCTAAACTCATTGATATTAGTAAAGCATTTACTGATCCTTGGTAAGGAGGGTCAAGGAATAAGGTAATTGGAATGGTTATCAAACATGGATTGATTAATGTCTTTGGCTGTTGAGACATCTCCTGCCTGTTGTAAATGGGAGTCAGAAAAAAAAATACATTATACCCTGCAGTGACAAATCTGCTTCTACCTCTATGAGAGACAGTAAATAAGAAGTTATTAGGTGAGATTTCTGCAGTTTGTGCTCTGCAAGAGGTCATTTTTGGTAATAATGGTCCATTCTCACCTCCACCTAACAGGAATATCTTTCTGTCAGGTGCTGTGTAGCATGACCTGTACATGTATCCATAAAGCATGAAATTTAGAGCAGAATTTGTGTATGAAACAAGTCATCACCTGAACACTAAGAACTTGCAGGAGGCTTTTAGTACTGGTGTGGGGAGGGACAATGGCCTTTTGCAAGGGGGTCTAATGCAGAAGAGGGAAGTACAACCATTTTTCTGTACCTGTTTTTTTCTCTGCCATCTTTTTGAGTGCTTAGATTCTTGGAATGGATGACCTTATGGCATAAACTGCTGTCTGTATAGATATTGTAACCATTCAATAGCAGTACTAATCTGGTGTGGTGAATTCAGTGCCTCATACTTTGTATGGTTTGAGATTGTTCATCCCATTATCCATTAGTTCATTATCCATTATAACCTACTTAGGGTGGTCCATTATTAGCAGTATTTTATGAAGGTGTTGCTATGATTATGTGATTGTAATCAATGGATTCAAAGGCAAACTCACCCACTCTGAGGTGAATATGGTACAACAGAGAATGCAGAGCAAGCATAAGATAATATTTGGGGTGAGAGAATTTTTAATACTTTCTCTGGGTCTCATGCCTGGCCATAGAAGATGCTGCCAATGCTGATTTGACTATTATTCTTTGTAGCTAAGCTCCAGCGAGGGGCTAAAGGAGAAGCTGCCACTACTCCAAGGACCTTTCAGTATAAACAATCTGATACAGAGTTTGTGGAAACAGTACTAATTTAAAAAGTAAAAGCAGGACTGGGGTTGTTTCTTATGCAAGAGATACTGCCACTGTATTACTGCTTGGAGGGGAAAAAATCTAGTGCTTGGAGCCTTGTCCAAGTGGGAATTCAGACTGGATAAGGTGTTACTGGGAGTTCCCCAAACACTTCTTTGCTAGGAAGAGCTGCTGTCCTGGTGTGTAACTGTTCCAGTGCACTGCTTTGGTGTAAGGGAGGGTTAAGCTCCAATGTAAACACTTGAGCTTTGTTTCTTGGGAAAAATGTGTTTCATTCATTACAATTGCAATGAATTGCAATTTACCCCTAAGCTCAGGAGAAAAATGGAAGTGAATATAGTGTCAGTCTCTTTTCTCAGGGCTAAAGGCAGACAGGCCACAAATGGATCCCTACCCTATCTCCTCAAACATACAACCCTCTCTCTGGCTGTAGAAGCCAGGGACAAATGAAGCCTGAGTAGTCTGGCTCTGGAATGTGCAACAGGGCAATGGCATACACACATGCATATCTCCATTCAGGGGTAACTCAAGATGTAATGTTGCCTCTGCTTCATCTGCATTTTCTTTTGAAAGACTAAAGTTCTTCCCTCAGGTAAAGATGGTGGTCAGGGATGACAGGATACAGGAAAACAGTGGGATTTTCTGCTTGTCTTTGAAGCTGTACCTGTCCTGCTGGTGAAATTATATACTTGTTCCGTGCTTGCCTGGTAGTTTTAGGATGTTTGCAGCAATAAGCTTTTGAATTTTTTCTGTATCTGTCAATAGTGGTCAAGCCAGAACTTCAGTGGTTAGCCTGAAAGGGTATGAAAGGCAATGAGGTGCTGTCATACTTCAGCTTGCACTCGTGCGGGGGAATCTACCAGAGGATTGTGTGGGATGCCTTGCATAGAGTGGCTAGAAAGCAATTAAATAAGGCATGTTCCCATTTGAAAACTTAAAGTATAAGGAAGGGCACCAGATGTTGTTTCTGCTAACACGTGCTGAACAACAGTGAATCCAACTGCAGCTTTGCTAATGCCATCTGCCATTGCATTTTAAGAAATTAAAGGGTCCTGGACCACTGTAGTTCTTCCAGCACATGTAATCTAACTGAGAGGAAAAATAATTCCTGTTTACTCAGTCAGTGCATGGACCCCTGGTGCACCTATCTTTGCCTGTGTCTCTACTTTTATACCATCATTTAACACTGGTTTTTGGACAGCTTATTCTATTTTCTCTTCTCTGCAAAATCTCAGTTCGTAAAACAAGCTGAAGAATGTTAACAAGGAATGCTTCTCTGACAGCTATGTGATATGCTATCTTGTATGTGAAGAATATGCATGGTGTCCTCCAAAGTTTTTGTAGACACAATTCATGTGCCTTGTGAGGACACAAGGGAATTATGTTATAAGCCTTGCTTTCCATGAAAAGTAGGATCTAAGTCCAGTCATAACTTCTGTTTTGCTGGATTTATGATCCTCTCTAACTTAGACTCTCATAAGAGCTGAAGGAGATCTTAACTGGAAGTTTTGGTCTAAGCAGTTCTGGGGTACCACTAAAGGAGCCGTAGACTGAGAAGAGAGGGAGACAAGTATGTGGTAGTATGGCAAAACACATTTTGGTTTTAACACAATGAGTTTGTTTTGAAATTTGAAAAAAATATTTTGAGAATACCAATAGGTGTGTTCTTGGATGTCCTCTGTTCAGACCCATACAAACATGGCACTAATTGGAAAGCACTGGTAGGTGTTCTGTGTGCTATATAAAAATGCATTAGAATAACTCTTCTAGTTACTTTCCTTGACCCTTTTTTCCCTTCCATCTTACAGAAAGTTGGGGTTGGATAGTCCTTGTTTAGGCAGCTGGAGAGAAGTGCACGTGGCTTTGGCACATGCATGTAAGATGTATCTTACAGTGCTGCTGGCCACGGAAATTTCTGTGGGTAAATAAGATTTCTGTCTCAAGGACTGTCCATATGGCCCCTTTCATCAGCACTAATTCCACTTAGATTAACTGCACAGCACAAATATGGGTCAAAGCCTGGATTGTTGGGAGAATGCGTTCCTGCTTGCAAACTTCTTCCCACAGAAGTACTTGTTGGCAGCTGAGATCATAATGCTCACACTCCTCACAATAACCCACTTTGAAATGTATTTAGAGAGGGGCCTTGGCAGTCTGCTTGCTGCTTTTTCCTACAAAGTGCAGGCCTTGGTTTGTAATCCCACTCAGCGCGTCAAGGCATCAGCTGTGGGCCGCTGTCTTCGCAGACTTTATCTAGCATGAGGCAGGGCATCTGTGCTTGGACTAGCAATACTTGACCACTTCAGGTACATCTTTAGCAAGAGGGGAGGAAGTAGTCTACTCTTGGAAGTGCTGCCTTGTTTGTTACAGAATTAAACCTGCTGGGTTGTTCCTGTGAACACTATGTCCTGACTGCAAGTGGTGAGAGGAGATCAAGAGACCCAAGGGGAAGCAGGAACAGACCTCATGGTGTCCCTGGCTCACAAGTGTCCATGGTTACACTGAAAGCTGCTTCTTGCTTTTCTTTCTCCTCTGTCTACCCTACTGGTGGCAAAGATTGTGTTGCAGACAGTCACTCCTAGTGCTGTAGTTCTGTTGTTTCCCATTGTGCCAGGACACCTTATGGGGAAAATTATAAAACTTAGCCATAAATGGCCTGCTTCATAAAGTCAGGATGAAACTTACCATGTGAATGAATTTTGTTTATTTTTTTGCATCTGAGGTGATCTTGAGCACTAAGTTCCTACTGATACTTTATTAAGTTTTTCCTGAATTCACTCATTCACAAGGAGAAATGCCTTTCAGCCAGACCTGGAAGTGCACTGAGCACAGGCTACCCTAAGCAATGAGAAATATAAGTTAGAGACCAGAACCTGCCCACACCGGTGTGAGCACAGAAGATTGTTTCAGTGCCACTAGCCTTCCCATGTTTGTCGCCACTCTCTTTCCTTCTGCTCTGGACAGACAAACTATTGACAAATGATCAGGAAATAAGTCATCACAGTAGAGAAAACTGTCCCTTTAGATGCTGAGGGAGGACTGCAAGGACATGCAAGTAACAGAAGCATAGTTTTGATGTTAAGGCACTTAGTTTGGTTGGCAGATTTGCATGCCTGTTTCTGGGGCTAATACTGCAGTACAGAAATAGGGGATGCAGTGAAACTTTATTCACTGGAGCTAAGGGCCTCAAGGGTACAGAACCCAAGGCAGGTGTTTGCTTCTTGCCTCTACTATGACTTGGGTTTTAGACAACTTTTGCAATCACATTCTGCATGGATGTATAGTGCCCCCCTCACCCGCCTTTGTAGATTAAAAACATTTTGTAGATTAAAGATTTTATCAAGCACCTTAAAATTAAAGTGGACAGGGCAAAGGTAGGTGCAGTTTTGAGTAGATGGTGGTAGAATTTCTCACCTTTTTCCTGGCCTTATGGTCTTATGCCAGTGTGAGGTGTCCTCCCACCCGCTTAGTAACACTAAATGGTTAAAGGCAGGGCGTTCACTGTGAAGGTACACAGGCTTCAATGTGCATCCTAACTTTAAGCAGTGCAGACAGAAATCAACATACCCGGGGAAATTTTGTTTAATTATTTTAATACATTCATAGATGATGATAGCTGCTTGTGTTGCACACAGTCATGCTTGCAAAGGCATTCCTGGCACTTGTAAGAAATTTGATACAGAGAGTTGTTCTAAAACTCTGAATGGCTTGCACAGCCTGGAAGATGAACAGTCTTATAAAATGATGTATTTCCTATGCATGATTGTAAAACACTTTAGGATCATTAAGTAAAAAATATTTTTGGGCCAGAATGTTTTGCTTTCTTTATGAGAGTGTATTTTTTTGGAAGCCTTTTACTGTTGTTTTGAGACCACCATACTAGGAACTTTCTTCAGTATTTTCCCATTTCTTTCTCTTCTAAATGCAGGGAGTACAAAATATTCTTCTGGCATTTGAGCTGCAGTTATTTTGAGTGGCTACAAACAGAGGGAAATGTGTTTCTGTGGTAGTTACTGCAGAGAAAGAATTTTGCTGAAATGTCTCTCCCCCACTGCCCTTTGGTGGCTGCAGAAAAGAAGCCAGTGTTTGAGGCCCCAGCTCTGTGCATCTGCTGGATCAGTTTAAGGCCAATTTCCCCCCCTCCCCCTGCCCCTCTTTCCATTAGCAAACTAGATATAAAACAGAAGCCATTGGATAAATAGGAAAAATGTGTAGCAGAGGAAGCCCTTGTGATTAGGGAGCTGTTAACCAGTTATTTCATGTCCGGCTTTCAGTGTATTTATAAAAATGATGCTATTCAGTGACACGTCGAATTACTATAAATGGTATTGGCTCGGTTACTTTCTCATGGAAGCCAACTTGCAATTTATTTTTAACTTGGGCCCACTGATTATTTTTAAAGTTAGTGTAGTATTTGTTAAAGATGCTAAAGTGGCAGGCAAAGCGTGGGCAATATACATCAAATTTGCTCACAGCCTGTCTTGCTCGTGCACTCCAGAGTCCTGTGAAACCTCCTTAGGAGAGAGCAGCTCGGTCAGTGCCTGTCCATTTGCTGCCTGGCTGTCCTGGGGAGAGGGCTGATTGATGTGATTTGTGGCAGCTGCAGTGCTTGGTTTTGTGATGTGGAAGCTTGTCCATTAGGAGCTGGCCCAAGACCCAGTAAACCCCTCCTCCCTCCCTCTTTTTCCATTGATCGCCAGCAGCCGTCACATCATTACATGCATTTATAATGTCCTTGTCGAGACTTCACTGTGTGCACATGGTTTAAATCAACAGCTTCCCAAATAGGGGGAGCAAAAGTACCAGAACTCCCTACCTGACTCCAACAATGTGCTTGTAAACTTTGGGGACAGGGAGAAAGAAAAATACAGCTCGTGGAAAAGTGCCAGGAGGTTCTGAGTCTGCAGTTCACACTATGCTTTGGACAAAAAGGTGAGTCTTGCATCATGGTCTAAATGTAGTGAGGCTTAAGCTTCCACACAATTCTTCTGGAACAAATTTCATAGAACAGAAAATCTTTGCAGCGGCAGTGGGACCTGAGGCAGATTCTCAAAGCCGTCACTGTCATACTAAGGCATCTGTCAGGTCTGGTCCACTTGGTGAATGTTATCACTAATAAGTGATAACTAGAAATGTGGAAGGAGATCATTGCAAGCCTGGAACATGGGTATTATCTCCCTTGCTTTATTTTAGGGGGTAGATTTCAGTCCTTACCACACTTTCTGGAGTTTCCAAAGTCTTCAAGGCTATTGTAAATGAGATATCTGTGGGACTAAAGCATTGTACAAAACTGTCTCAAAGACAGCTCTGGCCTGGGTTGTGACTTGAAGATGAGAATCTTACACAAGTGCTAGGGAGCCATTTCCATGATAATTCAATCCCAAAGAGCAAGCACTCATTCCAACAGCACAGTCTGGTTTCCAGTTATATTCCCCCAAGAATCAATACCTAAACAGTAACTCTACTCTGCATAAAATAACAACACTTGAAATTTAGATTGAACAGACACTTCCATGGAATATTCAGTAGAGTTTTTTTACACTGGGACAAAAGGAGTATGCAAGCTTGGTATATTTTTTCCTTCTTTGTTTTCTCTGATCCTGAGAGATCCGGTGCATCATAGAAAATGTTGCTTTCAAAGCATTCAGCCTGTCCTTGGTATCCATCCAGTTCATGTGTCTTGGGAGATCCTTCTTCATAATATTTACATTTGATATTCTAATTGGAATGGAGAAGACAGCATTTGTTTGTACATTGCTGGGGTGAGAAGCAGAGAGTTTTTAGTCATACCACAGGACAGCCTTTTTGCTAACAGGCTGTTTTCTAGTCTGGAAATTTTATAACCTACTTAGAAATAAGTGTCTCTTGGCTGAGGTTTAATAGCAGATGCATTTGTGATGTCTCCTCTGATTATTCAAGTACTGCTACTTAAGTAGGTGAAATATAATTAAGAATAATTGAAATTAATTCATTTTGACTCATCTTTGGTTTTACTGCTACTATAGTTGACAGCAGAATTTAGTCCTTGCAACCATTTAACCAGGAAATGGCTTTGCCTTGTCTGCATCTCAGTGTCATCATCTGGCAGACACAGGGAGGGTTATGTTACTTTGAACTGTTTGACAAACCATAAAATCCTTTTCTGTGATCCAGTACCCCTTCCCTGCTTGTTGTGTTTATTTCCTTACTGGTTAATTCCTTGTTTAGTAACTTAATGATTGTAAAGACCCTTTCAGTGTGCTCACTGCTTGCAGGGACTGTCTCAACAGAAGATGTCCTCTGGTAGGCAATGGAAGTATAAGGAAGAGGAGGAAATAAGATAAAGTAAAAAGTCAGACCATACTTGGTTCAGCATCCTGGTCACAGCCCAGCATGGTTGTGCTGGAATCCTGCTGATGGAATGTCCTGACATTATGGTGTTTATTTCTACCACAGCCCTGAAATGTAAACAGGACATCGTTGGATGCTAATTCAAGGGACTGGAAATGACTGAGAATCCTGGACTACTGGGCTATTGGTAGGACACAAGGAAGTGAATTTTACAGGAGGATTGGCATATGGCATTAGCAGTGCACGGGACCACATGTCAGAGGAGGTGTTTTCAGGAAGGTGTCTGACGTATGTTTGTGGGGAGGAACAAAACACAGCAGTAGGGTCAAAAGAAGTCCATCAAAATATGCAGAGAGTTTGCCTTCAGCCTGAAATAGATACAGAATAAATGGCAGGTTATCATAGTGGGATTTATTTTCCTCTGTACCTTATAATGCAATAGTGAATTCATCTGAGGGATAGGAAAGTGGAAGTGAGGTGGCCAAGTTACGTCTCTTGCTTCAGCTCTAGGGCCCAGAGGGCATGGATAGGAGGTAGCACAGTCAGGAAAGTGTTGGTTTAAGTGTTTTAATGCACGAGAAAGTTGGCTGTGCTTCTCTTAGGCAGAGCGAAATAAATGAATGGATATTGAATTCCAGTCATGGCTCCCTCCCCCATGAAATGGAAATGGGCACATACAACTTGTGTAGGATGGTGCCTGCTGGGCTGTGTGTGGGGAAGAGCGAGATGAGCATGACAAAGCTATCACCATGTGCTGTGAGGCACTTGAGACTCATGTTGCTGGGAAGAGGGTTGCTCCCCACCTTTATCCTGTTAGGAGACTGTGACTCCTACAAGGACCAGCTGCTAATGCCTCCTCTGTGGCACCCCTTGCAGCAGTGAAGACAGAACTGTGTTGTAATGAATATAAAGGGGGGTCCTTATTGAAGTTGCTAAATGCATACAGACTGTAATTCAGGCTGGCTCTCTGGCTTCCAGACTGGCTGCCTGATGTTGCCACACAAGGTCTCCCTAAGTCTTGCTCTGGCGTCTGTAGCAACAAAAGCACTGACTAAAGAGAGACACAGGTATTCTGTGCTGCCAGTGCTGTTCACTGGGGTTTTTGTAATAACTCTCCACACACTCTGCTGGATGCATTTTGCAGCAAGGCATATTTTTGTATTAGGTATCCTTCAACTATTTTCACAAGTATCTAACTGGCAGGGTTGCCAGTGTTGATACCTTTTTAGTGAAGTGCGTTGAGCCTCTGCTATGCTGCTTGGGCTGGGTTTCCATCCGGATCAGAAACTGGAAATTTATTACTTGGAACTGGTTTTTAAATGTCAAACTGACACCAGTTTCTTACTACTTACCAAGTCCTGAGGGCAGACTAACATTCCTGACGCTGCTGTAGGTGTTAATGGTTTCATCAACTCAAGAAGCAGGACGCCCTGAACTCTGCTCTTGGCAGCTAGTAAAGAAGGGAAACTGACTTTCAAATATTTTGTTTTTAAAGTTGTTGTGGTTTTTAAATGATGTTTACATTAGCAAATGGGAATTTGTGAGACAGACTTTTTTTTTTGTTGTTGACTACTTAGTTCCTAGAAATCAAATTGATAGTAAAGCCTCAGTAGGCTGCTGGAACTAGTCTTGCCAAGCACCTCTGCAGATGCAAGAGAACAAGAATGTGTGAGTGGGCTTACTGTGGGTGCAGGCCTATGAGTTTCATTTACTTGGTATGATTTCTCTGCCTCAAAGTAATCAGGAAGGATATTATTATGCAGATACCAAGATTTTTTTCTATATTGCTTTCAGTTGCATGCAAATAGCTCAAAAGCCTCGCTCCAAATCTGGAGAGATTCCAGGATGTGGGTTTTGGTTTTGTTTTTAGAATAGTTTCTGTCTTGTGCTGTGCAGGAAGATGGCATGGTGAGCAGTGATGAATACTTAAAATCTGAATTAACTGGCACTGCTCTGGGCTCTACCATGTACTTGCTGAATGGTCTTAAGTAGACCATCATTTTCTTCATACCTGTATTGTGATATCCTTGTATCCTGCCAGGTTGCCATGAGAAATAACTTCTGTTTTAAACTTGACTAACTCCTTTGATCCAATAATGAACTGTATTTCAAGTGACCATTGTATATGTGGCAGACTGCTGCAGAGGTCATAAATGGAACATTATGGAATTTAACATTGATTAATCCCACCTATTGATGCATGGGACTCAAAAGCTTATCCTGTAATTATTTATAGACGTGCTTAAAAGGTGACTTGATGATCACTATTTACAGTCAGCTGTACAGAGAACATTTGGTGATGGTGTTTTCAGTCTAGAAAAAGTCTGGACCCTGACTCTGGGAATTGAAACTTGGCAGATGAAACAATTTCTAAAGTGAGAGGCAGTTTACTGAGAGTTGTGGTAGATTTTCTACTGCTGGAAATCTTTAAATCAGATGAGATGCCTATTGAAAAGTTATATTCTACTTCAGGCAGGAATTAATTTATAGCAATGTTATGGCTTGTGCTGTGTATGAGGTCAGACTAGCTGATTGGTAAAACCCTTTCAGCTTTATAGCTAATAAGATTTTTTTATCACATTGGTGAGTGTAAGTCTCGCAGAGGCCAGTGGAAGCCAAATAAACCTGAGGCCAGGGTTTTACACTGTCGCCTTTCACATCCTTCATGCTTCCAGCCTGTGTTCACTTGTTGCCCAGCTACCATACAGAAATACCTTCCTGTTTTGCTTTTATCTCCTTAGCACTGCATGGTTATCACTTAGCTTGCTACCAACCTGCAGTAATTTGCACGCAGGTTTTAAAATTGTGGGAGGTTTCTTTTTTTGTTTTGAAAAGTGATAAACTCTGAGGAAATCTAAGAAGCAGCACATCACGTTGTGGACACAACGGGTAATTCCTGCTCTGCTATCCCTTTGGCAATCATTGATATAGAGCAATTATTTGTATTTGTATTTACATTGTTTTAGTTTTTCTCCCCAAGCACTGCAGCATACAAAACTGCTCAGCAAAAGAAAGGACTTTTGGCTGCTCAGTTGTTCCCCGTCTTATGTCAGAGAGAGAGATTTGCTTTTAATTTCCCACCTGTAGCTTATGGTACAAGACAATGAGCCCAGTGGGTTGTGTTCATTCTGTCTCTTACTGTGTGATATGCTACCTGTTTTTAGCATAGAGTGGAGGCCACAGCTCAGGGGTAAAGGAGAACTTCCATGTCCTTGACCAAAGCAGCAGCTGAAGGACTGTGGCTGGTGGTAGCCTAGAGGTGTTGGAGAGGATTTGACTGAGTTACTGTTCTCAAAAGACAGCCTAAGTCTTAGAAGCTGTTCATCTCCCTTACTGACACTGGTGGTTAGACTTTCAAAAGAGCTCAGTATGTCTCACGCAAATTTTTCCACTGAGATTTTCCCATTGAAAAGGTCTGTACTCAGAATTGCCAAATTTTGAAGAAAACACAGATTTTCCCAAATGTTTCCACATTCTTATGAGAGCTGGATATTTCAAAATGTGTGATAAATACATGTTTCTGGCATGATTTATTTGTAACTATTTCTTTCTCTTTTTTTTTTTTAAATCCTATTGAATGCTATGCAATCAATGGTGATAGATTTTTCTAAATTATTTTCTTTATTGTATTAATTTTTGGGTTTTTTTTCAGTAGAAGAGGAAAGTATTGGTGAAAGGCGAAATGTCTTTGTTGTTCCTTTTCTTTTAAAAAAATTACCTTAAAAGGCACCCCCAACACTAGAACAGCTTGAACTTTCTTGTAAAATTACTTTTTTTTTTTTTTTTTTTTCTTTTTCAAGCCAGTTCTTTTTCTTTTTAACCAGGTCTGTCAATAAGCTGCACTACTTTGGATTTTCGCTTCCTGTCTTTCATTGAAATGGGACCTGGTTAGTTTTGTGAAAATTTGTTCTTGAGGCAAGAGCCAAAGTCTCTTTCAATTCTAATTATATAAATTCAGTATGTCTTGTTCACATAGCAAGTGAAGTTTGAAGATTGTATGTATAATTCTCTTTTTGCAGGCAACAATGGTGAAGAGTGCTAGGCTGCAGAGCAGACTGATAAGTGCCTTTAGAGAAAGGATTTCCTGCATGTCCTTTAAATAGTGAAACATTCCTTTTATGGCATACAGCTGAACAGAAAAAGTATCCACTAATTGAGATGTTCTCTTCAATTAATCCTCATTTTGAATGAATGCCTTTAAGGGGTCAGGCTGTCTGTCTTTGCAGGCATCACTGCAGGTCAGCCTTTTGAACTGTTATACTAAATTCTTCTTAGTCCTCAAAGAGTGGCTCCATGAAACTTGGCCGTGGCTGGATAAGCTCAGCTACCGCATGTGATAGGCCTGTCCTCAACGGATGTTGGGCAATTTTGCTGGAAGTAATCTCACTCACAGCATCTCCTGGGTATAGTCTAGCAGGTGAGTGTCCTAAAGAGACCAAGCAGCTGTGTGGTAAGGATTGCCTGAAGAGAGAGAACCCTGGGGGCTGTGTTGTTTTTCTAGTGTAGGGTTGGGACGCAGTTCTAGTTTAGGACAACCCGAAATGTGAGGGTTGCTTTTGGTTTTCCCCCCCATTTTTTTTCAGTCCTCTGAGATAAAAATCAAGCTGTCTTGAGGGGAAACCCTTCTGATTTTGAAACAGTGTGAAAAAGACCTCACACAAGAACTGTGCTGGAGGCTTATCTGATAATGTGTGCGGTGCTGGAGGGCAGCAAGTCAGGGCCAAGTACTCCCACTTGGCGCATGGTATTTTGGTGAACAGGAGAGTGTGTTTGATTTCAGGGGAGGAGCATTATCTGTAGCATGGTGCATTTCTGTGGGAGTTAATAACCTTTCCTTCAGACCTGGCTGGGAGGAGGTGTGCAGTACCTGGTGTGCTTTGGGAGAGCCACAGGCAGGAGAATGTGGTTAGAAAGTAGTACAGGATGGGGAGTGTGAAAGACTGAAGATGAGCTGCTGGCTACTGGATAACTCTCACTGTCAGCATCATGGCCTCTCTAGCCAGGTTTCTGTGGAGACAGTCCCTGGGACATAAACTGTCAGATGGTTGGGGAGCTATATGCTTATGAGCAGGAAATCATTCAAATTCCTTATCTTCCACACAACAGGCTCAGGAGAAGTCCTGCCAAGACAGCTTGCACCAAGGCCTCAGGGAACAGGGCTTGACCTCTGAGAAAGGGGTTTTCTGGGGCTTTGCTTGCAAAAATTGAATTCAGCTACTTTCTAAGCATTTGCTCTGAAAAGCTTCTGAAGGGCAAATGCTAGGTGGTAGTGGTTAGCAGTCCTGCTGTGGCTCAAAACCCATGTCATTCCCACAGAAATCAGTGGTCAAACATCCACTGACTTCATTGGAAGCAGCTGAGACATGCAAAGGGAAAAATTCTCTAAAGCCCTAAAATTCTGGAGAATTCAAATCAAACAGAAGATTTGTTTTGTTTTGATTTAATTTGATTTGTTTTGTTTGGATCATTACCAGTTACAAAGACCTATTCTCAAGCAGGGGACTAATAAGATTATTGACTACAATGTCCAAGGAATGTCTTGGAGCAAGCCAGTGCAACAGCAATGGCTATTACCTCACCTGGTATGGGAACCAGTAGTGTACAAGTCCACTCTGTCTGTCACTGTCACCACCTGTGTTAATGCAGGGTCAGGGTCTGTGTTGTGGATAGGACTAGAACTGGGAAACAGTAATTCAATGAGCATTACCAGTCAAGAGCTTTTCTTTAATGCTGCTTCTACTGGTATTAAATTGTTTGGGGATTCACAACTTCTAATGTTAATGGCAAAATTGTGCTGTTATTAATATTTCATTTTGAGGAAGTTTGGGGCAGTGCAGTAACAATTTGTGAAGACCTTCTGCAAATATGAAGAGTCTTTTTTTTGGCTGACTGACACCCTGTCTGTGAATTTTTGTGCTGTGAGAACATATAATGAGTTTGCTTATGGGAAAATGTATTTTTATTTCTAACACATCTCTTCTATGCATGGTTCTTTGTTCTGCAGCTTGTTTGTGTCTGTCATTAGCAGACACTGGCACAAGAGAGAATTTCTGCCATATTCTGTTGTCATGCAAGCAGTCTACATCTGTACACAGGAGTAAATTCCCTAAACAATTGCAGAGAGCTGTAAATGTTGGTAAGAGGCTTTATCTGGTTAGGAAGCCTTTTGGGAAATCTGACTCTTTTCAGTGGTGCCTAGTGACAGAATGAGGCAATGAGCATAAATTGAAGCCCTGGGAACTCCATCTGAACACAAGGAACTTTTTTCCTGTGGAGGTGTCTGAACAGTGGTCCCGAGCAATTTGCCCTAGCTGACCCTGCTTGAGCAAGGAGACTGGATAAGACACTCTTGAGAAGCTCCTTTTGACTGCTGAGATCAGTATTGCAGCATTTTCTTAGGAACTGGCTGCCTGCCTGGCCCAGCCTTATATCAAAAGGAGCAGCAGGAGTTATGAGTATGTATTGTACATCTAGACTGTGAACCACTTCCTAGTGCTTTCCCTTTCCTCAGCTTCACAAGGTGTGTGGTGTGTGTCTCTTGGCTTTTGACCATGTGAAAGTTTTCAGCGTGTGGCTTTGGGGGCCAGGAAGTTGGGTCTTCCTTCAAAAGGATTCTTGGTAGTACACACTGGTTCTAAGTTTCCTCTTTAATCCCTCTTGCAGATGGCAACTTAATTCTAAAATGGGATATTTTGACTGGTTATTTCACACTTTCTGTCTCTTCCTCTCCTTCTTTTTTTTCCCCTCTACCATTTGTTCAGAATTCATTTATGTGCTTCTGAATCAAAGGTGGGTCATGGCTCACCCAGCTGCCACCCTGCTCCAAGAGTTGTTTGGTGCGCCTCTTAAAGCAAACCTGCCATCTTAAAGAAAATTTGTCAGATCTTTATTGTTCATTTGGAAGTAGTTTGCAAAGAAAAAAACTCTTTATAAGTGTGTGAAAGAAGCACTGTTTCTTAGACAGACACATAAATTTCCTTCAGTGAGGTTGAAGGCAATGTTTTATTTTTTTATCTTCTCTTCAACTTTCCCCTTCCCTCCCCCAACCCCATTTCCATTTCTTCCATGTGTTTCATAGAGATTGGCCTCTACTACCTGGTAAAAGAATGTGAATGTGTAAATTTTGATACTTTTCAGACATGGACAGAATAAAATGTGTTGTTTGGGATTTTAATGTCCTGTTAATGGAAAAACATGGATTGAAGCTTTGGAGCCTTGTGAGATGGGGCTCTGTGGGGGATGTAATAATGGAAAGAACCCTGACCTTTGTCTCCTCTAACTCAGGCTTTGAGGACTCCAAGATGCTCCAGCTATACTGCTGAGCTTGTTTCAAAACTCTCAAGTTTCAATTCCACCAGTTTTTGGATCTTATGAGCTAAAGCAGTTAGTCACCTTAGCAACCTTGCACAGATCCTCTCCCCACTTGGGAGTACTTGGGAAACTGCCCTGATGAAGGAAGGTGGAACACAGCCAAGCAGGAGAGGATTCAGTACAGAGGGATGTACATACACTTCATTATTCTTTACTGCACGGGATAAATTCTATTTTCTTTAAGGAGTGTTGAGATGCAGGTGGTTTGGAAAGGGAAAAAGAGGCCTGCACCTTTGAGATGGACTTGTTTAAGGAAAATTGTAGCAGTTTGACCCTAGTGGCGTTGTGCATCCAAAATGCTGGAGGAGAGCCATAAAACAAACCGGCATAAAATGAACTTGCTGTACATATTTTCATACTTACATCCCGAGCTACTTTTGGTGTGTTTATCAAAATATTGTGGGCTTTTGAGTCTGCCTGATGGTGGGAATGAGAACAAGGAAGTGAAAGAAATACATATAAAATATATAGAGGTATATGGACTATAATAAGCTTTAAGTCTTCTGTCTTTAAACCTCCTTACGGAATTGCTTCCTTGGCTAGAAGAAGATAGGAAAGAAGTGTTGCAAAAACCTATGCTCTCAGTGTTCTAATAAAACTAGAGGAAGGGAATTTCTTCTATCTGAATATTGTCAAGCTGGAATGCAAACTCTTTTGCTTTATCTAGTGGTGACAGAGAATTTGATCTAAGGTGGAATATTTTGCTACAATGGCAGTCAGTGAGGTATGACAGAGGGGGCAGGAGTCTGGACTGAGGCTGATCCATTATTTTCAGATAGCAAAGGAAGACTTCCATGGAAGTTGTGTATTTTATTCCTTTAGAACTGCATTGCGGCTGATGTGTGTTTGGTTTTGAAAGCCTGGACACATTTACTATGAAGAAATGCCTTGTACTGGAAACTAGGGATATGTTATCAAAAGAGTGAAAGAAGCTTTTGACTCATATTTCAATAGTTGAAGTATATCTATATGTATATATATCGACTATCCAAAAGTGCTATCCATTTTTAACCTGGTTATTGATGAGTTACTTGTGAGACCTCAGCTGACCAGCAGAACAGGAGGACATTGCTTTACTATTCACAAATAGTCTGACAGTGCCTTGGGGCAGGAATCTCTGCACAGTGTTTGTGGATGGCTGATGCTGAACATTTGGTATGGCTGTTGAGCAGCTCCTGAATGTTATGTGCTGGCATTATCTTATTTCCACTGGGCTGTCTTGGAAGTGACAGGCAGCTGAGAACCAAAGCTATAGCTAGTGAAGACAAGCTACAAATAGAAAGGAGAAAATAACATAAAATATTTCTCTAAAGCCCAGGAAGAGGCCTGCAGAACAGTGACATATCCCAACAACTCCATCGCGGGAGTGGGGGGAAGTCTGCCTTCTCTTATGTGTCTTGTGTTAGCTATCCCCTCCAGAGCCGGTGCTGCTTATCTGCTGCTGCTCTATAACACTGGAAACCCACATGTTGGTCTTTGCTGGCAGTGGTGATGGGAGTGCAGACTGGAGGGAGCTGAAGGCTGTTGCAGAGCAGTTGCTGATGCTCAGCTGTGCACTCTGGCACTGGTTGGTATGGGTGCAGAAGATCTGCTCAGAGCCAAGAGAGAGAAAACCTTTGACTTTGTGCACAGCTCTAGAACAGCTCTAGTGCTTAGTCATGTCAATCTCTTTCTAATTTGAAGCAAACTGTTTGAGCTGTTACACAGGTGGAAAAGTACTCCTGGGTAAGGAAAATTTAAGGGAAAACATGGAAACCTCAAACTACTCCTTACATATAGAATACATTGCTTTTCTGAATCTGTAGTCAGGAGACTTTCAGAGTTAGGACTAAGGTTAAAAACTGGCCCTTACTGAAGTTTGTATATGACTTGGAATACATTCCTCAGGAGTCAGGAAATGATGATTTAGATGCTCTGGATGCTTTGGATTGACTTTGCTAAATTCAGCTCAAAAGTGCTTTGGAGGAAATAAAATATTTTGGGAGGCTAAAAAAAAATAAATCTCGGGTGCCCATCTGGAACAATTTCAATAAGGGCTGTTTCACCAGAAATTAACTGAGACTGAGGTCTGCTTGGAAGAGTTGATCTCTTGTTCTATGAGGTTATGTGTTTCCATCAGAATTAATAGGAGTCTGTTACACCCATGAAGAGGAAACCATATAGGGAGTGTATGTTGTTCACTCATCTGGGGAATGAAAGGCTCTTGTAAAGTCTCTTTAACCTAATTTGAATAGTATGTTCACCCAGGAATTACTGCCTTGATAAGATGAACAGATTTTTCAGTATGCCTTCCAAAGTCCTTCTGAAGAGAAGGATAAAATGATTC
The DNA here is from genome assembly GCA_013397195.1 of Hylia prasina. NCBI lineage: Eukaryota > Metazoa > Chordata > Aves > Passeriformes > Sylviidae > Hylia > Hylia prasina. The sequence goes on from VYXD01003870.1 coordinate 239,805, forward strand.
TCTGTTTTAGATTTTTTCTTTTACCCTTTTCTTTCTTTTCCTGCTGACTTTGCCTACATAAATATGATTTTTGGGGGATTCCCTAGCAAAAAATGTCTGAAATACTTTGCTTTATACAATATAAACCCCTTAGTATCTGATAAGAAAGAGATTTCCTCTGGAGTAACCTCAGCCTAAATATTTGAAGAACTGAGTACAAAGACATGAATTTAATTTCTTGACTGAACTATTGGCTTGTTGATCTGCTGGCATTACCTCCACGCCAAGGTCCTTCCACAGCGTGCGGCTTGCTATAGTACACCCACAGAGCATAGCGTCCTTCCAGCTAGAAAGCTGATCTTTCCTCTTGCCTTTTGTTCTGTTTCTCGTGATAAGTGGTTTCCCCTCTCTTCAGTTATTTAGAAATTCAAGCTCAAATTTTGGTCCTCAGAGGCTCTCCCTCCAACTTAAGAGAAATGCTTTCTTTGGTCTGGAGTGGTTGGTTCAAAGGCTCAGAGAGAGCTCATTTCCAACTCTGAGTGTTGGTTTCTCTCTGTCAAATGAGCAGGACATAACTCCTTCTCTAGGTGAATGCAGTCACAGCATTACAGTGGGGTTTGGGGTTTTGTTTTGTTTTCACTTGGGCATCTTCTTTCACGCAGAGGTTTCTGAGGTGCTGTGAAAATCACTCCCTTAAAGGGCACTACTACTATGAACAGTTTTCAGGGAAGTGGATGACTTGGTGGTCATATGCTGATATCTGATGGTTATGAAGCGTTCACCATGTCATCACAATATTGCAATTTAAGTGGAGGTGAACTCTTAACTGTAGGAGTATTCTGGTTGATACAGGAAATGTGTCCCACAATATTGATGTGGATATGAAATTTGCTGTGGGAATTAAGAAGAGTTAATGCTGCTATTGGTAGGCCCTGTAGGAGAGGAATTGTTTCCTTATCATGCATGACCTCCTAAAAATGTAGAAAATTTTTGCCTGTGTTTGAGATCTCAGCATGAACAGGATAGTGTAAGACCTTGTGGACTCACTCCTGTCTAAAGAGATTTCTTTTTTTTTCTTGCAAACAAAACAACGTTCCTTAAAATTACTTCCCACACCAGCTCCCCTCTCTAGACGTGCATTTCTTAATTTGTTTAATTCTGGTGTTATCCCAGTGGAGCTTTTTATGATTAATAGCTGATGACACTGTAAACCCAGCCGTAAGAACATTTCCTGGGCAGTAGCCTTACAGGCTGTGTTTGACTGTTGTTAGGGTATGAACAGAACAAGCACTAGGGAAGAGTTCACCCAGAAGAGCATCTCATTGGTGTGGACTCAGTGTTTGCTTTATACATCTGCTAGTTTATCTTTTCAGGGATTTGGAGATAGATACACTTCTCTGTACAATTTTATCTGTTTTAAGCATTCTCTGCTGTAGTGTGATTGACCCTTTGCTTGTAACATGAATGACTGGGAGAAGGGGAGGAAGTAAAACATGAAGATTCCATAGTATTAGTGCCATTTTCATCTTGAATTTACTGGTACAACAGCAATAGTTAAAATTTACTGATAGGTTGTCAGCTTCTGTGCAAATCATTGGGTTACATATGAAGTTTTTCTGCTTGGATTTACCACCCAGACCAAATACATAATTGGTCTTGATTTTTTCAGAGCTTCTGACATTTTGCAGTTCTCTCTTTTTTTGCTGACAAAGGTTTCATGAACATTGAGAATTCTTGCTTATTCAAATGGGTTTCTGGGCAGGAAAAGGGGCAAATGCTGCTGCTTCTTGTTACTGGAAAGATTTTTGGTACTTGTTGGCTGTGGCTCTTCTTCAATTAGTAAAAAATGGGGATAACAACAATTTCAGCCTTTCTTGCAGTGGGACATTTTCTTGCATATGACCAGGGCAGCAGAGTCAAGACCTCAGCTTGTACAGGGGAATGTAAGACTGCTTACTGTTTTTATTTGTATGTATTCCATCCATAAATTTGAGATACAAAATAAACAAAAATTATTGATTTAAGCAAGTTTAAAATACATCCTTTCCAAAGGGTGAGACCAAACAAATGGCAGCGGGTGATGATTTGGATAAAACGCTGTACAAGCTATGGAATAAGTCAGTGCTGTACAAACCTAGAGACAACAAGCAGTGATACTGGTACATGTTCTGCAAAGATATACATCACTGGACATAATAATGTTTGCAGCCCTCAGGGGATGAACATGTTCCTTCTCTGATAGAGGGTAGGTTTCTCTTCTGTTTGTATACAATGGGCCTTCTTTATGAATCATGTCTGAGGACTATGAATCCAGATCAAGTGGTGGTTTAGAAGCAGGGTTGGTTGTTTTCTTGAATTTTTAGAGTTTTTTTTTCCAGTTGTGTGCAGCTGTGGTGGGGAGCTGAGGGAATTTTATACTGCAATCTGGTTTTCTTTGGAGTGTGCTCCAAGCTTTGTCAACAAGCTACAAGTAGGTTGGGCTCAGAAGCTGCAAGAACTTGCTGTATTTTCAGGCAGGCTGTTGACTTGCTGTAGACACTTAAAAGTTTGGAGATGACTACCCAAACATTTGCTGCAGCTTCTCAGCAGTTTCCTTTGACTGAAATGTAAAGGAAGTCTTGTTCACCTTAATGGAATGAAACAATTGACAGTCCCAAAACCTAAAGCAGTACGTCACGCCTCTGAAACCAGCCTTCAGTGTTGGTGTAAAGTCTCCTCCTGAAAATATTGCAGCAGCCAGAAAATATATTTTATCTGGATGTCACTTAAAAATACACACAAAAAACAACCCAAAATCTTTGAGCAAAACTCTTTCCAAATATCCATTCTTCATGAAGACACGTTAGGTTAAAAGTTCAGCAGTTTCACCAAGCTTCTGGCTTGGAGATCAAACCTACTTGCGTAATATTGAGGTTTCAGGGCATTGAACCCAGAGTATCCCTGGTCAGAATGTTGAAGAAAAATAAAAATGCTGGAATAAAATGCTGCATATGACCTTTTCTTAACTTGATTTTCTACAGGGAATTTATTTTTGGTGCCAAATTGACAACTCTGCAATTTGAGTAGTTTAAAAAGTAGGTGTATAGAATCAATGACATTTTGACCTTGTCTGTACCTTGACCTATGGGAACCATCTCCAAGCTGGAGTGAGAATAAAAACCCTGAGGCCTGTTCCCTTTGTGAATGCATCTAGTCGGTGTTTCTTCCATTAGTGGATCACTAAAGAGGGGTTTTAACCATCATCCTCATCGGTGGCTTTTCTGTCTATGGAAATGAACTGAGGGCCACCATTTTTATTATGCATGGGTTTTCAGGGACCCACAGGAACACACTGCTTTAGCTGGGGCACTAAGCAGGAAAGGGGCAGCTCTGCAGCCTGGAGCCTGGCTTTCCCAGGTGGCATGGATGAACACTAGTTTTGAAGAGGTTCAGTGCTATCCACAAAAAACAGGTAAAAGTCCAAATGGCCTCTTTGTTGAGTTTTTCCCCAGTTATACCCATTTGCTATAAAAACTGAATTGCTTTTTGCAGTGTGTGACGTTTAGGAAAATTTTACCAGTGCAGGTAATTAATTTACCTGTCAATAGTGAAGACAGCACTTGTACACCTACCTCTGTGATTAGTTTCCAGTGGTTATAATCAAGGCATATTTCTAGTGAAGTTGAGCTTTGAGGTCCCATAGTGGCCCTGATCAGAGTGTTAGAATGGAAATCAATTTTTTTATGCTATGATGACATCAGACAACAGATGAAATTTTATTCTACTAGTTGTCTGAAAAAAACCCCCAGAATTTCACATGGAAATAAGAAGTTCGAGGGGGATGTAATTGGACCTTTACCATTTGTTTGTTTTTCTTGGAGCACCCTGGCAGTTCTTACAGAGTAGTTCTCTCTCAGTGGAGGCACTCTAATGCCCTCAGCTGCTTATTTTGTCTGGAAAATTCAAGCACCCAGGATAACGATGACAACAACGGCAACATTTTGACTCCCAAATCCTTTGGCAAAATAGTTACATCATGTCTGGGAATAATTGGGCAATGACAGAATGGAAAAATTGCAATGACTCAAACAAGACAGGGACGCTCTTAGTAATGGGGTTTTGTGTGTTCATTCTTCTGAGCATGGCAGTGATTAGTGCTAATGGGAAACTCTGGATTTACTTCCTTTGTAGCTAAACCCCACTCTTCCCAATAGAAATATTGGAGAGATTTTAAGTTCCTAGATCACGCTTTAGTAGTAATCTAAAGTGCTAATGTGCTTTGCTAGTATTCCTGATCTTACAGAATACAGGATAGAGTGGGACACTTTGTTCTACAGATCATTCAGTCCTTGGCTTCTTTCCTTTTGAGGTGATCAAAAATGTTGTTCTGGGTTATGGATATTTCATCCTTGGGACCTGGTCTTATTGGATGGAACTGAAAGACATTACTGACTGGAGTCAGTGTCATACCATGACTTCAAAAGTGTTTCATACCATAAGACCTGTAAAAGGCACAGGAATTCATCTTCCTGTAGAGGAAAATAATCATTTTCTGCACTGAAGCTGAAAAAGTGTTGTGTTGCTTCTGGCTGTCAGTGTGTGTGTCTGCTTAACTGATACCATCATGACCTATTTAATCGTCAGTCTGTGATTTCTTATACTGAATAAATGCTTCACCTTGCACTCCAACTTCCACGACACTTTTTTTTTCTGTGATATTGCATCACTGCATTGTACCCATGACCAAAAGAAAGTAAAGAACATTGAGGGTCAAACTTGAGGTCTGCTGTCTAGGTCTGTAGCTTCTAGAAAAGCAAGTTCAGAGCCACTCTGTTGAGTAGCACAGATACAAACTGGGATTATAGCCTTGTCCTGAATTCATGGCCCTAGTATTACAGTATAATTTTGTTAAGTCTTAAAAAGTATATTTTTAGGATCTGAATTATTTCAAAAGTAAAATCTGGGAATTGTTGGGACTGTTTGAAAATACTTGCTGCTTCATGGTCTTATCCTTAGTCAGAATTAGGTACGGGGGGCCATCTGTAGGGTTTGTGAGATTTTTTTCCCTGTTTTCTTTTATGCAGTGTATTTCCCATTGGCTCTTACAGCCACAGCAGTTTCATGAACAGGGGCATTATAAACCAACACATCTAGTGAAGCTAATGCTGTGGTAGGGGAAATCATTGCATAAATTGCATAAATTCAATAATTATTTCATAAAGGATAAATCTATCCATGCTGGATTTGTGGACACTGCTAAATGCTTTCTCTATAGCAGCATCATTACTGGGGGGTGAACCTGTTGTGTCCTGGCCAGATTCCAGCCAGATGATTACCTTTTTGCTGGCCTACTGCTTTTATTTCTGTTGTATGGTACCACAGTCTATTTGACACTGTAAAATAACTGGTTTAAGCAGGTGAGTAAAACCCTACACTGGAGAACCTACAACTTCAGTGCCACAGCTAGTACAATAAAGTAAAATACAGCCAAAATAAAACATACATGAAGTGTGATGCAGTCTTTGCAGCTTGTGTCATACAGTAGGTCTCTTCAGAAGTATTTTTCTCTTCAATACCTGCTTTAACAAAATGGTTTTATGGTGTGAGCATAGGAAGTGGCTGCAGGAAGTCATTTCAATTCTAACAGTTGTCATGCAAAAAATGAGGATATTGCAATGAAACAGTGAAAGAGTAGAGAATAAAACTAAAACTGGTAGAAAAACAAAGAAGGGGAGAACTAAGGCTACAAAGGATCAGCTTTTTTTCTTAATAGAAAGGAATAGGTAATCTTTGGTGTATGAATACAACAAATGTGGTTCATGGTGAAGAAGACAAGAAAATTTATCTTGATAGCAATGACTTTCTGATTGGGAAGGAAGTGGAGGGTATGTGTAAATGTTACCGGAACTGCAGTGCTGCAACACCAGAGAACTTGAAAGTAATCTAGAGAGGGGTAAGGAGAGAAGGACAGGACTCCACACTACTTCATGCAAACTAGAAAGGTTAATTATATTTTTAGGCAGTATGAAATCCTGTTCATTCCACCACCGTGGTGGTTTAATTGCTGGCAAGGATGCCTCAGTGAGGAATTGATAAATTAGGATGATATCAATTGATAAATTGATAAATTTGTGGTACAATCAGACACTGAGGCGGTGAAGGACATACTTATTCTGGATAAACAGGCTGTGAATTTTACTTGTTTTGTTTGCAGATTAAGCTGTGGTGGCTGTGTCACCATTCAGAAATGTTAAAGATGCATAGATGTACTTGTATATAAATGAGATGCAAGAATATAATTAAGACTCAGCATTTGGTGTCTAGGAGGACAGATTAGTTTTTGCTGTGTATATTTCTGTGTGAAGTCATAGTTATAGGAAATTATGACATAGTTATAGTACCTTTGCAAAAATAAAATAACTTCTTACCAGGTAAAAGAGGGAATGTATTCTTTGGTCAGATCAGTTAAGCGTAGAAAATTGTTAATCTGTACTTCATTAAAAGGTGGGAAAAAAGGGGTAAAGAAATACTTAGTTATTACTAGCCCTATTCCTGACACTGACTTTAACTGCTTTGTTGCTCTCTTCACTTTGTATTTTGAATCTTGCCTATTCTTTTAAAATGGTTTTCCTGTGAATACAATTTGGATAGATTAATAATTAGGAGAAACACAAGGAACCTGCAGGTATGTATTTTTTTTCCTGTTTTCTTTTGTATGGTTGTTGGTTTTGTTTATCTTTCTGTAGAGTTATTTTTTCCCTCATTCTTAGGTGAATGCAGAGAAAGTGCTGCAAATTAGTGTTTCAGAAGAGAAGTTTCTTACAGTTCTTTAGCTTTCTTTTTTTTTTTTGTTAGTGTGTGTTGATAAATTGGTATCAGGTGAGACAGTGGATTTGTGGGTATTAACAGACTAACATTAGTGGTCATTAGTCACCCAGCACATCCTGAGCATCCTTAAAGTATTAAAGAGATTTTTGACAGACACGTTGCAGTAAGTAGATTCATGGATATAGTTACACCTGACAGCCTTCAAATAGTCTTTGCCTTTTCTCTTAACTCCGGACGTATTTCTGAGGCAAATAAATGAATAAAAATGAAATAAATATTGATACATATATAATAGGAGAAAATCTGCAAGTCTGTTGAATGCTTTGAAATTATCAACCATCTCAATTTTAATGGGAGGGTGTGTAAAACAAACCAGAAGTGAGTTTCTGGACTGTCTTGCAAAGTCCTTATAAACACCAAGAGCTCTGCACTCTTGTTTCAATGTGTTGGGGGAAGGAAAATCCATGAACTGGCTTCAAAATCCACAGCATTATTTGAGCTGCCCTCTCTCCTGTGGTGGAAACTGTGAAGTGTGGGCCATGGCTGATTGGGATTGAGTAGCTGTTGTTGCACAGGACCCTGCTCATTTCCAGATCACATCCAGTGATCTATTGATTTGTTTTGGTCCAATACCTTCCTGTCCAGCACAGCAGGCAGGTGTCCGTGGATCTTCAGGAAGCTTCCCTGAAAAATAAGGTTTTAACTTTGTGCATTTTAAGTGGTTGGGGGTTTTTGTTGCCGTTTTGTGTGCTGGAGACCAGGGGGCTCCTTAGTACGGTGACAAATCCAAACCAAAGAGTTGGGTTATTATTACACGTGGAACAAAATGGATTGTTTGCTTCCTTTCCCCCTCCCCCATGCTGCAATTGCCATATAGTGCATCTGACATCTGTCACATTACATGTGACATACATGGAACATTCCCATGGTAATTAAATCATGCCATGAAGCTCATCATTTCACCATCTGTGTACTGAAGAAGCAAGGTGGTCCAGGGAACTGAGCATAGGATCAGCTCTTTCCCTTTATCCAGTGTCTATATTCAGGCAGTTTTGAGCATGGTGCTTATTTTCTCCATTTCATCATCAAGAAGTGATGATTTAGGGAGCTGTTTTATATATACCAATTCTCATGGTTTGTTACTTAATAGTTGAATAATAAAGAGTTTTAACTTGGATTTCGGGTTGTGGGTGAGTTGGTTTGTGTTCTAAACCAGTCTGAATTCAGATTTCTTTCTACATCAGTGGTCACACATTACATGTATATGTTCTATCCTGCCACGGACAAAGATAGATAAATTACAGGGATATGGAAATTATTAACTTTAATTCCTTTCCTGTTAGTGTAAGATAGTGTGGGCAGTGATTCTTCATCATAGATTTAGTCCCATGCTCCCCACTCAGGTGAGAGCTATGGCTACATCCACTGGCATTGTGTGTCTTTTGATGATCAGTAGAGGTAAAGCTCTGAAAGTGTTCACCATTATTGCTTTCTTATGTTGTGAGCTGTGTGTGTTTAGTTACCCCCTGAGTTCTCTTTCTTCCCTTTTTCCAAAGGTGGTGATACAAAAGTAATTTTCTCTATTTTAGTTACAGTTATGCTCTGGCTGTTAAGTGTGAAGGACAGAACAGTGAGATAAAAACTTCAATAATCAGCTCTCTTGCACAGGAGAGCTGCTGGCAGAGAAATTGTTTCAGTTGTCTGTTAGTGGAACGTTGCTTATTCAGTGTATGTTGGCATGAAAATTACAATCTCTGACATGAGAATGAGGAGAAGAGTGAGGCTTATGAAGCAATTCAGAAGGCAATTGAAAGAGGATCCTCGTGTGCAGTTAGCGTGGATCTGATCCCATGTGGCTAAAACTTCTGATAAGGGTTGGAAAAACTGCATTAGCTAAATTATGTTTGGTCACAGGGCCAAGTGGTTTAGAAATGAACATGTACACCCTGTCAGAGGAAGAGGACGTTGTTATAATTAGACCTTGGGCAAAGTTCCAGGCTGTGACTCCTGACCTGAGCTGAACCACAGAGCGGGCTGGGAAGCAGGAGAGGGATTGCTGTGAGGAGCGGGTGTGTGGTTAGCTTTTGAAATGACAGCAACTTGTTTGTGTTGTCCAAAAAGGCAAAACAGTAGAACTGAGAAGAGCTGTGGGAGGGAGTTATGTGTAATAGTGGGATTCTCTCCAGAAGGAGATTTCCTATTGATTCTCACTGGGGAGATATATATATATATATATAAAAATACATAATTGCACATGTTTCATTTTTACTTGCCTGATGTTGAGAGGCAATAGAACATTTATTAGAAGAAAACCCCCACCTTTTGTTATTTTCATAATTTTTTTGTGTCAGCTTTGCTATCAATTACCACTCAGAAAAATGAAAATTTCTCTTTTCTTCAATTTCTTTGTGGTCTCACACCCTCCTCATTATTTGGAAGCACATATATCCCAGATTTGATTCTTGACAAAGGAAAGAAAAAAGAGAGAGAAAGGAAAGGAAAAGTTTATTAACTTGGAGGTAATTAGAAAATGTTTATTTTGTTGATCACCAACAAAAATCAAAATGTTTTCATTTGTTATTAAATAGCATAAACAGTGCAACTTACAGGATTGTGAAGGACGTCTGCTTAACTGTCAGGCTTAATCTTTAGAGAGACAGTGCTCCAACTTAGAAATTTCCATTCCATTTCCCTGTGCTGGACTGCTGTGCAGCAGTGCTCAACTGTTTTTATATTGAAAGCATCTAGACACCTCACCTATCCACACAATTACAGTGTGGAGGCTATACAGAAATGTTGTTTTACCCCTCTATGTTAGTATGAATTTCATGCCTGCTGCTTATAGATGGACCTGGAAAATGCCAGTGTTAAGGGTTGTGCGATGGAATGATGCTTTGTGAAAGCAAACTCACTGTTCATGTGAGCTCTGCGCACGTTTTCAGGGTAGTAAAAGTTAAGTAGCCTTGAGTTTCACAAGTGTGGATCCCCAGGAACGGCAGATTCTGTAAAAAAAATCACAGTAGCAAACATTAGCTTGCATATTTCTCAGCATTATGGAGGAAGAAAGCCTGGAGACAACCTCTTAGATGAACCTGCTTAAGACGAAAGCCAAGTAATGAAATTCCAGTGCAGGACAATCTGTGGTAGCCAGACCAGGGCTGTACTGACCCCGTAGAAAGTGTTGAGCTTCAGATCGATTCACATAGTACTCATTTCCTGGTAAGGTACCTCTTTTGGCAAAGTTGATACCGGAGTCTTGACCTGACCTCATTGGTTCTGTCACTCCAATGGCTCAGCCAGTTTTTCCAAGGAGGATTCATTATCCATGTCCCAGAGAATGCTGGTCCTTTGATGGTTGGTGAGGAAGCCTTTAGACAGCAGGTCAGAGCTTGGTTACAACTGAATTGATGCAAATGTAGTTGTATTGCATGTAAATCAGGTTTGTCTCATTGAATTGAGTTCCTTCCAAAAGAAAGTTTTGTCAAACTAATTGGTTTTAATCTCAGTCATGACCAGATTGCCATAAAGGGCATTGCACTTGGAATAATAATACTTGAGAAGATGGTCTGTAGTGTGTACACGTTTAATTTCCGAGGTTTCATTATGAAATCTTTTAGCAACTGAATCTCTTAAGTGTCCACTATTGAGAGGAAACAGAAATTGCCATGTGCATCATTGTGATAGATTTGGGATCATTTTGGTTTTGCTGACTGAAGCTGTGTCAAAGACCAGTTCAGTTTTAAGTTGACCTCTGGCATCTCCTAGTGAGAACCCGATGTTTTTATGAATGGGCTTTTGAAGCCAGCAACATCCTGCCCTAGTGAATCCTGCTGGGGCATACCACCCCTTGCAGAGCTGGCATGGAGAGCAAAGCCAAGTGGGCATGCCAGAAGACAGTACTTTTTACCAGCTTGCTTTCCTTTCAGCTACATGAGGGTTGCAGCTGATACCCCTCCAATGCATTAGAGAATGTGCTAGGTAAATTAATCCCAGCACAGAGTAGGGCAGGTAATTCCTGCCAAGCACACAGTGCCAGAAGGGTAGAGGTTTGGGCATTTTTTTTTTGGTTGTTTGTTGCTTAGGTTTTTCCTAAGTGAGCATGCCAATTTCTGCACAAAACATCCCTGGAGAGCTGGCTGTGCTCTGTATGTTAAGTCCCACTATGCAACTGCTGTCCTGAAGGTGATTTTCCTTGCACAGCTACTCAGTCTCTATGCAAGCTCAAAGCAGCCTTGTTCTGGCAAGCAAACAGACCAAAGCATTGTAGGGCAGGTTAGGGCAGCAGCTGCTCTAATGACAAAGCTCAGCTGTGTTGTTGCTGATACAGCATCCAGCCTCCTGTGGTTTGGTTCACCTGCCACCTCCCTCCTGCCCCCCTGCCCTGTGCCCAGGGAGACCAGCTTCACAACAAGCTTTAATTATTTACTCTCTAAGGACACGTCTTATTCTGCAGATTAGGTGAAAAAGTGAAGTCCTTAAAAATGCAACACAAGCCCCTGAGCTGTCAAACAACAAGTCCCTTAAAAGGACAAAATATGTGGCTCTCTGTGCACTGCACAGATCCCTCCTTTCAAACTGCTGGCAGGAGACTTCCTGTTTGGATGGGCCGCTCACAAACGGTGTTGTGTGGTAGTGAAATCAGTCACTTCCCAGCTTCTCCTTCAGGCCTCTTTCTGCCTCCCTCCTGATACTAAAGCCCCTCAAACCAGTGTCCTGTCAAGATGGCATCTGGCAGCTCAAATGTTAATCTGAAGGCTGCATTAGCACTCTGCTGTTTCTTCCCTGAATAATACAAAAAGCAGCCCAAGCTACCTACATGTGTTTGAAAATGGGATGGACAAAATGGTCCTTACAGTGACAGTCCTGGCTGTGAAGGAATAAGTGGATGTTTGGTCTGGCTCTGCAGTGGTGGAAGATTGATGTCTGCTTCATTGTTTCATTGTTTGTTTTATTTTGATCAAATGGGATACCTTTGGAAGATTCTTCCATGTCTTCTGGTAAATTCTCCCATACACGCTTTTTTCCTTCTGATCGTTTCTTTCCTTTGTTGTGGTAGTGACAGGCCGATACCAGCATTCCGTGGTAGCATTCAGCCTTGGCTACTGAGTGTTGCTGATAAATCTACCTGCTGGGAAATTCACACTGTATTTGTAAAAGCTTTTCAGAAAAACTGGGGGAAGTGATTCTACACTGCCCTGGAAGAACACATTAATACCATACAAAGGCCTAGCTACCTTATCTAGCTTGAGTGTTCGTTTTGCTCTTTTGGGTATTAAATCCTTCTCTCCTCTTCCATCTGTTACTCCAGTGACAGACACTGTAACGTTTGTCACCTAACGTCTGTTGTTTTGTTTTGCTTTTTTTCCTACAGAACATGATCAGAAGATAGCACCATACACCATGATCATGGCCCCCCGGAAGAGGAACCGTCATGCGTTGGGGTTTCTTTGTTGTTTTGGAGGTAGCGACCTCCCTGAAATCAACCTCAAGGACAACAATCCCCTCCAATTCCTTGAGTTTTCTGTCCCAATCCCACCAGCAGAAGAGCTCAATGCCCGATTTGCTGAACTCGTGGTAAGTTTCTACTGACAGATTGATATATTTATGAGGTGGATGAACTCTTCCCTTTAAAGGAGTAAGAGGACTTAGGGGATTTATTAGAGAGCTTCTATTGAAGCTTTTAAAAAACCCTTGTCATTCTTTTATGACTAGTTACTTGGTAGGAGAAAGGTGGCAAGCAACAGGATGGATGATTGTGGCACTGGGTATAAGTACAACAAAGTGTTTAAATGTGCTTATTTATTCTCATAGCACTATGTAGGATTGGGCATGTTAGAAGGAACCTCTTGAGTTCCCCACAGAGAGCTGACAGTCAATTTCTTGTTTACAACTTTGGGATAAAATCTGCTGTATGATATAACGCAGTGGAAAATCTTAGAGTTTGCAGATCTATAAAATGAGGACTATTTGGTTTTGTTGATGAGTAGCATTCTGCTGGTGAGATATAAGAGTCAGGTGACCATGCTAATTATGTTTCATCACACAGCTGCCTTTGAACCCTGAAATGGTGCTGTTGCAGCAACAGCCATAAACAGGAAGAGAAGGAATTATTTCAGATGAACTTTGTTGTTTGCTTTTGTGGTAAATGTTGCAGACTCCAGGAGCCAGACACTTGCTTTTCATGCCTGGCATCAAATGACTTCACTGTCTTTGTCTTCTTGTTCAGCCTGAATGCAAAACACAGGCAGAGGTCATAGGACTGGGTTGTTTTGCAAACTGTGTCGTAAAGGTGATGCCTATTTGATGCAGCTGATTAGGTTTCTCATTACCATTCTGAGATTGGAGCTTATGTAAAGGGAGATATCTGTAGAGTCTGTATATGCCTGAGGAGTGCCACTGAGGTGAGGAATAGAACAGAAAATACTGGATCTGAGCATTAGAGAAATTTGCCAGTAGTCTTCCTATGTTACACTTATAACATTAGCCTAATAAATTCTTGTCTGTGACCATAGCTTTGAAATGCTATAGCAATGAAAAGAATCATGTAATTTGCATATGCAGTTGGAGGTTAGTATATGGGCAACTGTAATATGTCATGTCAGATACAGGGACAGCTATAGTTGTCAGGTCAGTGGTCTGACAACCTAGCCCAAGCTTCAGGTTCAAGATGGGGTCCAAAGCAGATGGCTAGAGAAAAATATCAGGTGTTGGAGACTGTAAGGTGTGGCCATAGGGTGTTTTTTTCCAGGATAATCTCCAACCCTCTAACAGATTTCAGCTCAAGGCCTTCCTCAGTCAAAAGTTGCATTTTGTGTACATAGTAAATTGATATGGATTTCTTTTCTGTTAACTTTACACTTCCCCAGCACCCATTAGCATTTTTTAGTATTCTGTGGCAGGGACATAGAAAGGAGTCAATAGAATTTGCAGCTGTTTCAGGAAGAATAATGTGTGCAGCAAAAAAGTCTACTTGTTTTGAACTAATTTGCAAATGGACAATCTCCTCTTATGGAAATACCTCACAAAATTCTGGTCTGTATTTAGGACAGTTTTCTTTTTATGTGAGACTACTTGAGTTCCTCTTAGAAAATGCAGCAGTCTGTGTGTGGGGAATTCCACATGGTGACAGGTATCTCCCAAGAGTAGGAGTGTAACCTGTAATCTGCTCTGCTGACAATTTATTTCTGGATGCTGCTTGACTGTTGGTTTTCACATGCAAAGCTCGAACTGCTGTATCAAAGGTCATCTCTCTCCAATACCAAGATCCATTGGAGCATTCAGTCTGGCCTTCCTGAAGACATCACCTATAGATGTGCTTTGCTCCTGAACTTGGCTTGCTAAACCTTGGACTTGTTGACCTTCGGGTCATAGTGAAAGACCTGCTTGAGCTGCTGCTGGGCTTTTGCTTACTGAGAAGGATATCAGTTTTATGAGGAGTTCTGAGAGTTTGTGGTAGTATTAATGATGCTTTTAACTTCTAATTTTATGTCTGGCAAATACTGGTGTTCCATGTGCTTGCTTGTGGCAAAACAGCTCACGGCTGCCTTATGGAAGTCTATTAAAAAGTATAATTTATAATGTTTCTAGTTCAAAATTTAATGACAAGTATATGTGATGATCTGTAAAAATTTTTGGCCCCAGTAGTTTGAGAGTTGTTGGTTTATGCTATAACTTATTAAATGTGCTGACAGCTTGTAACTGGCATATGCATTTCAAACAAATGAAGCCATTGAAATGAAAACAGATCATATTCAGTTCTTATATTTAATGATAACATTGGATGAGAAGTGAGTTGGGAGAGAAAAGTGCTATTTTTCAGAAGGGTAATGGTGTACATCACAGATTTTTATAAAGCAGCCAGATAGGATGGCAGTGCATGTCCATAGGAGTTCCTGATTAGACAGGAACATGAGAGCAGTTAAGGGCTTTATGTGCAAGAGAGCCTGGGCTGCTAACTGGGCTGGCAAAATACAGACTTTGCCTAGAAGGGCTAGTTTGTCCACAGGCCTAGGTTAATGCCTGTTCTATGAGACACTAAAATAAAACAGGCTGCATCTGTATTGACAGCTCAGATGAGATTTTAATTGGATTAGAAAGATTCAGTCTGTAAACGCACCAGTGTAAATCAGCGACCTGGAAGTGCCTGAGAGAGCTCTGTGCTGTGTGCTAGCTCCCTGCTGCTTATCCACTGGGGTCCAGTCTGGGTGCACTTGTACTATATAAAAACCAGATTTGAGTGTAAAGCCTTTTGACCCAAATCCCCAAGTGAAATGATGACACCAACATCATCTGAGATCTGTAGTGAGAAGAGCATTTGTGTTAGCTGCCTGGAGCAGGCCCAGGGGGTATAGCATCATCTTGCCATCTGCTCTGCAAAGGGTATAATGAAACATTGGTCTGGTTGAATGAATTTTTAAAAGCCTTATTTTTTCCCTTGTTGTAGTTAAAATCTGGGGCATTTTCCCATGGAGGAGCTAATGACAAGAAAAGCTGGGCATAGCTGTGCTGGAAAAATCTCCTTGTGATGAATTTTCCAATCCAGTAAATATTCAGTATGTTTCTACCTCCCTTTCTTAGGAAAACTGGCATTTTGCGGACCAGGAGCATGTCTTCTGCTGCTGTTGGTGCGCTACTTAAACTAGTACCATGAAAAGCAAATTTGAAAATGTTCATTTTTCAAGGGGAAGAAATTAGGAATGTGTTGGGATTCTTTATTTGTGACTGGCTCACATGACCCATTCCAAGCTTTCACACTTGCTTCTGTAGTCTCCAGACTGAAGCAGATACACATGTGAGAGCTCTCTGTTTGGGAGGTGTACCCAGACCATCCAGCTGTGTAATGGCAGCTGCCTGACTGGACTCTGAGCAAGGCAGTGACTCTGATATGATGAGCTGATGCTGATTTCAGCTGAAACGCCTGCTCTCATTGCCACTCAACCAGAAAAACAATTCTAGGATGAATCCTAGGCTTATGTGTCACTTGAAGCTGGATGCTCTGTTTATGCCTCGTCTGATCAATTAGAAAATTAAAACAGAAAGAGTTACTCCTGATAGGTCCTGAATTCTATCTTGATTTATTCCATTGGGAACGTGTGCAGAGAATAGGTCTGAATGAAGAGGATGGCTAATGGTGATTTGGAATGATTTGGTTTGGCCAAGACAGGAGATGATGACAGCTCTCAGGCCATCTGCTGGCAGTGACTGCCTTGGGATTAATGCAGTGGTAACAGTACAGATAATTCCTTATCAAAGTCTAGATGCACAAAATACAAAGCAAACAAAAATATTTCAAAGTCTAGATGCACAAAATACAAAGCAAACAAAAATATTTGGACAAAATATTTTGCCCTCCAAAGGCTGCTTTTGTGAAAGAGGACAGAACAGCTGCCTTTAGCATATTTCCTTCAGTGAACAAGCAGAGAGAGAGAAGCTCTAGGCAGCAGGGTGTGTGGACTAGTCCTGTACCTTGCAAATGGTAAAACTGGCCCTACCTGACCACTGAGGCTGATGTGTCCAGCATCACTTCTGCTTCCATGCTGCCATATAGTGGTAAAGTACTGCTGCAGATGGTGGTCTGTTGGCAGGCTCCAAAATGGTTTTGTGCCTGCTGGCAAAAATATTTGTGCTAGACACATGTTTTTCCTTGTACAGATTTATTGACTGAACAGAAGAGTCTGGAAAAACTATTGTAAGGCAAAGGGAAATAACTTTTTTTCATGGAACAGTTTCTCCATGTCCTTGTTCATATTTGTTAGCAGCACTGTACTCTTGTCACAGTGGATTCTGATACTTTCTGCTCATTGTTGGAAATCTGGACTCTTCTTGGTGATTAAAGGTGGTGTGCTGCTTGACACTAAAGATTTTGTCATCTAGATCTCTTATAAGAGCAGCCTGATCACAGATTGGAACTCAGACCATATCAAGAAGGGCGACTTAAATGCTGGCAATTCAGAAAAAAACAGAAAAATATAAAGAATGCTGGCACAGAGGAAAGAGCAGTGTGAAAAGCTTGTGCTTTTGTTGTTTCTGTTTTGTTAGTGACTGTGAGATGATCATGGTGTTTGAGAAGGTGGAGTGCAAGATTCTCTACTTTAAGATGCAATGTCCTTGGGGAAGAAATGGAATTATCTTTTGAGTTTAAAGCTGATAGTATCATTATAGCCTCCAAATTTGAATGAGTTACCTTCAGCACATTAGAGTCTTATGCTGGGGAAGATTTGAGAAATGCTTATTATTATACTTTGTGGTCTTATCTGTCCTCTAAGCGCTCTCACATTTAGCTCAGGTGGGATACTAACTGGAATTCCCTGTCATGGTTTCCCTTACATTGCACTTGAATCCATTTAATTTTTGGGAGTTTTTTTCCTTCCTTTTTTTTAATATTTTTATTTTTTTTTCTCTGAGTCCCTACGGAAGGGGCTTTGTTGACTTTCTGGGTTCACAAAATCTTTTTGTCCATATTGCTATCTTCTTGCTATTTACCATCTTCACAGGCTTTTCCAGAACAAAACTCAATAGGTACTTTTGGCATAAAATTGAAAGGTACATTATTTACAGTCGAGGAGCAGCATAAATACTTATGAACTCTCTATATTTGAAAAATATAGAATTATCCACCATCTGTTTGGCTTGCCTTTAAACTTCTTCTCATCCATTGAATTGCTGATAGAGGTAGGTTGCTGCTCAGGTGAGGCAGCCTACACTCTTCTCTCTCTCACTGTCCAGATGTAGCGTTCTGATGCTATTGCAGACCTCCAGATTTTGTGGAGAAGATGCATAAGGAACTGCTATATATTCCTGAACAAGAAGACCACTGGAAATCAAGCCCATATTTTCTCTGCCATATTGCCTGAGTGCAACTAAATGAAGATGGAAGCAAGTGCTGAATTAAGGTCTGTGTCCTTCCCTCAGCCCATTCTGGGAACCATGATTGAAACTGTAACCTTGGTTTCTGTCTGCAGTGCTCTGCAACAGCGACCACAAGAACATGGAACTGTGTCCGTTCTTGACACAACCCTAAATTCAACTCTTAGTCTTTCATCTCATCATCTCATCACCTCTGATTTCATTATATTTAGTAATGACTTCTGTTAGCATTGGATGAAGTGACCAGTAGCATAAGGTTTGGGAAAATTCTGATCTTTGCTTACTCTGTGAAATTTCTCTACATCTGTTCCTTCTCTACCTTAAAAGAGAGTAAAATTTTGTGATTATTGTCTTGTTTTCCAGAGAAGAGAAAGTTGAGAAAAGGAAGGAAAAGAGTTTTATATTGAAAGAAAGGAAAAGTATGGAAGTATCTGGGAATTTGTCTATTTTTTTCGTCAAAGGAAGCAAAGCCATTTCTGAGCAGGGCACCAGTTTGGCACACAGTGGATAACATACCTGCAGCAGCTACAGGGAGATGAGATCCAACCCTAAATAACTAGTAGTGGTTTCCACTGCAAACAGCTGACTTGGAAGTAGCAAGTTCCCTTCATGCCTAGTTCTCCCTTGCAGACCATTTAGTGTAATGGATACAACATAAAGCTCAGATGAAAACTAGGCTTCACCACATTGAATAAGTACTCCCATATATCACCAGTCTCACTCAGGCTTGCCAAGTCCCAACTGTGGCAGTGTTCCTGAGGCCCCCTTTTTGGCTCTGCAACCTGGAAGAGTATTTATGTGGTAAAAAGTACAAGAAATGCTTTCACTGTGGTATTTCATGTGAATACAGACAATATATGTTGATGTATGTAGGAACAAGAGGGCATCAGCTGTGTTTCTATGTGTTTGCTGCTGGACTTGAAGAAAAAAGTTCCCTGTTTCTCCTCCAGCTCTCTTGTAATATTTCTGGGAAGCAGAGATGCAGAGTTGCCCATTCTGTTTCTTGGCTCTCAGTATGGAGCAGCACCTATGCAGAAATGTATCCTCTATGTTTGAAGCTTATTTAAGTCCTTTGTTTCTCACTGAAAGGTTGTGACTTAGAAAGACACGCATGTTAGCTCCTTGCTTCAACCTGCAAACACTTGTCATGTGTATTGGTAACCCATTTACTCTCATTTAA
The DNA here is from genome assembly GCA_013397195.1 of Hylia prasina. Lineage (NCBI taxonomy): Eukaryota > Metazoa > Chordata > Aves > Passeriformes > Sylviidae > Hylia > Hylia prasina. Next base: position 258,637 of record VYXD01003870.1, read on the forward strand.
GTTCAGACATATTACCAAGATCTGAGTGTTTAGTTTCAAATTATTAGTCTTTTGAGTCATTCTGTCCTAATGCTGGATTAATTTGAATACAGGGATTTACTTTCTGTGTCACTTGCCCTGCATGTAAATCATCATTTCAGACTATGCCTCTGACCGGCCTGCAGCTTTGAGTTGTTGCTAAAGGCAAATTTCTATACAACCATAATTTAAAAGTCCCTCTATTCTGCTTTGCCCATAAGAGGAACTTATTTAATTCCCTATGCCCATCCCTCATCCCTTCTGTGATTCTCTGTAATTAATTAGTCTACCTAATCTGTCAGGAAGTGTAATGCCAAATGCAACCGACAGCTGGAGAGGTCCTTCATTTTTATTTGTATTTGATGAGCTCTGAGTTCAGCAAACTAGGCGGCTTTGGCTCAGTGGAGACTCCCCACCCCAGTTATTACTTTCTTTCTTGCACTTAATGAAGATGAACCAGTGGAGGTTGTAAGAAAATGCTGCTGGTGAGACCAAGGCAGAATTTTCCTGACAAGAGGCTCATATCCAGGAGGAAGCCTTGGCATTGTCCTCTGAGTAGAAGGTGGTCTATCTGAAAGCAGGAAAAAAGCAAAACTTTGAGGCAGCAAATCACTTTCTTCACTGATGATGGCCAGGCCACAAAAACTTCCCTTTCTCTTGGGTTAGTTTATAGTTGTCAGAACAATATGTTTCATGCACTCACATGCACTTGTCTTCCATTATAATAATGGCATAAGAACTGGCTGATTTAAAATTTCTGAAGCAAAGGGTACTGAGGCTCAGGAGACAAAAGCTCTTCATGGTATCAAAGTCTGTCTAGTTATGCACAAAATTCCTTTATGTCCAGCACAGTCCAACATTGTATATACTCAGGATTCCTCTTTATTTTTTAGTTTTCCACACAGGAGATATGTTTCTTCTTTTTCTTCCTGCTCTACAGAGAGACGTTTTCATAATGTTGGGTCTGCTTTGCATGTGTCCCATATACAATACATGTGCACAAGTTCCTGGTTTTAATGCACATTTCACTACAGGAAGCTTTCTGTAGTTATTCAAGTCCAAATCCAGAAGAGGTATTGCATTTTAGGCTTTGTGGCAGAGACAGCTGCCCCTTTCAGGTGCTCACCTATGTGTGGATTCCTGTGACAGGGACAGGCTTATGGCTCTGAGTGCAGCCCCAGCACTTCCGCACTTCAGGCTCCCTTCCCAGGAGGTGCAGCTGGTTGGCAGCTCCCAGCTCCCTGACCAGCTGTGTAGGAAGCAGCAGTCACTATGCTGCAAATGTGTGAGGCACAGATGCTGGGAGAGGAGCATGAGATGGGAGCCAGGTCTCACACCCCGTGTCTGAGGATCAGTAGGGTTGTGTAAACAAGTGTAAATCCAGACCTGGTCTTACGTGCGAGATTTTGGGTGTGAGGAAGCTGGAGACGTTACCAAAGTACCTGTGCAGTTTTGAGGATTTTGTACAGGCATACACTGTGGTTTTGATCTTGTTGCTTTACTATAAAGCTTATGGACAGATGTACACAGTGGGAACCTGCTCAGTTTCACTGAAGACAGTGGTGGAGTTACATCATTCTCCATTGACTGAAATTTGGCCTGTGTGGTATTTTCTGTGTCTGTGGTGGTTGTTTGCTTCTGAATATCCCAAGAAGAGGACACTGACTGCCTTTCTGAAAAGTGGGAAGGGTCGTGGTCATGGTTGGAATACTTGAAGGGAACATCTGAGTGTGTTCTGAGAATGATTTACTTACAGTAGACATGAAACACCTGTGGAAGCTCTCAGAGGAGAGCAGTGCTGTTGTTCCATGGGAACATGCAGGGAAATGCATGTAGTACATCTAGGGCAAAAGAGGAGAGGTATTGGATTTCGGGAGCACAATAGATATGTAGCTTGGGATACAGAAGGAGGGGAAAGAACAGATCTACCACTGGAGGATGGAAGTGCTAAGTTGTCAATCTTATGTCTTCCCTCTGTTGAATGCTCGAGAGATGTCATGATATCCTAACTCTGAAATCATGGATAGGGTGGATATGCTTGATGTTCAGAAATCTCGTGTTCATGTGTTTCTAACACCTTTGTCACCTGATTTGCTAATACTATCATGTTTTGGTATAGCTGCAAGTGTTAGGCAGCATAACATGAAAAGAAAAAAATAACATAAAGCTCTACTCTGGCCTTTGTCCTTAGTAAGGCATAGTTAATATTTTGTCTTGGTTTAGAAGACAGGTATCTGCTAGGGAAAGCTGGAGTTTCCTTGGAATGGAGAATGTAAACCCCCTCCCTCCGAATTATTATAATTTTGCAATTAAGGGCTTTCAGGCAAAGATTTGGGAATAGGAAATAACAGTTCTTTTACTATGGATATTAAAAATACAAATGTAATAGTACAAAAAGACAAACAAACAAACCCAGAAAACCCTGACAGAGTCAGGGACACGACCTGACACCCTGTTGGTCGGGGTGTTCGAAAAAGTCCTCCTGGAGAAAACAGATGTGGTTCTGTTGGAGTAGAGATGATCCCGTTGAAAAAAGAGTCCAGTGGTGGTGAGATGAGTCCGCTCCTCCTCTGGAATTCAGTGGAAAACAGGATGCCTTGTGTTCTGAGGCTCAGTTTTTATCTAGCTAGGGCCCTGGACCCTCCACCACTGAGTGGAGCATCTCACAATGAGATGATGTAATGTGTAATGTCATTGGTGAGCCTTAATGGCCCATTAGCAGAAACTATCCCCTGGAGTGGGGATATTTGGGTGGTGAAAGAGATAAGAAACAATACCCCACCCAGTTTTAACAGCTGAGCCATTATCAGAAAGGCATCTGCCCCCTCCTCCCAGAGTAACAGGAGATAGAGAAAAAACATTTTCCCAACTGCTTTCAGCAGATGAAAATAGAATACACATTATTATAACCAAGACATATTTAAACAGTTTTTGTGTTCCACTATGGCTATAACAAAGTGTCTGCAACTTTCTGGATTGAGCCTGAAGGCTGCTGAAGTGATAAAACACTGAGATGATATTGATAGTAGGAGTCATACATGCTATCTGGAAGGATCAAATTAACTTATGTCTCTTTCTTCTTTCTGGAACTTTTCCAGCTATACTTTGATGGATACAGGCTAGCCAATTTTCTACCCTCCTCCTAGAATTGCACCAGTATTCTCATATATTTCCTTCCACTTTGCCTGTGACTTGAGAGGGGGCTCTCTTCAGTAGAAATAGCATAAACAGCAGCAGTACAGGGATGTGCTATTGCCCCAGCATTTTGGAATGGCTTGTCTGAGTATGATTCCTGCCCTGATGCGGTTTCTATCCTTTAATTCTCTTTATTAGTGTCTTATGTTTTTCAGAGTTGTGTTTGAGGGCTTAGAAATCTATTATTAAGACCTCATCCCTCACCTTCTGGAGAGAATATTTGAATCTAGTTTGGTCTGCTAAGGAAAGGTGAGAGATTATTATAAATCAGATAAGAAAGGTAATATGGGATGAGAAGGTGTCACCCAGAAATGCATTTGCAAGAAATGACAAGAGGGAAAGTATCATGTGTTGCAAAGACCACGTTGACCAGATGGTAACTGGATAGGAGATTGTGATAAGAAGGAAAAGTGTCTTCCAAAGTGTTGAAGAAAAGGACTCAACAAATGACGTAGCTGTGGTGCTGAAGAGAGAGCGAAGACGTATTGCAAAGATGGAGGTGATATGGAATGAATACTAGGCCAAGATGATGTTTTGGCTGTGCTTTTGGAGTGAATGCACGGTGATGGAGGGAGGTGTAGTGACAGATGTCTGTTTCTTCTGCAGCTTATAGAGGAAGGGCCAGATCTGAGATGCTGTAGGAGGTATGTTTTGATACTTGCCTGATGACAGGAAGAAAGGGGAAGCCAGATCCATCTGACAATGAAGAACTTATAAATTTGTAATAATTTGTTATAATTCCTCACCTGAAGCTGGGGAAGCAGTAACATTTTCCAGTGAAGAGAAAAGGTCGAGAAACAGGATGGGATGTAAGTGTCTTGCCAGATAGTAGTTATCCTTAGGGAGGTAGACTGTAGCTGGGGTTGGAGAAGAACTGTTAACAAAATAAGATAATTGGAGAAGAAGATAACAATCATGAAGTATCACCTGTTTAATATGTTGACTAAGATTAGTTTCTGTAGTTGCTCACCTAGTAACAATTTCTATCAGATACAATCATGGCTCAGATAGTGTATCATACAGCCTGAAGGAGAGCGGGAGAAAAGGATTTGTAATTATGTCATGTCTCTGTGCCCTTCTATAGGGGAATTCTGTCTTCAAACAGTACTCAAGGTTGTTTATCATACAGGGGATCTGTTAAGGGGATTTGGGATTACTCTTCCAGTATTGGAGGCAAATGGCCTCTTCTTTGCCTGGTGTGCAAGGCTCCAAAGTGGGGAGCACAAGGTGCTACAGGTGAAGTGGATGGAGCAGCACCTTTTTAAGGGCAGAATGTTTTCAGGTCAGCAGTTTCCTGGCACTTTCCTCCACACTAGGCACATAGAAGCTTTTGGTGTGACTAAATACAGCAGAGGTCCTTCTGTTCATCCTTCAGCACCAGGTGGGAGCAGCACATGGAAAGCAAGTGTCAGAAGGTGCTTTTTCTGTCACTCATCACACCAGACTGCCTCCACAGCTGCTCTGTTTTGATGTTTTTTGTTCTTAGGAAGCACAGACAGATGCCTTCCACCTGACACTGTAACAGCACTGACCCAAAGCTTTTAACATTAGGTACCTTATTGGCTGTAAGCTTGATGGGAGGAAAACTTTTTAGGAACATTGAATTTTCCTAGCTACCCCTGCAAATTTACACAGCTAAATTCATGCATTTGTGAGGTTTTTTTCCCTTGTGTGAAACAGGGAATAGTAATGCTTCTTAGGCCAGTTTTAATGTATAATTGCAGCCAAATTGAAAAGGTGCTGAGAAAATGAAGCATGTGCAGATTACAGGCAGTACAGGAGTCTTCCAGTGGCAAATGTGTTGTATTTGAAGAATTTGGGGGCAAATCTCTATTACTGCCTCCTGTCATAGACATTGCCCTGCTCTTATCTACTTGTTCTTTTTTAGGGAGAATCTGATGCAAGACTCTACTGCCTTCCTGTAGATCCAGTGGTGTATGTAAAAAGTCCCCAGTCAGCATTTGTATATTCGATGCACTTTTACATTAAAAACACTTAAGGGTGTCTTTTAATTTTGCAGTTTCCCATCATTTGTTGACCACATAAAGGGAAAGACTGCCCACACTTAACAACCTTTGGAAAAGGGTAGCAGAATGCACAACAGTGTTATGCAATAGTTTACTAGGTGGAGGCTTGAAGAATAACTTCTCCAAAGGAAATTACAAGGGGAAAGCAGATTGCAGTTTCGCAGTTTGGAAGGTGTCCAGGGAGATCCCTGAGTCATGGAAAATCCATTGGGATTGCTTTAGTGGCTGTGTTTCAGTATTACAGCTCAAATAGAGAGGAACAGCTGCACGAGTTTGTTGGTTGGTGTGAAGTTCTTGGCTTATACATTAATGATGTGGAAGAACTTTGGATTACAAATGCTTAACCAGATAGTAAATGCAATTATAATTCGTTGTTAGGAGATGATGAAAGGCACATGCTCATTATTCTTATTCTTTTTTGCTGTACTTTGTGAAAATTTCTGATAATTTCTTTAGTAGAAACATTGAGAGAAAAAACATCTTAGCTGGTGTTTTCTTAAGCCCAGTGATGTCAGTGCAGTAGTTTCTGTTCTGCTTATCAGAATACTTGAGCAGTGAGACAGGACAGGGTGTGAGTGAATAACCAAATATACTGTCATGCCTTCAATTCACTGTTTGACTATGGAGATATTCTGTTTATGTGAGGGAAGAGAATTGTGGAATTTCCCTCCTCTTCAACCCAGAGGAGATGACAGAAGCCTTGTATGTGGATGATATTCTAGCTGGTCTGTACTGATTAGTAGTAAATACAGATCATCTCTATTGAATTATAATTAGTGAAAAGGAGACTGATAAACTTCTTGGTCTATTCTGTGTTGGAAATCTGTGCTGTAGATTATAGAGCAAGCCACTGTTCAAGGTGGTTAAGCTCAGAGATTTAGTCTGTTAAAATTTAATAGAGGTTATTTAATTAATATTTTCCACTGGTGTAAATCCAGCGTTAGTCCACTCAATTTAATGGAGTTTGGGGCATTCTGGTTTCTGGTTTGCACTACCAAATTTGGAATAATAGCTCAGAGGCCAAGAGGGCAACTAAAGCTAGCTTCTGATTTTGCTTTTGTCTGTGTAAACCTGAACTTCTGCCAAAAAATGATGTTGATTTACTGGAGTTCCTTTGAGTTTACCCTGTGTATAAGCTTGAGCATGTGTTTCTAAGCTACACAACCAAAGCTCAACAAGATGTTAATTTTGCTCATTAAATTCTTAACCAACCTCTCAGTTCCTCCTGCCCTTTTACGTAATATTTTATCAGAAATTTAAAGGTCAGCCAAGCTCTGACTTACCCTTGTTTTCCTGTATAGGGGCATATGGCAAATAGGATGCACACAAGAGGATAAAGCTGTGAGGGGAGGAGTAGGTGGCACTGGAAATTCAGCCTGCCTTTGGCACAGCAGCAGCAATCCCCAGCCCACATTTTGAAGGTTGAGCCAGCAGGACTGTGTTTGGGCAGGAAGCGATCAGAGAGGTGTGTGCCTGTGTGCTTTGGCACAGTCTAGACTGTGAATTGCTCCAGCCTAGGAACCTCCTCTGAACTCATTAGTATTAAAACAGAACAGAGGGGACTTTGTAGGGAGGGAGAGGGTGTGGAAGCCGGAAAGGTAGCAGTTTAGATGGCAGTTTCCTAATAACTTTCCCACAACTACCTTCCCATGCAGGGTCTCAGCTAGAGGATCTTGGCATGAAAAACAAATCCTGGCACAGGGAGGGGGAAGGCAGGGAGGAAATGAGGGGAGGGAAAGGAAATAAGGGACAGAAAATGGGCACTGTTCTGAAACAGCAGATTTTATTTTTATTTAGTGTTATACATGCTGATACTAGAAGCTCTGTTTGAGAGGGGTATTTGGTACTGTGTATATAATCAGAATGTGGAGGTAAGCTTGGTACTTGTACCAGAGGACTTGCAACCTGTCATGGTGAAAAAATGTAGCTTGAGTTCTGTTTGGTGTTTTCATTTAATTGACTGGATGGTGAAATACAGGGCACATCTATTAGAAAATTATCATCAGCATGATCCAGGAAACTCCTGGATTGCTTATGCCCTGCTGTGCTGCCCTTCCAGCAGATATCTGAGTGGCTGAAGTCCCCCAGGAGGGCCAGGGTTTGTGGCTGTGAGGCTGCTCCTGTCTGTCTGCAGAAGGGCTTCCTGGTCAGGCAGCCTACAGCAGACTGCCCTAGAATGTCACTTGTCCCTGTCCTCCCTTTAACCTGACCCATAAGCTCCTAGTCAGCTCCTCATCCATCCCCAGGTGGGACTCCTTGCATTCCTGCTGGTTACTGGCATAGAGGGCACCACTGCCACCTCATCATCTCTACCTGACCTTCCTAAAGTGTCTTCCATCCCAACTAATAGGAGGCATCCTACCACACTTCTGTGATGCCAGTGAGATCAAAGCCTTGCACATCTCAAACTCCTCTTGTTTATTCCCCATGCTACATGATGTATAGAGGCATTTTAGTAGGGTCTCTGATGACTCTAAGTTACTGGCAGNCTCCTTGCATTCCTGCTGGTTACTGGCATAGAGGGCACCACTGCCACCTCATCATCTCTACCTGACCTTCCTAAAGTGTCTTCCATCCCAACTAATAGGAGGCATCCTACCCCACTTCTGTGATACCAGTGAGATCAAAGCCCTGCGGGTTTGTGCACATCTCAAACTCCTCTTTATTCCCCATGCTACATGATGTATAGAGGCATTTTAGTAGGGTCTCTGATGACTCTGAGTTACTGGCAGCAGTGCTTGGAATTCCTTTTTGCTGCTCTCCAGGTGCTCTCCTGCTGACATGTGATCTCTATCTGGGCATCTATTGCTGGCACTGACATCAAATTGGTAGGAGTGGACGGATTGAGGATCTCCTTCTCCGGCAACTTTAGTTTAAAGACTTCTTCACCATCTTGTCACATAACTGAAGATGCTTTTCCCCTTCTCTGACAGACGGACCTGTCAGCCCCAGCAGACCAGGTTTCTCAAAATGAATCCCATGGTCTAAATAGCAAACACAAGGCTGTGGCACCAGTCCTGTAGCCATTAGTTGATTTACTAGATTGAACTGGCCCTTTCAAACCCCTTCCATTTGACCAGGAGAATTGAGGAAAAAGCTACCTGCCCTCCAGAGTCCCTTACCACAGCTCCCAGAGCTCTGTAATCCCTCTGGATACTCCTCAGACTGCTCCTGCTCATATCTCCTGTGCCCACTAGAAACAACAGCGGTGGATAACAGCCAGTAGACCACGTGAGGCTTGGTAGTCTCTCAGTGATACTCCCAATGTAAGCAGCACGTCTTTCTCAAGTGTGTCACTGGGCACATATCCGTACTGTGGGTATGTTAAAAGATAAACTTAAAAAAAGGTGGAAAAATTGTGTGAAAAAATGATGGCATTCAATGCAGGCAGTTAAAACTACTTTTAATAGCAAGTCTGGTGATTCAGGACAGAAAGCAGCCAGGTACAACTTTTCAGGGAAAAAACGAGGGATTATAGTTGAGCATGGGTGGGCATAAGTCATACAGGTTTTGAGGGTTTTTATAAAAAATAAAAGGTAATTGACTATGTAGAATATGTGGAGTATATAACCAGAAGGGCAGTCTGGAAGATGGGTGAAATAAACTTTGCACTCAGCTTTGGTAAGGTCTCAGCTGGAGCACCATCCTCACTTTTGAACAGTGCAATTCAAGAGAGATGTACTTTGAGTAAAGGCCAGAAGTCAATTAGAAGAGGAATGAGAGATTCAAAGGATATGGGCTCTAAGAAAGACTGAAAGAGATGGATTTATTTAGCCTCAAAAGAGGAGACTGAGAAGGGACATTACAACAGTCTTCGACAGCCTCAAAAACTGTTATCAAGAGGAAGTGAGAAAATCTGCTCACCACATTAGTGGCTGATAGGGCCGGAAGTAATAGGCTTAAATTGCAGCAGCAGGGATTTAGATTAGCCTGACTATTCAGTTTTCATCCCCATCCCTCTCCTTGGGCTCAGTTAAATTCACTGACATGATGCAGCCCACTTTAACAGAAAAAGCTGTGACGCTAGACAGCAGTTTTACATTATTGTTCTCGTATGCCCATCCATATCCATGGAATGTCCCTCATGTCTACCTGTGTTGTAGCCCTGCATATGAGAGGCTGCCTGTCTGAGTCTTGATCTTTTTCTCTCTAAACACCTGTGTGTATTGTTGCATGAAGAGGTTTTCCTCATTCTTTCTCTTTCTGTTTGGCCCAGCAGATTGTTGTCTCATGAATGTCGTTTGCCAGTGAGGGACTGAAAAATGAACAGCAGATGCTGTTTCATGTGGCCTGAGAGGGGATTGCCACCATAGGCCTTGCTGGTTATGTGTACCTGTGTCCTGTCAAGCCACAGAGAAGTAGGAGAGGGACAGGATTTAGCACTTCTTCAGGAAACAAGGAAGCAATTAACCTGTGATTAAGAAGGGAAAAAGAAAGCAGTGTGATGAGGGGTGCATTTGAGGGTGAGAGGAAGCCCTGTTAGCTTTCTGTGTGAAGAATTTCCCTAGCATAAAGCAGTGCCCTTGATGGATGAAAGTCTTATGCTGCTGCTAAGCCTTAAGAATGAGTAACTTCTGTGTTGGCAGGGTAGAGAAACACATCCTTCAGTATGTAAACATCAGGTGCTTTCTGTCTTGTAGTGTTATGACTGAGAATCAAGACATTTGGGCCCCAAGTACTGAAGGAGTTTTAAAGCTGCAACTTTTTTTAAAAAGCAAGGAGGAAAAAAGAATGTAATGGGAATCACAGCCTTTTGTTTGTCTGCTTCTCTGCTTTACAGTCAGATCTGTGGCAATAGCTGAAATGTAAACATTGCCTCCCCTGCCAACAGGCTGTGTTAGCAATTCATGTGTGCACAGTGGTTTCCTAATGCACAAATGTAATGATAAAACATTGTGGGTATGGGCAGATGTTACGTGATATGCCTTATGTATATAGTTCTTGTGTATGTAAGGAGTGAGTGGCATACGTATCTGCACATACACATACTGTGTCTATGCAAATACATGGAATCAAGTGATGTTTTACAATGATGAACCTAATTCTTATCAATTGTGAAACTGATCAAAATGTTACTACCATGCTTCTCACAGTGTGCTGCTTGTATGCTTTACAGAGGCTGCTTTTAATTCAAAGAGTTAGGATGAGATAGAAGAGATTGAGGGGAGGGACTGGCTTGTTTTGGGGTTGATTTTGCTTTTTCTTCATGGGTTATCTGTGGACTTAGCAGATATATCAGGTGCCCCAGTGGGAGTTTTTGACCAATGTGTTTCACCTGGAGATGTGCTGGCTGTATGTGTGGTAATGCTGTTGACTGATCAAAAACTTTTGCACTGTTCATTGCTCCAGTTTGTACTGGAGTGTAGGTGGTTTGTGCAGTCAAATTAACCTCATTCACTGATAGTTCAGACAGGCTGTCTTTCAGAATGCCTCATCGACCTCCTCAGCATTGGAAATAAGCATTCTTCCAGCATTCTTCTTATATGTCGGTGTGGGGAGCTGGAATGAACAAAACAGGGGAAGGAAAACAGTAGGGGAACAAGCCTATACTGTCCCCTTGAGGTAGACACAGTGATTAAATGGGGAAGGTTTATCTCTTCTATTTGAGGATTCATAAGTTCTTTGAAAAGAGACTGTGATCTGAGTAAGATTGTTTTGGTAAATGACTTTATTCATTCACTGCACTTATCTCTGAAGCAGCTTTTTCAACAACTGCCTTCAGACTTATGATGGGAGCATTTCCGCTGCTTCCTTTTTGGTGGGCACAACTGAATGTGAGCCACCAGACTAACCTCCTTGTTATTGGCCAATGGAGTCTGGCATAGGCAGCATGGACAGAAATATAAATGTTCCTGGGGCTGTTGTTAATTTTGTGAAAATGTAGGTTTCAGTCACGTGTTAGCAACATGGTCCTACGTGGTCCGTTTTTTAAAGTGGTAATAGTTATGCTGGCTAGGATTCTCTATTCCAAAAGCTTGTAGTGTGCTGCTGACAATCTTGCCCCGATCTCTTTCCACTGCTTCTCTTTATTCTACAGTCCCAGGCATGTCAGTGCCTTTTGTTTCATGTTTGCTTCAGTTGCATTTCAGTATTGATTAACCCACCATCAACGATCCCCTTGAAGTAGTTACACGTGAACATGAACCTTCTCTGGGGCCTGCCAGTGGATGCTGGATAGAATCCCATGGTGTGTCATAGTCATTGTTTACTTTGTACAAGATTTAAACAAATTTGTTCAGAACATAAGGCCATCAGCTGTGCTGAGGCACTTGGGAGCATTGGTGGAACTGGAATGTGGCCTCTTTGGGGACACAGTGACAGACATCTGTCTAAATGACCTTGGGGGACCTGGAGTAACAGGTATCATACTGTACAGGGAATTTATACTGGCAGCAGAGCATTATAGTTGATTTTGTAACTTTGTGTGGATTTGGTGCTGTTAAGAGACTGAGAGAGAATGATTAATGAGGTGGATGAGGGAGAGTGCATTTGTGCTTGACAGGTGAAAAAGGTCAAGAGGAATGAGAAAAAAATTAGTGAGGGGAAAAAGAAACAGTAGGTGTGTACCAGAGAAAGAAAAAAGGGAATATGAATATGAACATGGGAATGAAAGGTATATGGGAATGTGAACAGCAAGCAAGGTAAGAGTAGTGAATTAAAATAAAATTCATACAGTGGGTATAATATGAAAATGAACATACCCTTGGAACCTAAGTTTTTGAAGTCAGCATTGCAAGCAAGTTATTAAAAATAGTCTTCAAATTTGAAGCCTGTCCTAGAGTGTGTAAAGGCATCTGGAGATAATTCCCACTGTCTCAGTTTTCTTTATTGGATGACTCACAAAGAATCATTAAAGGTAATGCTGGTGTGATGGACCAAACTGCACAAAAAATATTGCAAATAGCATTGTTCTCACTATCTTAAAGAGACATTAACTTACCTGTTATACAAAATCAGGCTGTTTGAGGTAGGGAGCTGGGAAGTGTTTGACCATCTACAGAGCTGTCTCTGTGGCTTTGTACTTTGCTGGGTTTCACACAGCCTTCTGAAACTTTTGGTGCTGGTCACAGGTCAAATAACTGCTGCCCTCATCTGTTTTGGAAGTTCTAAAGTTTCCATTTTGAGTTTAACAAAGAAGACTAGAGTTTCTGGGGAGCTTTGCTGGTTCGTGTCATCTGAAAATCTGGTTCCCAAGGAACCTGTTAATGCCAAGGCCTGGCTGTCCTTTTGCTTGAGTACACATCTGCTGTTAAAGAACCAATCAATGCAATAGAGCTGTAATCAGACAGTCAAAATAGGCATCTCTGAGCAGTAGAAGTGTTGAAGCCTATTTGCTGATGTGTTATGTCTTAGTGTTGGATTCTGTGGTGTAAAATAAAGATTGATTTCATGTCAAAGCTGTTCCGTTTGAGGATCATAAAAGCATTTCACTTTAAAATAATGCTTTAATAGTTGCCTAAATGTGTTTGTAGGCAGAAAAAAAGTTTTTAAAAAATCTTTTATATATCATTAACATGTCTCAGTCATAGAAATAGCAATTAAATATGAAACACAGGCCTGGGGAGGATGCTTACAGACAGGATATTCTCCCAAGAGCCCTGTAAGAAAGAGAAACTTTGACCTACAGGTAAAAATTAAAAGTGTAATGCAACCATCTGTAGCTGGAATTATAAGAATTTGATGAAATAAGACATTTATCCAAGCGAACATAAGAAAATAAACAAAATGTCCTCTTCCTTCTGGCAAAATACATATTAATCAACTTATTGCCTGCAGTAAACATATCATATGAGGATTCTGGTTTTCATAATGCTGTAAATGCTGTGCATGACTCATTAAACATTTATGAGGACAAAACAAAATATCATCAACAACAACAAAACAGCCCACCAGCCTGTAAAGGTTGGTTGGTTGTTTTGGTTTGTTGGTTTTTGTATTTCACAAAATAAAGCAGCTGTCTGACCTTAAGTCAATGTGAAACTCCCCATGACCAGTAAGTCCAAGCAGCCAATGGCTGTGGGATGAGTAGAATGAGAAGGTGAAACTGAGGATATCTCCTCCCATGAGTGTCTGAATATCCCTGGAGAACCAAGTTTGGGGCTCTTGACCTTCATGATTCTGACATCAAATCAGGGGATGCTGGAGACCAGAAGCTGTGATTCTCTGTGTTCCTTCCTTGAGGTTTCTGCTTTAGAGAGACAGGCATGTTGGTATGTGTTAAGGGTTCTCCTTTAGTGGGTCTCTCTCCAAGTGAACCACTCTTCTACGTTACCAAAATCTTACTTTTTCCTCTTCATTAATTCCATTTTGTGTCACTAAACAAAGTACTGCCCAGTCTAGGTGAGAAATGCTTTTCTGGAACTTCGAGTATCATTACTGAGCTGATGGCTGCCCAAATCAAATCCAGCTTTCATCCTTTGATGAATGTTCCCAAAAACAAGGCACCTAATGTGGTTTTAAATCCTACAAAATACTGGATTTATGTTTTCTACCCATTCCTCCTCCTTGTTCAGTTTCTTTCTCTCTGTCTCTTATTTCCTTGGGTTGTAGCCATTTTGAATGGAGGCCATCTTCTCTTTTGGCCTGAGAACTGGACTGGAAGTATTTGAACCTTAAATACAGTTCCAGTTCTTTTTAAAAGTTTTAGAATTGAAATTCAATCTACGTAACTAAATAAAATGCCTGCAAGAAAGAGAAATTAATTGAATTAACTATCACTAGATAAAATGAATGGGAAATAAATGAAGGAGAGAAATGTACGCACTATTAACTGGGCATGCTTTACATCTTCCTTAGTCCACCCTGGCAAATATCCTTTTAATCTGTGTTTCATGCAATTTCAAGCATTTTTAAGAGCCAGGAGGCTGAATTCCATTGAGCAGGGTCACACTGGCATGAATTGCATGAAAAGCTGCCCATGCAAGGTGTCGAAGAGGATTTATTATGTTTCTGTTGGGAAACTTGTACAGGTGCTGGAGGAAGGGAGTTTTCCCTGCTTTGTTCTGACCAACCCTTTTTTTCTTGCCCTTTACATTTGCTCCCTGGGCATTCAATCACATTGGATTCCTTGGTCTGGCTCCAACGCCAGTCTTGATGACTGCATTCAGTTTGTTGTTCTCCCCCTTCCCTGCCTATTTTGGCAATTCCTTTCTCTTTTCAGGAGCCACTTGCCATCACTGAGCTAACTCTACGGTGTGAATTTCTATATGCTGACAGATCTGCTTCTGTCATTGGGTCAGAATGACCTGTTCATGAACCAAATTACCCTCCTGAAATTTATTATTTCTGTTGTTCCTCCTGCTTCCCTTCAAGGCAGCAGGTTTCCTTATGTGCCATCTGTTAGGATCCCAAGTCAGAATAGAAAAATAGCCTGCCTAATTCAGGGTCTTCTTTCTTAGCTAGACCCATGTTTTTCATGTGCAGTCACAGTGATCTTTTTTTCAACTTTTATAGAATGGGAATGGGAGAGGTAAAATGATTTGGAGAGTTCCAGAAGGTCTCATCTCTCTTGTATTTTTCAGGGGTTTCTTGGCTTTTTTTATAGGGCAGGCTTTGATTGATGGTGTAGGTAGATGAGGACATGCAGGCCTCTTCAGTTCTTCCCACACCTTTCTTCTTCTCAGTGAAGGAGCACACTTGCTGAACAATAACTTCAGGAAAGGGAGTTGAGGAGGTGGACTGCTGCTTTGTGTTCTGGAGGTGTTTCTTTCCCTGCTGAATATTGGTGCTTGCTCCCTGCCCATCTGACCTGGATGTTAGAACCCAGTATTTTACCTCCTAACAAACACTAACTTTCAAAATTAAGGGTGAGGCATTTTTCATGTATTATTTTCCACGTAGATGTGTTTGGGTCCACTTCTGGTGATCCCCTTATGCCTGGAAACCCTGAGCAGTTTCCTTTTTACTATGCTACCTGAGCTAATGTGATGACTTCTAAAGTTTTTTGTCTTCCTCTACCCTCCTGAATCACAATAATGTGGGATGCACTACTTTCCCTCTGGATCTTACATCCTTTCAAACTAACTTTCTAGGCCTTTGTCCTGAAAAGCATGTCGTGATGCAAAATTATGTGACTGGAAGTTGCATATTCGTATTGTCCCGTTGAAAGTAGATGTATCTTTATATCCCTGAACACTGCCAGTATCCAGGGCAGTGTCTAGAAGCTGCAGTGTTACAATCCTGTCCTCAGGGTGGTTTTGGTCAATAGGTACATTCTTTTGATGAAATGGTTGTCTTGAACTGTATTGATTGAGATCTTCAGTTAGTTTAGTGCACAGCTTCTGTGCAGGGCTTCTGCTGCTTGACTGATCTGCCAGCAGACTCCAAAAAAAGCACTGTGGATTAGAAGATCAAGTTAGTTGTGCTGCATTAAAAAAAAAAAAAA
>VYXD01003870.1:274273-310395 GCA_013397195.1 Hylia prasina
AAAAAAAAAAGGCATTCATTAAGCAGGTCAATAAAGCAATCACTTTTTTTTCTAAGAATTCAGCTGAGCCCAGACAGTTCATGTATATTCTGGCTTCTGCGGTGATTCTTCCAAACCTGGCATTTCTGATTCCCTATCTGCCCCTCCTTCCTTTCCACACACTTGACCTCTAACAGCATTCCTTTGCTTGTCTTAAGGCCTTACATGTAGTTTCACTCTCCCTCTCCCACCAAGAATGTGATCCTGGCCTGAGTTTTCTAATTGTGTATAGCAAGGATAAAACTTATTGCCTCGCTTGGCTGCCCCCTTGTTTGGAAACTCACACTAAACATTTCCACATGGTTTGCACTCTTTTTGCACAGCTAATTTTTTTTTCTCCCTTTAAACTTTTTCTTGTTTAAAATAACCCTCCAGCTTCTTCTACCTTGGGCTGCTGGCACTGACCTTGCCTTGTTACTGTTTGCATTTCTTTTGTACCTTTTTGCAGCTTAAATCTCTGTGGGCTTTTAAATCTGTCAGCAGCCGCTACCAGGCTCAGTGTGCAATTTTGCTCACTGTTTTCACAAGTTTCCCAGCCCTGAACGCTTTCCAAATGAGCCATTGTTGGGCTCAGTTAAAGAGGTATTGTCTCTGCTTGGACAAGGTTAGTGTGGGTGCCAGAATTTGTGTGCGCAGCATTTTAGTGCCACAATGTCATCTTGATACTGGACCCCTGGATGCTTCCTTCTCCAAATATATCAAATACATAGGGAAAAAAAACTCAGCCCCCTGCCAAAACTGATTCATTGAAACATTACTGGAAGATTTCTTTATATTACTGAAACTCTGATTTAGACATCTTCATCTGTTCCTGCTCATGCAGTCTGCTTGCCCTGAAGACCATTCTTTTTTTGTTTAATTCTCTTTACTAGCACCTAAAACTGGCAGCTTTGATTGGAGCCCTGTTCTGGTCAGTACTGAATTAACACAGAGGAAGTAACAATCTCTGGTTTGATAGTTTTAGAGACATGCATTGGAAAAGACTATTGTTGTTCACCTTTTACAGGGGAGTAACTGAAGTTGTGGAATTTGGCAGTCAGTTCCAGATCACAGCATTATCCTTCATTTTGCTATTGTAAGCTTAGCTCAGCTCAAAGAGGGTATGTTCTACTGAGCTTGCTTTTCTTAGCAGAGACTGACTATGCTGCTCTGATCAACCCAGTGTGACACTGTGGAGTTATGTCCTTTGTGCCTGAAAATGGTGGATGTCTTTGATGGGGACTGTGTGGTTTAGAGAATAAACATCTGGAAAAACATTTCAACCTGTAGGTAGATGATGACATGACAACTGTCCCATGGCCTTTGCTTGAAAGATAGAGAAATTGAACTATTTTTTCTATGGAAGAGCAATTTGGTGTTGTCGGCCGAGAAAAAAAGATATAGCAAACTTTCAGCCTTTCTGTAAGTGTCATAAGGGATGTCTGTGTCACATAATCCAGTGCTTTGAGTTTTTCACTTCATCCTTTTCATGTGATCCTTCCCATCCTTCACTGATCATTAGTAATGGAAGTTTGACATGGGAGTTGTTCAGGCTGCCTCTCTTCATAGCTTATACTCTGACAGGGAGAACTCAAGGTAGCAAGAAAATCATCACAAAGCCAATAATCTTTGGAGTCTTTGAGAGCCACTAAGTCCTCTTGATTGAAGGCTAGTCAAACATGCCTGGTCCAGAAAGCTCTCAACTTACTAGAAATTACCAATGCAGCTGTTGACTGTTTTTTTTCTGTTTTTCTCAATCTCTAGGATGAATTGGATCTCACAGACAAGAACAGAGAGGCTATGTTTGCACTCCCTCCAGAGAAGAAATGGCAGATTTACTGCAGCAAAAAGAAGGTACTACCATTGTCCTCATTGGAGTAGCTCACCAATAAATTCTGTGTGCATGTTCATAACTGAATCATGATTTGAGCTGTTTTTCTACTGTTTACTCGAGAACATGAATAAGTGATGGAAGGATTTTTATCAGCATGGATATGGCACAATTTTCTGATAAATAACGTATGCACTTGTGACTTCTGAACATGATCTTAACATCTTAAAATAGTACACTGTCCCAGTTTGAATCCTTTATGTGTTTGGGGGTTTTTTGTTTTATTGTTTGTTTGGGGCTTGTTGGAGGAGGAGGGGTTGTTTGTTTTCTTTTTCTTTGAGTTGAAAGAACAACTATCATGGAAATGCATTAAGGAGTTTTTAAAAACTTTTGTAGGTTGCTGAAAATAGAAAAAGTATTGCTGAAGTCTTTTAGAATGTCTTCAAATATCTGTAAAGTACCCCACAATAGTGATGTCTTAAAACTTGGTAGTTGAAGGTCTTCCAGAGTTTGCAGGAAACATTCCACAGGGCCCTGGAAAAGGAGGAACACCTTCTTGTATCACTGTAACACTTCTCCCTTCAAGGTTTTCAAATTTCTGACAAACCAGTAAAGGGGCAACAAATCAGAGGCTGATCAATCACACTAATATTTTGTTGCTGGCAGAATGATGGCCTAGGGAATGGATAAGTAGTATCATTGCTGTGAAACTTCTAAACAAGGAATTTCTGCAGTAATGTGACACTGGAAAATTTTGCTGCTGAAGGAAACACACGGTCAGGCAGGAAGATAACCCCAATAGCATGTATTTATTAGCCATACATGTTAGGAGGAAAAAGGTGTGGTGGGTTTGTTGGTTAATTTTATTTCCCAAGTGTGCAAGTCATGCCGTGAGAGCATCAGTCTTTAAACAAGTCTGCATATAACAGAAGGTGGAAAGAGGAGGTTTAGACTTCAATGCTGAACCTGGCAGGTCCTGCTCATGGTATTTCTGGAGGCTGTGTTTGCTGCCTTTTTTCCCCCAAGTGGGGGCAGTGAGCTTTCTTACCATGTGATTAAAGAAAACTAGTCCAATCAGGGTGTTTTGCTTTCAGGGTTCTTTTGTTGGTTGGTTGAGGTTTTCTTAACTTCACACAGGAAAGTTAATAGAAATCAATTAATGACAGTGGCTCTGAGCTAGCAGGAGTGCACAAGAGCAGTCCAGGCTCCATTGTCTTCAGTGCTATCTCCATTCTTTTTTCCTGCTGGTGCACAGTGCTTGTAAGTGGAGGGAAGGTGCAGGCTGCTGTGATTAATGTCTGCTTTACATTTTTGCTGGCCAGCTCAGCTGGGTTTTTCAGCTCTGGTGGGAGAGGATCTATTTGTAGCTGTCTTAGAGACATCTCACCTCCCAGACCAGTCAGCCTTGGCAGGAAGATTTGTGCTTTAATGCACTTAATATGTTGGTTGGATTCACTTGATACATTGGGGATTTTGCTTTTGTTGGGGATTTTTGTTTGTTTGTTTGTTTTCCCCTATGTTCTACAGCAGTGGATTTGCTATAAGAATCTTAAAGGCTTCCAAAGTTAAGGAAGCTGCATACTGGAAAATTTTCATAATGCATTTATAGTGCAGCTTCAGTTAGCTGAACTCCAGCTATCCAAAATGATGTGCTAACTGGGATGGGATACCATTGCCAGATGTCTATTCATTACATTGTAGATACTTTCAATTACTTGAAACCTTAACTGTCCAGTGTTATTCATTGTTTCCCTCACAGGCAGTCAGATGATTGGTGATGACATCTCTCTCTAGCCTACTACCTAATCCACCTATCATCGTTTTGCAGTGACAGAGAATCCTGTTCCAGGCTTCGCTTTAAAGCAAAGCCCCCTTTTCCCTGAAGAATTTGCAATCCAATTTTAGCCACAAAGGGTCCAATTTCTCACTTGGCAGGACACTTCCAGCTACTCAGGACAAGCCCCCAGAGGGCTCTGTCTTGGTGATGTTGGGTTCTTGGAGTTTCCTGGCAAGCAGAGGCCCTATGCTTTGAGATATGGCAAGTGGAAACACTACAAACTAGAAGGTCAAAAAGTGCAGACTGAGGCAACTGTTCACAATTGTTAATCTCAGGTGCTTTTTCTAGTCTAAAAGTAATGGAAAGTCAGAGCTTCCTCATTTGCTCTAAAAGTGGTGAGATTAGTGGGCTGCCTTAAATAAATAAATGTCACTTGCAGAAATGAAGATTAGTCATTGTTGTGATCATACATTTATCTTGGCAGTCAGGTGTTAGATGTAATCTTCTATGGTATTGATTCTAATGTGGTGGCAGAAAGTCACTATTGTATTAAAGAATCTCATTCCACCTGTTCCTGATTTCAAGCCTTTCTGAAGAAATGGAGGAAGACAGGTAGGTCTGTGCACTGGAAGTTGTATGCCGGGGGCACAGTTTGCCAGTCCACAGTAATCTAAGTAGGCCGAATTGTGAACCAAAATTTCATGATTGTGAGAGATACCTACAGAGTAGCCTTCACACAGGATTACACAGCCATGCTTGCTTGGGTCACTTTTGGCTATTCTGGGTTCATATCTGAAATGATTAGTATTAAAAAAAAATCACCAATTATTTGACCTAGAAGAGTAGCTGTAGCTAGCAGCTCTAGTAGATGCTTTGCTCTCATTTGTGGATTAGCTATTTGCAAGGAGTAAAGGTGGGTTTGTTGGAAAATGTTAATGTCTTCCCAATCTCAGCTGTTCTCTACCTTGATATTAACCCATGCAGGATGGACAATGAGAAATGCAGTTGGCTTGATTTGCATCAGAGGAATCGTTGATTAGTCACTACTGAGGCACCCTGACCCTCTGCCTAAATCACTAGTACATGTTTTAGGTTGCCTCTTCCTCTGTAGAAGGAGCTTCCACTGATATTATTAAGTAAAGACACATGCAGAAAATACAAATTCCCTAAGTTCAAGTACTTTATTCTAGTTTTGTTTAGAATAATCTTCGTGTCTCACCATAAGCTGAAATTTAGACTTACATAAAACGTCTCTGTAACTCCTCTTTCTAGATTTCCTACCAGATGTAAGTTTTGCAGGAATTAAATCAAACACTAGACCAAGATTTCAAATGTATTTTTTTGCAAACTTCCAATGTCAAAGTTTAGAAAACCAGAGTTCTTCAGTGTTGTTTTACCAGGAGCTGATACTAACGTACATAATCTCATTAAATACCAATCAAATAATTATATGGAAAGATGTTAGCTCATTTGCCTCTTCAATAAACAAGCTCATATTGGGATCCCAAAAAGTGTGGAAAATGCAGGTATTGCACTGCTTGAGCACACATTGCTTTGGATGCAGCCTGTGTTTCTAAGAATGAGGCCTCATTGTGCAGGCCATAGCTTATTGCCTTCTGAACAGCCCTACAAGCTGTTAGACTTATTGCTATTGGAAAGCAAGTCAAGTTGTTTTCTTTTTATGGCCTTTCCAGCCTCCAGAGACTAATTTGTAAGCCTTTGGCTGAGCAGATTTTAGTAGCAAGCACACACATTTTGCAAAGTTAAACAAGTTAGGGTTTTTTTTCACTTCTGTATTTCTTTGAGGAAAAAAATGGTAACAAATCTTTTTCCAAAGTAGAGTCAGATTGGACCAGCTGTATCATACAGCTTCTTTCCAATCAAACAAAAAAAAAACCCAACAAAAATCTCAATCTTTCAATCCTAATAATATGTTGAGATCTCTGAAATATCTTAGTGTTATCTTGTAATCTTGTGATTTTAGTGGTATTGTAGAATAGTTGCTTTGAGTTGATTGTGCTTTATCTACTCAAGTGACATTATTTAAACTCAAGTAGCAAGGTAATAAGCAGCACAGTGAAACTTTCTGGAAGTAGACATTCATGGCATCTGAGAAAAAGTACATACTTATAATCCATAATTTTATTCTACTTTTTATATTATGGGAAAGATTTTTAACAATATCAAAATAAGATATAAAATTTCTGAGGAAAACTTACTTGAACCAAGATCTGTAACATCCAATATGCAGAAAATAAAAGAATATCCTTCATGACACCATTATTTTTTTAAAATGTCTATTAATTATGTTTTTCATCTACCTGATGACTAAAAAGGTAATAAACTGGAAAAACAGGAGTCAGGAAAGTCCTTGATTCCAAAAAACGCTTGATTTAAATTGTTTTGTACTTTCAAAGAACTTACATTGTTACATTTGCGCATAAAATGCATTTCTCTCTACCTGAAGGAAGGAATAGGTAGTTAGGAAACTTTCTGGAAACGTTTTGGCCATGCCATCATCTTATACCTTTTCCCTGCACTATTTACACATGCCTTGGCTGCATACAGCATTATTTTTTTCCCTTTTCCTTTCTTTTTTTTTTTTTAAGATACATTCTGAAATATCTGAATATATTTGCAGATCAAGCACTGTTCATTCTTTTTCTTTACTGCTCTTATCTGTCTTCTACGATATTCTGGTGGTGAAGTTTCTGGGTTTGGGTGAACTCACTGTAAGGAGCAGGAAGGACAGAGTAGAAGGCACTGTTGTGAATTACACAATCATTAAGGAGTCCAGGTCCTTTGGACTGAGGTCCCAGATCAGTGCTGAACCACTGAGGCTGCAGTCCAGGTGCAGAGTGCCCCAGATGTCCTCCTAGAGAAGATTTACACTTCTCTCACAAAGAAGAAGCATCACTTTGCATTCAGTTCTCTTTTCCTAACATCAGGGCTGCATCTTCATAGGCTTTGAAATGCACTTGAGAATCCCAGCCTATGGTGGGACATCAACTTTTAGTGGTTTTACTACTGTCTTTTAATACCATTTGCAGCTCATATTCACAAACTCCCACTTTGGTCCCATGCTGCCTGTCTAGCATTACTGAAGAAAATGTCTACATATCTAGTTGGATTTTTTTCTTTATTTGAGAGTTTCTGTTTGAACTTTGCCCTTGAGGTTTGGATTGTCAGCAAAATGTCACCATAAAAAGTATAGCTTGATATTGTGCAGCTGGATATAGAGTAAGGTACTTTGAAATCAGCTGGAGGGATTTATGCTGCTTTTGCAGCTTTTTATATAATTACCATAGCCTACGAGGGATGAACAACAGGATGGATGCAAATATGAAACCTGGAGTCCTCCTTGCCTTTAGGGAAAGCTTTCAGAAGTGAGTGAAAAATTTCTGCTCTTACTGTTTGTTCTAGGGCTGCTGTGCATCTGTGGTTTTGCACTGTGAAGCATAGTTTCCAATTGGTTAAAATGGAGATGGAGAGACAGTTACTTCTGTGAAATAGTTCTATGCTAAAGTGTATTGACAGGTCTTTTATTCCAAACCCCAAAGTCTTTTCTTTGCATTTAAAGCTTCATATGGAGGTTCTAAAAGCAGGAGACTGCATTACACTTGATGTATTTAGATAAAAGTTCACTTCTTCAGGTTCCTCCTTTAAAGCAGAGATACATATTGAGATCACAGAATCACAGAATGGATAAGGGACCACCAGTAGGATCATCTGTGGCAAGCAGGGTCATTCTAGAACACATGACACAGGATTGCATCTGGGCCATTCTTGAATAGCTCTGTTGAGGGAAACTGCACAACCTCTCTGGACAACCTATTCCAGTGCTTGGTCACCCACACAGTAAAGAAGTTCTGCATTATATTTAGGTGGAACTTTCTGTGCATCAGTTTCTGCCCACTGCCTTCCGTCCTATTGCTCAGATGGAGCAGAGCCTGGGTCCATCCTCTTGGCATCCTCCCTTCAGATACTGATAGACTTTGATAAGATTCCCTCTCCATTGTTCCTTCTCGAGGCTGACCAGGCTCAGCTCCCTCAGCCTTTCCTGGTAAGAGATGTTCCAGTCCCTTAATCATCTTTGTTACCCTCCACTGGACCCACTCAGGGGCTCCATGTCTCTCTTGTGCTGAGGAGCCCAGAACTGGACACAGAACTCCAGATGTGCCTCACCAGGGCTGAGTAGCAGCAGGATCACCTCCCTCAGCCTGCTGGCAGTGCTCTTGCTAATGCACGCCAGGACAGCACTGACCTCCTTGGCCACAGGACACACTGCTGGCTCTGGGATGGCTTGTTGTCCACCAGGACTCCAGGTCCTTCTCCACAGAGCTCCTTTCCAGCAGGTCTGCCCCAGCTGTCAGCCCTGTGCTGGTCCATGGGGTTATTCTTCCTGAGGTGCAGGACCCTGCACTTACCTTTGTTGAATTTCAGAGTTTCATCCCTGCCCATCTCAGGTCCCTCTGAAGGGCTGCACAGCCCTCTGGGGTATCAGCCACTCCTCCCAGTTTTGTGTCTTCAGTGAACTCACTGAGGCGGCATCTGCCTCTTCTTCCAAGTCATTGATGAACATATGAAACAATACTAGGCCCAGAACTGACCCTTGGGGACATCACTAGTGAAAGGCCTCTAACTAGACTCTGGGCCACTAGACCCCTCTGGGATCTGCCATTCAGCCAGTTCTGAGGTAGTCAGGGGATGATACATTTTCCCTAAAGAGGAGAGAAAATGGATCTTCATCTGGTCTCATTTAGTGATACAATATGCCAGATGAAAATCACACTATTGTGTTGTCTGAGTGTGGGGTTTTGGTTTTGTATTGTCTGTTCTGAGCTACGAAAGCCCTTTGGGGTTCATCCTTTCTGTATGAAGACTGCCAAGCACGTGGTTGTCCCATAATAAATGAAGTGGGTGGTTTGAAGTTGTATTGTTTTCAATTCTATCTTCTTGCATTATTTTTTCCTCTTTGAAATACCCTTAGAGTCTGTTATTGATTTGGAATATTAAAGTGTTTTGGTTATGGATTTATAGCTTTAAGGAGCATTTAATGTGTCCCTTATAAGTTCCTTTCTTTAGAGTTGTTGTTCCATATGCTGTATCTGGGAGCAGCAGACGTTAACACACATAAGATAGCTTGCTGCAGCATTTGAGAAGCCATTTGTAAGGACTCAGAGTTTGATGAGTCTTGGATGTGGCTTCATGAGAGATTTTCTCACGGCTCTGCAGGAAGCGTTGAAGGGGAGTGTGGGTGGATGTGGGGTTTGGTACTTTTACTCTCTCTTCCCTGGGAAGTTTGGAAAACACAGGGTAGCCCTCTCAGCACTGTGATAGCCTAACAGCAAAAGCAGTTGGTGGGCAGTATGAGGCTGAAGAAGCTGTGTGGGATTTTGGATGCTTAGTGTAAGCAATCCCACCATTAGCAGTATGGATGGCTAATTGATGACGGTGTCTCATGGCCACAGGGCAAAGGCCAGCAAACTGGATATGAAGAATTATGCTTTATCTGAAGTCTTTGGTACATCAGAAAACTATTTCTCTTCCTGCCAACACTTTGGAAGTTCATGGCTGAAGTTCAGCCTTGGTCAACATTTTAATTTAGCTCAATATTCAAACCTTGACAATGACCTGAACAACCTGATCTAACTTTGACGTTAGCTCTGAGCAGGTCCCTTTTCAAGGCCCCTTCCAACCTAAATTGATTTGTGATTCTCTAAACTGTTCATAAATCAAACTAGGAAAGCAGCTGTATGGCTCTATAAAGAAAGGGAACATCAATAAGGCTTCTTGCAACCTCCTGTGTACTGTCCTGTATTACTGCTATGAGGCCAACTCCTTGAAACAGGCAGTAGCAGATGTTATTTGGTTCCCTCCCAGTGCCTGGGATCCATAGTTGCTTTTTGTCTGGGAAGACTGCATGACTTCCTTAGCTCAGAATACTGCTGGTGAAACAGTCTGAGATGTGGAATCTCTCAAATTAATTCCCTGAAAATAGACTTGCTTTCGGTTTGCCTAGGGCTCACTGGAAATCTCATAACACTGGGAAGTCACAGTGGGAGGATGTTGCCCTTTGCAAACCACAGCATTCCTTCAGCTTGATGTTTGGAAAATGCCAGCAATTGTGGAGTTAACTTCCCTTTTTCCCACCAGCATCTGTTCCTTTTTCTGTTAGCAGAATGACTTCATGCTCAGATGTTTGGAATGATTTGTTAGCTTGATGCTGACATTGGGTCATTTCAGTATCTTTAGTCTAGGTATGGAAGACAGGCACATGACTTCAAAAATTGCTTTGCTATAAATGCTAGTAGGCCTAAGAAAATCAAATTGAGAAACTCTGGCCTATGACAAGTACAGGATATAACAGAAAACAACAAAATGCTGAAAAAGTGTCACTAATGCAGCAAAACCACACATTTCCTGATTAGTGCTGTACTTGGGTCTTTTCAGTGTGAAAGAGCTGTTTGATTGATGGTGCCTGTTAATGTGTGTCATTGGATGAAGCACTAGCTCCCAAATTTGGGCAGCACCATCAATACAATTATAAAGTAAAGCCTAAAATTATATACATCTCCTTCCACATAATTTAATGCAGAGAATGTGTTCTCACTGGAAAAATAAAACTTAGGATTCATGAAAGATGCCATCTCATTCATTTATAGTTCCAGGTAATGAATTTAGAAATTTTATCTCGCTTATTTATAACTTTGGTGATGTTGCCCAATTATTTTTTAAGCAGGTCAGCATACTTGAGAAGAATCATTGCCTGTTTTTTATGGTTTCTCTTGGAGCTCCTGTAATTGTTTCTTCATGTTTTTTACTTCTATAGTAAAAAAAAAAAGTTATTTCTATAGTATAGTGTTATTTTTTGCTTCTATAGTAAAGACCTCAAGGTGTGTACTTGAAGAAACAATACAGTAGGCTTAATGATGTTAGACACCTCTCAACTTTTTTTTCTTGAAGTCACTCTTGTGATGGTTTAAAGTGTAAGTTTAGTGTCAATAAGGCAAAAATGCATGCATAATTCAGATGATACACCATTATTATGGCTTGGAATTGTGACACCTATAAGACCACATTATAAGAGGAGATAATAAGATTTTCCAAGTTGTCTGCTTTATTTGGTTTATGTTTTTCAGGTTGCAATGCCAACAGTTGCAGACTCATTTATTTATCCTCGTGTAAGAGGTTACCCTGGGTCAGGATCTTGAAATTATGTATTTATTTATGTATAATTGAAAAGTATTTTCTTCCCTGCCCCCCATGGGAACATAATAGAATATTTTTAGTTTCTTCCTCTCTCTCTTCTCCCTGTCCAACAAAA
Organism: Hylia prasina; assembly: GCA_013397195.1. Taxonomy (NCBI): domain Eukaryota; kingdom Metazoa; phylum Chordata; class Aves; order Passeriformes; family Sylviidae; genus Hylia; species Hylia prasina. The sequence continues at coordinate 285,227 of VYXD01003870.1, forward strand.
AATGCTTAGTTGTTCCTTAAAAAATACCCTCTTGCCTCCTTCAGACTGCTGAAGACATAAATGCCATAAACTTTACATGGTATTTGCTATAGATATTCTGAGTATGCAGGATTTGTGTGTCCATCTTGCAGGTCTGTGTTTTTCAGATGAGCTACTTGTGCTTCAGTTGAAGTTAGAATTCAATGCTAATCCAAAAATCAGGCCCAAAATAGTCCTGAGTTAGAAAATTTTCATTAGCATGCCTAATGCTGTGTTTTGCATTTGGCTTGCCTTCTGTGGGAGTTTTGGGAGGACTCAGTGGAAGCAGATTTGACCCTAGCACAAAAAAAAAGGAAAGACCCCACATTTATCCGTCTGTCATCTTACTAACATGGTGTAATTTGATGTACTTAAGAACAAAAATAATGGTGAGCAGTCCAATTCTGCTGCATGGAAAGTACATGGGAAGTAAATGCTGATGCCACTGGATTATGTTCTTTGTCTGTCCTCTTGCGAAAGTTCTGATTCTTCACTGTCCAAGTATGACCCTGTCCTGCTGATGGCACGTAATAATAATAATAATAATAATAATAACAACATATACTCTGCACAATGCTGTTCTCACCATTCAGATTAGCCTTTGGTGGATAAGCAAGAGCAAAGAATATGTAAATAATGAACATGTTTCTGTGGTGTGTGAGAAGCAAATTTGGCAGAGATCAGGGCTCACTCTGAATTTCACTGAGTGTTCATGAGCCTTAAAAGAGCTAGTGAATACTGAGCAGGAAGAGTTGCTGAACTCTTATCTTTTTAGTGAGAAGTTTAGAAATGGTCACAGTGAGGAGTTGTTGTCAGAATATAGTGACAGCCATGAAGAGAAAGAAAGGAATTGCCTTCTGCTTTCTGGAGAGTTGTTCGGTTTTCATCGCAGTCAGATGTGACAGTTTCAGCTACTTAATTGAGGTGAAAATCACAGTCTTCTGTGATAATTCAGTCATCTGTTGAAAGGCACTTGGTATCCCAAACACTTTGCAGATGTACTGAGTGAGAGAAATGAAGGCTAAGAGAAACAGTTTTGCCCAAGTTTATGGAAAGGATGGAGATAAAGCAAGCCAGTGATACACTCAAATACTGGGCTAGCAACTTAAGAGCTGTGGGCCTCTCAGACTGCATCTATTTCCTTTGTGCACTGGTCCAACAACTCCTAACTTTTTTTTTTTTTTTCAATAGTGAAGGGTTAAATGATGGAGAAAAATGGAAAATATATTGGCTGCCCTGGTCATCTTACTGTCATCATGCTTAAAAAGGGCCCAGAGCAGAAGTGAATTAAAGCTAGTAGTGTCACTGGAAAAACAGACAGAGGACACATTATGAACAGTGAAGAGAAACCTTTTAGAATTTGGTATTAAAAAATTCTGTTGTATGCTTCCAGAAGGACTTGTCCTAAATATCTCTGCTGGCTACAGGTAGGTGTGTCCTTGGTTGTTCTTTCTCCAGGTGTGTCTCTGAACACAGTAAGTGACATTTCATTCCCATCACCAAGCAACATGCAGGGTGTTTGCCATGAATCATAGGTCACTTCATTTTATTTACAAAAGATTTTAAGTCACTGCTTGTTGGAGATAAACAGTAGGACAAAAAGATAAACTTGGAGGCTCAGTTATGCGGTCTGGGCCCTTCTGTGGCTTTTCACATTACCTAAAGAATGCCTGGAGGAGGAGGAAAGGAAGTGAAGAGGGAGACAGTCCAAGTGACAACATTCTAATGTGGTAGGAATACATTTAAAAACAGTGCTGTTGGAAAGGAGACAAGGTAAGCTGGTTGGGTAAGGAAAAAGTCCCTTTCCTTATCCATGGAATGTTGACCGAGCTGAACGAGGTTAATGGAAATGTACACACAGTACCTGTATAAACACAGAGTAAACAATAGTAGGGACAATGCAGAGTTTGGTTGTTAACAAAGCAATAGAATATGTCCTGCTACTGCTGCTTAGGGCTTGTTGGGATAGTGACAGATTGTTGGCTTCACCTGCCACAGATGATACGCATTGCTGCAGGATGTGACCTCAAGCTTAGTGCAGGTTTGTGGGAACAGAGCTGTGCTTCAGGAGTGCAGCCTAAGACCACAGCCACACACCTGCTGAGCAGGGCAAGTCCATGAGAAATGTTTTGTCTTCTTCTGAAGACCGTCTGGGTAGAATGATCATGGTTCAATCTTCTGAGCGGTAGGATTCTCCCTAGTGGGCATTTTCCTTCACATCCAGGAGTGGATGGGCTGAGGAAAGGTAGGCTCCTGAGTATGTGTTCATTGAAAGTTCAAGGAATTCTTGGATCCCCTTATTTGGCAGCTTATTATTTAGACTATTCACTCTTTAACAGCCAAATATCAGCTGGTTGATTTGTGACTTGTGAAAAGTAGAGCACGTAAAAAGTATTAAACATGAATATGGACTTCAGGTAATAGTGCAGAAGGATCTTTATGCAGCAACAGAGTCAGGAGAACTTACTCAGCAAGAGACCAACTTCCGTGGCAGAGGAACAATGTTTAATATTGTTACACTTCAATTTTGCAAGAAAGCTTTGTCCTGAGGGCAGAAATCACTGAAGAATTCAGTGTGGCCTCAGTTGTACAATTAAGTAGTTCTGTGAATATAGGGGGCAAGTTATCTTCCTGGTCCCATCACACACTATACCCCTGAATTAATGCCTGGTGATGGTGGGATTCCCATCCTGTAGCAGGGCTGAATATGTTTGAAGAGGGACAAACAGGTTTGTATGATGTGTAAGTGATAAGAAGAGGCTGCTGCAGTCAGTGCTGGCAGGAAGTTTACATCTGTCTGTATCAAGGAGAATGATAAAACACCAAAAGAAGAGAAAAGAGAAGATGAGTTCTTAAAACTGACATATACTATACAATCCTACCAAAACATAAAAGTTCCTTAAAACAGTCTCTCTCCATCAGTAATCTGTTGTTAGTCTTATTCCAGATATGCTTATTGTAAACCTAATCTTGGTTTAAACACTACAGCTATACATTAAAATCAGTGGTTGAGAATTCTGAAGTTTCAAACAACACTAGTTCTTATCTTTGGCTCAAAGCAATGCACCAACCACCTTTCTGCATGCCAGTTATGCCACTGTAGTCTATTTTCTGTGAGAAACTCTCCATGCAATGGATGTTTTCTGGAGGACAAGAAATAAAAGTATGGCCTTCATCACCTTAGACTGTTATCAATAAGGAATAGTTAATTTGAAGTGGCTTTGAGTTTTAGAGGAGGTTGGAAATGACACATCATGTCTGTATAAGGTACAACTTTTGGAGATTCTGCATCTTTGAGTGCTCAGGAAGAAAAAAAAAAAGTGAGAGATGGCATAACTAGTTCCAAAAAAATCATATATTTAACTTGACTGGAAGGTTTTTATCCCTGGTAGAGCCAACCATCTTTCAAAAAATGACTGATAAGCCATTTTAATTTCTAAAGGCTGGTGAATTTCTGCAGCACTGAAGCTTCTCTCAATATTAGGAAATGCTTTCTAAGCAGGAATCCTCATTGTTCATAGATGTATCCCTTTTTCGCTTTTATACTTTATTGTATTTTTTCACAGTGAGTTCCACAGTTTGGCAGTATTAGGTATTTTGTAATATAAATAATAATTTGAAGCCTTTGATTTTTTCTTTGAAAGAAAGGTTAGTAAGCAGCATCAGAAGTCATAATTAGGTTTGTCAAGTTACTGGCAACAGGGCAGAGTTCAGGCTATATGAAGGGAAAAAAAAGAAAAAAAGAAAAAATCCACCCTGTGATCCGTTAAGGAAAATAATGCTGTGTCATAATGAACTGTAAGTATGCGTGGATAAACCTGGCCCTTGTGAGAGGCAATTAGAACTCCTCAGTGGCATGCTCCAACTGGTCATTAATAAATATTCTCTTTTAATAAGTTACACAGTAGACTACTTTTGTGGCAGAAGGATTATTATCTGCACATCAATAGCTTAATTCCAGGGAGAGAAGTGATGTTTGTTTTTCTCAATCTGGGTAAATTGTGCTTAAAAGGCTTGGACATAGCTTTCTTCCCAAAACTCTGAGACTATTTGTGTAAATGCTAGTCATGGAGTCTGAGAATTGGAGCGGTGACCACATCTGTCTAGTGAATGGCTCAGTCCTATGGTCTGTGCTGTTTCAAAATTAGCATCTCTTGGGACATGGTTGGCTTTTCGGAGGCATAAACTGTCTGAAAAGCTTAGATGTATTTTAGCTCCACTTCTGAATTAGCATTTTGTCCCACAGCAGATCAAACACATTTTGTGTCTTTTAATGAAAGCACTTTTTATTTGTGAAACTTTGGCTGCTCTGAACTGACACATAGCCAGTAGAATGGACAGTGTGTTATAATAAATAAGTAAATGTTTCTTTGAAAGCTGCATTTCTTAAAGTGAAGGAAAGTCAGTAGGTCAGACATGAAAAAAGGGAGAATGGTGATTTGAATGAGAGTGCAGTACAACTTATGTGGATTGATTCTTGGCTGTACTACAGATTTCCTATGTAACTGGGTACTGTGTAATTGTCTGCATCCCATTTTTCCTGTTTCTGCTGATCTCACTGATAGAGACACTGAAAAAGACCCCAATACATTAATTTCTTGAAGGACCTTTGTTGGTGTGCAGTGCAAGATGGATTCAGCATTAATAGCAGATGTTGTGATGAGTCTTTATGTCTCTGAAGGGAAAAGAGGTGCAGAAAAAACCTTGTGGGAAATGAAAACCAGTAATAACCATCTTCCACCCTGCAAGCAAACAACCCCCCCCACCTTGTTTTTAGTGGCCAGAATATTCATGTGAAAAGCAATGGTTGTGCCTTTCACTCTGAAATAGAACATGGACACAAGTCTGAGTCCTGCATGTCTCAGATGAACATTTCACCAGCTAAGCTGTTACTCTGAAGTGTGAGAGGGCTTCAACAGGAAACTGAAAATCCATATCCAGCAAAGCTTTCATCTTAATTGATGCTAAATCATGTTAAAATTTCAGTCAACTGTCATTAAAAAATCTAAACACCCCCTGAAAAATATTGGTAATTGGTAATAGCCTAGCTATTGGTAATCAGGATTCCAATTCTCATTGCTTTTCAGTAGGAAATTTGAAAAAAAATATCTACAAGGGCTATGATAAATGATATATTTCACTTTTTCTTAAATTTTGTAAGTGTCTTGTAATGGCTTGAACTCCATGATTTGTATTTGCTGAGCTGTATGTGATGATGCTGACCTTTCAGACCAGGTAAAATAACCATCTTTCAGCTCTGTGATGTACTCAAATGGTGTGTGAAGGCTGTTGGGAGGAGGAACCACACTGACCTCAGTGTGGCTCCTGCAAGGAAATGCACTTCTTTGTGACCCAGGTATAAACTTGAGCATGCAATGCTTGGACAGGAATTCATATCACAGTAACCTCATGTTATAGTCTTCATCTGTGTTTGCACATTGTTTTTATTGATACAGAGCGGAGCTCAGTGAAGAGTGTCATGCCTTCCTGTCCAAGAAAAGTTTTAAACCCACATTCTCTAGCATCAGGTGTGTGGCTTGTTCCCATCCTGCTCTAAACAGTGCAAAACAGTAAGGTCAGCTGTCTGCCCCACTGAAGAGACAGGTTTGAGAAGGAAATCATGTTGCCAATGAATAGCTGTCATCCCAAGAGTACCCATGTGACATCTGTAACAGATGATGCATTTCTTGATGCATCTGTTCAAGGAGGAAGTTTTATGTTACAGTTTGCTTGCTACAAGGACTTCATGAGACATCAGCAGTTTCCTGCAGGGGTCTGTGTTTGTGTGTGTGTGCAGGCAGTCGCAAAGTCCGTGTAATGGTTGGACACCCAGGGAGGGCAAGCACCTTCTGACCCCAGGGAGTTAATATTTGTTGACATTGCATGAAAATAACCTGGTATAAATGATGGTGGAAATAAAGGAGTACTGGGCTTAGTGTCAGAGTGTGCCAGTCTGTTCCTAACTCTGACAATGAGTTTTAATTGTCATGTCAGAATATATACTTCTCTGTCTCCTTCTGTAGGAAAGAAGCCTTCTAAAGCTGCTGATTTTGTGGATGTATTTATTAATGCTTTGACATGCTCAGAATTTCAGGACTTGCCCTGGAGAGCTGCTCAGTATTTTTGGAGCTGGCTTGGTGCAGAGTAAAATAGCAATGTGCCATCACTGGAAAGAGAAATCCAATGCTTGCCCCAAAAGAGCTTCAGTGCAGGTGGTTACTCCACAGGCTTCCCTTGTGTGGTTTGAAATCATCTTGAAAAAACACCATATAAATAGTGTCTTTCATTTTCATGATCCACTCAGTGATGAATATCTGGCATTTCTGTATGATCTTGTAACACTAGTGTTAGATACTTCTTTTTAGAAAGCTTTGCAACAAAGGCAGTGGTTTATAATGCTTGCTTGAGTGTGTTATGGCAGTCTTTGTATTGCAAGTGCTTGTCCCACTGACCTGGCATCCTGTAAGTCTCTGGTCTCTAGAGAATAGCTTGCCCAATGGATCAGGTCTCCCAGGATTTGCAGAAAAGTCTTTTGGGATCAGCTGAGCTGCACACACTTTGCTTTATTTTTCTTTCATTTTTGATTGGTTCAGATGGTCCAAATATTTGCAGAACTCCATTAATTCCTAGTTGGGATGAAGTCATAAGTTCCACTTTCCACCAAGTCATGGAGCCTGTCCAAATTAGTGTCAAAGCCTATATAATACCTTGGCTATATTGCAGGCTTGTATAGTATCAAGATCCTGTTTCCACAGCAGTTACATAGTTCTTACTTCAGTGAAGAATGATATGGCCCCTTATAAAGTCCACAAGCTGACGCCTGTTTTTTAATGTAATATTTACACTATTCAAGGAGCTAAAAGAAGGCTTTGCTTTAATAGATTCCTTCAGCTAATGTTTTTCTTTATACAGATGGGTTATTGTTTCCAGCTTTTGATACCTATGCAGCTTTATATATTAAAGCCTCATTTTTTTCTGTTGGTTGGGTTTTTTGCCCTTCTCTGTGCTCCTGGAGCAAGGGGAAGGTTTTGAATTTATCTTCAAGTTGCCTTGCAGTTTTCTCTGAATATATTAAAAACAAAGCACAAAAAAACCCAGCACCCTGGTGTTGCACCCTGCACCACAGACCTAATTGCTTTTTTATTTTCAACTCATCTTCCCCTTCTTGAGAGAAAGTCTGGTACAGCAATCTTTTAGCATGGACAGAACTCATATAATTTAGGCAGTTAAATGTTTGGGGTTCATTTTTCCTATTTGCTCTGATGCTACAGGTGTGAACGTGACTCTGTTAAAAATGTCACTCAGGACATTGCTGTAAATAACTCTAATGACTTCATGGGGCGGGGTAAAAATCATCTGGAGTACAAATAGCTTTCTGGGACTTCATATTGAAATAGAATGCCAGGTTTTAACTACATTATCATCTATCTAGCAAAGTAAAACACACATTGACAACCATAAAATTCTGGTGTGAGCAGGGAGTGTGCAAGACCACTGAGCTTGAATGGACCCTTTTGCTCAATATGCTTCTAGACCAAAACAACTTCAGAAAGGGAGGATTGTTTAGTGGGGTATCTGCTAAAGCTTTTTTAACCTCAGCAATGTACATCTGTCTGGGCTTTAATTCAGGAAAAAAATCTCACACACTGTGTTCCACTGAAACATTTTTTTTTCCCGTTTCAATTAAAAAAAAAAAAGACTTTAAGAGTTCAGACTAATTGGTAATGAATGGAGAATGACCAAAAGCAGGATATACCAAGGACCTTGCCTCATTGTCAAGCTAATCATATATATGAATATGCTTTAGGGTATCAGAATCTTCTAGTCAGTGGTTCTGATTTTGAGATTTCCAGTGGTTTGGGTTCAGGTAGGAAATCATTCAGAATTCTGATTTTTTCTAGTGTATCTATCCTGATGGTTTTCAGTCTGCATGTTTAACAAAGACATCTAGAAATATTAGAGCATTTAAGCATTTATACTTACTTTTCCCCCTAAAGAATCTTAAGGACAAAATATTTTGGAATATAAAGGATGAGTTCAGGCATTCCTTAATTTATGTGTGTTTGTTTCTTCATTTGGAATTCAGAACGGAGGCAGGAGAAATATAGAGAATACATGTATTGACTGTTCTGACAGTGTTCTTGTCAGGTGCACTCTGTAAACTGTTATAGTTGTCAGTAGGACTTCTATAATGTTCTTCAGAGAAAACTTCCAGAAGGTCACATGAAGCATGTTGCACTTCAGATGGGTGGCTCAGCTGGATTCCCTGCAGAATGACCTTACTTCATACTTCTAGATAAGCTCCCTATTTCTGTTGTTCTCTTTGAGGATGATAAGATTATCATATAAAATAATGCTGTCTTTATCTATCGTATGTTTTAATTTATTTTTCCATTGTCAAGGTCATATATTGATTTTGACTTTTGGGAAGTTAAGGTCTGCCAGGTGTGAAACTGTTGTCAGGGTTGTGGCTGTCACTAGGTATTATTCTGAACAGAAAAGGGCAGCAAAAGGCAGTCTATCAAAAACATGTAGTGTGGCCATTCTAACTGGCTGTTGGGAGGGAGTTGCATATGTCTGTAATACACTATTTGACATAGATATGGGTCTATCAGATTCCTGCTTACTCTGGCCAGGAAAGGGAAGTAAGGAAAATCAGCAGAACTTCTCAATTAATTTGGGAAACATCACCGTGTTATTAATTGCGCCATCTATTATCAAGAGGTGGTACATGGTGTATGCATAGCAATTGGTATCTCTTACTGCTCTGCCAGCCTTTTGTATTTTTTGTACAGTGATATTCATCTGCATGATGCTTTGTTTAATTCTTATTAGTTGTTCAGTTGGGTGCAAGGGATTAATAAAGACTTACAACCTGTACTGTGTGACCTGACACTGACCTGATGTGTTGGCACTGCAGTCCTTCTGTAGATGAGGACAAAGCTCTTTCTTTGTCAGTGTCCTGGCTGGAGATGCTCCTTTAGTTTATGTGTTGAAAATCCAGTGGAAGAAAGAGAGGGAAAGATCCAAGTCTCGGTCATGACTCTGTTTTGTATTCAAAATATGAAGATTTTGAGTTGTGCAGAATTGTTTTCGTGCATTGGTATGTACCCTGGCAGGAAATTGTCAGGTAGCAAGGTGTCTTCTGAATGTGGCTCAACAGGAGGCACACTGAGCTATTCCTCATCTCTAAACCAAATAATGGCAGAATAGCTGAAGTACTCTGATAGACCTACACTTCTAATTTTGTTATGTATGTCTTCCAGTGTAGCTTTTCTAGTGTAAGTAAGTTTTCAGCACAAACAGCATTGGTAAGATCCACACAGTCTTCAAACACTTTTGGTCATCCTTAGGATGAGTCAAGTGGTTCAGTCTCTTACCATATAGTGGGAATGTTGGTATTAGTTATTCACTGTTTATAGTGGGAGATGAGGATCCTGGAAAGCAATCCTCATGTTACCAGTGACTCTTAAACCTATGTAGAAATAAATGTATTCATTAGAAGGAAATCTAATTTCCTTTGGGCAGTCAAGGAACAAAAAAGAATTGGTTCCTGAATCAGTGTAGGTCTTCTTTTAGAAGGTTGAATGAGATTAGCCTGCTGAAGATGATTTCAGGTGAATTACATGGGAGGTAAGGAGATAAGGATTAATACTGCTCCTTCTGTAACTGAAGGGATGATAATTTGGATGTTCTGAGGTTTTGCTTGGCTTTACAGGATATGATAGGATTAGGACAGGATAGAGCAGACTATTTCAGTTGGAGGGACTGACAACATTCACCTAGTACAATTGCCTGACCAGTTCAGGACTGATCAAATTAAAGCAGGTTGTTAAGGACAGTGTCCAAATGCTTCTTAAATAATCAACAGTCTTGGGACATCAGCCACCTCTCTAAGGTGCCTTTTCCAGTGTCTGAGCAACCTCTTGGTAAAGCAATGCTTCCTAATGTCCAGGCTGAACTTGTTTTGGTTTATCACATCAAAATGATGCAGTCTTTATCTTCTTTTCAGGTTCCTTTTTTATTTTTCTCCATAGCAGATGTTAAACCCCTTTGCTGGTGAATTCCACCATCACCATAACGGTAGAGAGACCAAATAATTTATAAGATCTGTCACTATAAAGATACAAAACGTAAACCTGCTATCTGTAAATGGTCTATCCTTCTACTTGGAAACATGTTTAAGGGACTGAGGTTTGCTGCCTAGATGCTGAAGATAACTGTATCGCCATCAAACTTTATTATCCTTTGTTCAGTAATCTGACCTGAAGGGGATTCATTTTATCTGACATACCGTGGTGACAGTGCTAACTTTGCACTTTCAGAAATGTTTGTAATAAATGCCATACGTCCATGTGCATTGTACAAGAATATGGGGGGAGATAAAACAGTGAAGAGCAGGGCAATGAAGAATCCCAGGTGGTTCTTGAATGGCTTTCACCCTGTAAAGTCATCTTGTGTAACCTTGCCTAACTTTGTGTTTCAGGAACAAGAAGATCCTAATAAGCTTGCTACGAGCTGGCCAGACTACTACATCGACCGCATCAATTCCATGGCGGCAGTAAGTTCCCTCTCCTGCTAAACACGGAAGATTTCCTACCATAGGGATGTGTTTCTTTAGGAAGAAGTCCTCAGAGGAGAAGAATGTTAGCCCAAAGGCATAACTGATTTAAAATAGGGCTTACAAAAGAAGAGTATGGGGATTAAGAAAGAGCCCTGCTCTAGTAGAACAGTAAATTGGAAAGCACTAAAAGTGTTTCCATTTTTTATGTCTATAATTCTGAGTACTGAAGGCAACCAAATTGGAGTCTGAAATGCAAACTGAAGAGAATATTTGATGAATCAGAAAAGCAACTATTTAAAAACTTTTCTTTTGTTGTATGGTTTCAAGTTGATTTGCAACCAGTCTACAAAATAACACTTGGGTTCTTAGTTTAGTAGAAGAACTAAACAAAAGATAGTTGTTTACGTAAGATAATGTCCAGTAATATAAGAACACATAAATAAAAGGGCATAAGGCTGTAACATATTAGACATAAGATACAAGACAAGAAGGTATTTGAGGAAAACTTTTTTTAATTGTCCTTGTTCAATGGCTGTATAGTGTGTCTCTTCCTGTGAAACATCCAGTAGAGCTGGTCACCAGCAGAATCAGGACATCTGCATGTAGTGTTCACTAACCTCCTTTGATATGGTAGATTTTGCATTTCGAAATTTGATTCTTTTACTGAATTTATAGTCAAATTTTTCCTCCAATTACTCATGTGCAGTGTCGAGTCAGCTTTCGATGATGGTTGTGCACAAATGATGATTGAGTTCTGTTCCTGTCATCTTAGGTAGTACACCTTGCTTATTTACTTTTGCTTTTATTTTAGATTTCTAAAGGCTTTTCTACACCTTTTGTATTGTGGTTATGAGCTATAAAATAATTTCATAAATCCAATGTCTTAATGGATGCTAAATGTGGCAGTAATGATGTATTTCTCATGGTGAAATATGTCTTGCTGAGTAAAACAACCTAAAAGATTTACAAGCTATAACAACTCGGTTAAGAGGATAAAAGAGAAGCTGCTTTCTACTGACAGTCATGAATAAACAAAACAATCACCTTCCTCCATGCCATATTTTCATGGGGCAGAGTAAGGGAATAAAAAGAATATGGACCTATTTTTAGAAAAGACATTGAGCTTTAGTGACTGGCATCACACTCTGCTTTGATTTCCTGACTGAACAAATTTACTCTACAAGGGCCATTAAGGAAAAAAAAATTAGTATGAAACCTTGCAGTGTTACTGAGCCAAATACTTCTGGTAGGATTTGATCCAAGGCCTCTTGAATTTACTGAAGTTTTTCCATTGATTTCAGTGACTTTTGGGTTAGTCTTTAAATGATCTTGATGTAAACTTGGAGTGAGTGTGTATACACCACTGTTGTAAATCTGGAACAGCTCCATGGAATGAGACTATATTTTGGCCTATGCTTCTAATTTTAAACATGTTTTAAGAGCACCAATAAACACCAGCCCTGGTAATGTTGTTTGCATGCCTGAATGCCAGTGCCTGAATGATTGATAACCTTTTATTTGGCTTCAAGACTCATGATACACTTTTATGCTTGAGGTGTTGAGAAGACACCTCAAGCATAAAAAAAAAAAAGCTTGTTGGTTAAAACCCCAGCTTCTGGTTTACCATTTGGTTGCTTCATTTTTCAGCAGGTAAAACCAAGTTGACTTGATTTTGCAGAAATTGTAGCAGCGGAAAACTGGAGTAATCCAGCTAAGAACCAGCTCCAACACACTTTAAAAGACATGTTCTGTTCATTATTATTTAGACCTCTGAGATTTCTAACTTTCAAACAGTTATTTTTGGGTCCTATATAATTTCAGTTCTAAATTTAGTGGTGGGTTTTTTGAAAATTTTTTTTTAAGCTGCATCCAAGTGGAGCTGACTTTGAAGCTGTGAAAGAAAAACATGTTTCATGTTGCTTCCTGGCAATATCTAGTGTATTTCAGTTTGTGTCTCTTGGGCACTATCAGATATTGCAATATTTTAATTAGAAATATTGCAAGAAGCATTGGAGTTGAAGTGGTAGTAGTAATCACAGAAGTGTTAGTTTAAAATGCCTTAAATCCTGCTTTTAAAGAAATTAAAAATTAAAGAATTTTATCTTTATGTCTCCTGTGAATTCGTCGCATAACAATCTTATATTTGTCTTTCACATCCTTTTTTATGTTCTCGTGTTTAAATTAAGTTCTTTTTTTCTATATATGAACTTGGCAAATATGTTCCTCCTACTCACTGATTGAGTGGGAATGGCACCTTTTTTGTGATGATATCATTAGGTATCTTTCTGAAATCTGTGGATTTCAGCGGGCCGGGGCTCCTGTGCTCAAGGATCACTTTCTCAGAAGCTCTGCTGCAGTGTTTCAGAGTGCAGTTTCTACCCACTGTATCTGCCCTTCACAGATTGTGTTTGAGAGCAATGTGGTGATTCCTGACATGTTTGACGTTCCCTACTTGTAACCTTAGACCACTATGTTAGGAAGCACTTTAGGTCACAGATTCCTGATCCAGTTCAAAAAAACATGCATTTTATGCATGGTTCTAATTTCCACAATTGTTTCTGTTGCTATGACTTCTCAGATTTTTATATATTTTAAACCAAATTCTCACAAGAGCAGATGTCTAAGACTGTATCTCTTTACTAGTATCCACCAATTCACACAGCATATGGAGGCACTGTCCAAGACTCCAGGTAGCCTGACTGGAAAGAAGTAGAACATAGGTACACTGTCTTCTGGACCAGTCATTAAGATAAAGGGACGGCTGCTAATCATGTTTAATTTAGAAAGTGAAGCCTCCACATTTGTCTAGTCCCCTGATCTCTACATGCTATAAATGATACTGGGGATGGGCACACGGTTCATGCCCACAATAGAAAACTGTTTCCATTATCAATGTCATTGTCATCTGCTGATTCATCAAAACACAGAGGTTTATTTTCTTAAAAATAGAGCATCTGCCCAGTTAATATCCCATGTAAAGAAATGTCCCTGTGCTCCCCCTGCCCTGTTTGCCCTATGACACTGCTTGGCAGCACAAAGAAACACAGCTTGCACTTTCCTGGGGAGGAAGAGTTCAGACAGCATTGTGTTGCTTTTTATGATCTTAGCTGTGGATGCATTTTCACGGAGAGACTTTCAGGTGAGCAGTGGTTGAAAATCCGGCTTTTCTGGAAAGCTGGTTCAGTTGAGAGTGTGAGATGGGTAAAGATTAATAAATAATAGCTGTAACCAGGCCCTCTTCCTTGGCTCAGAAAACATTTGTTTAAGGCAGAGCAAATTCACAGGAGGTTAAAAATATATATATTTTTCAGCAGAATTTAGCAGGTAGATGGTAACTCTCTCCTCCAAGTTAGATGACATCTATGTTACTATAAACTTACTTGCATAAAAGTTCAGATATTTTTAAAATTACATCTATTCATAGTTTATGGTTTTTAATTTCTTTAAATAAATTTGTTCTAATAATAAGTTATTCTAATAGTTCAGCCTTAATGTAGTTGGAGATGTGATGAATTTGAATTTCAACTTGAATTTCAACTGACTATAATGAGAAGTCAGAACATCCAGGTTGCTTTTTCACTCTTCGTTCTTTTTGTTTCTTACCGTTTTCATTTCACGTGTGAGGCCATTAAGTAGAATTCGGTCTGTTATACCTAATACAATATACCTATATATTGTTGATGGTGGTTTATGCCCTTTCTTTCTTTTTTCTCTCTCTCACTTTTCCCCACATGCTGTCATCATGGCCTTTGTGTTTTCCGTGCCAGCAGTTTCGGGGAATGATCAGCCATTAGGATAAGGTGTGGGAATAAATCTATGCTTCAAAAAAAAACCCTGAAATATTTCATTTTAAGTGGAGCCAAAATTTCAAAATAATTTCTTATACTACCTGAAGTTTTACATATAAAATTCCACATGAATGATTGCTTTCACAAATACTTGAATTTTTTTAACTGGCAAATCAAGTAAATAGATGCTTTACTTTCTGAGGTGATACACTGGAAAACTTCAAATATACAAAATGTGCTTATAAAAAGAGCCCTATATATACACTACCTTTTAGGCACCAGAAAAGGACCTGGCACTATTTTGCTTCCCCTTCCTACTATTTTGGTTAACTGATGGTAACTATCTGCCTCCTGAGCCCAGCAGACATTAGTCCTCGAGTGCAGTTTGTACTTCAGGAAGCCAATTCATCAGTCAGCCATGTGAATGAAATCCAACCTCAAATAATGACAATTCCCTCCCCTCTGTCTCCCAGGGACAGTTATGGTTTTTTATAACTCTTGCCGAGAAAGCCATTTCACAACGTGAACCCAGTCTGTCTTTAGTGAGGGCATGAGGATTTGAATTCCTGGCCATTCACAAGAGTGAGAAATGAAGGGCTCTTGGCTGCCTGCAGCTTTAGAAAAGGGGTTTTCCATAATCACCCTCTGTTGTAAAGGCAGGATTATTTGTATTTGTTTCATTTGGAAGTGGGCCTTTTTCACTCTGAACGAAGTACTGTTGAGCACCTTCCTACCATCCATTTGCTTTCCCCCACAATGGCTCAGAGGAGAAATTAAGCCATTGGAGCAATGGGAACTTTTCAAAGGAGCATTTACGGGCGAAAGGAAAGATGACCAGATGGGCTGTCACCCAAGAAAATACAAATCAAGCCCCAAATCACACCCGAGGACTTTGCCATCCACAATGCCTGTTCAGGATTTCTGTTTATTTTTCGAAGAGGGGGATCGTATATGGCTTGGCTTAAGAATTTCAATTTATGTTTCTGGCTGTCGGGGGATGCTGGCAAAAGATAAAACATCATCAGCTCATTTTCCATCAGTAGCGCTCTGTCATTCCATTAGGGCAGGAAATAGCTTGCTCTGTTACTGAGTGAATTTGACTTCAGTGGATCAGGGAGAGGACCCCTAGAGTTAAACACATCTCCCCGTGCCAGCTGTTCAGCATAAGACAGCAACTGCCTTCAGCCAAATGACCACCCTCAGGATCCGACACGTGTTGGCATCACATGACTTGCCAAAGCAGGCAGTGGGAGCCCTTCCAAGGGAAGTGAGGTGTTGGGCTGGTGGTGAGGATGGAGAAGGTTAAAGGAGGTTCTGATGAGAGAAAGGGTTTCTTTGGTGCTTGCTAAACATTAAAATAAAGACTGAAATATTTTGCTGTAATGAGCCATAATTGTAGCTACTCAAATTCCACCACAGAGAGGTACAATATCAGATCCCTGATAGATGATACTAGTTTAATTGGGTTATTCATTTGAGAAGGGGTTCAGAGCTGCTTTCCAGATACCACTGAGTGATATCCACAAGAAGCCCTGCCAAAAAGAGAGTCATTTATCCTCTCATTTTACAGTTTAAGCGACTAAGAAGACATAGCTATAGGCTAAGAATTTCCAGCATTAAGTCTTGACTTTTTCAAAAGGCACACATGGGACTTGTGAGCCTGAATGATATATGCAAAGGGCAGTGAAGAGTCTTGCTTCACATGACAAGGTTGCAGTGGTGCTGAGTGTAGATCTGGAACCCTAATTTTCTGACATACCACTTTTTTAAGGGCTTTGTCTGACTTTGAGAACCATAATTTTTTGTGCTTATTCTATTCATTGTTTCTCACCTTAATTTACAGTCTCCCACTGCAACTTCAGTTCCAGTTGACTGCAAGCTCTAGTGATTGCAAGCTGCACATGGAGGGGAAATCTAGGCTTCACGTGTTTTAGTTTACTTGTTAAAAAAAAAGGACAGTGATTTTTATGATGCTTCAGCTTTTTGCAGTAAATGTTCCTAATTAGCAAGGGCAAAGTGTATAGGGAACACCAGTATCTTAAAAAGGGTGATATGTTTTGCATGGGGAAGAAAAGTCAAACTTGTATGTACAGAAAATGTAATTCAGGGTACTTGCAGGCTTTCCATCCACTTGAAGATTTTATGCTTTGAAACCTGACACATAAGTCTGGTTTGGTTTTCTTTTTCCCCTCCACCCCAAATCCCTCCAGTCATGTCACTCTAATAAAAGATACTGCCTCTCCCTACAAACTTTGCCTCACATATCCATAGATCACCACAGCAGATTGCTGTTCCAAATTAGGTACAGTTTTCTGTGGGCGTACTGGCAACTGTGAATTTGGGGGGGTAATCTGAGAACCCTGGTTTAGCCACTGTGGCAAAGTGATATGCTGCTGCCAGTCCACATGAGCAGCCTCATCTGGATTCAGTTTTGTAGCTGAGGCACTGCTTTCATAGTGAGAGGTCAGCAGGCACCTCTGCATGTGTTGATGGGATAGTTGTTTTTCATAACTCCTGGCCTGTCTCTTAGCTTCCACTCAGCTCAGGCTTTCCTAATTGCCACCTTCTTTTGCGAACAGATGCAGACTCTGTATGCTTTCGATGAAGAAGAAACAGAAATGAAAAATAAAATAGTTGAAGACTTGAAGACAGCTCTGCGGACCCAGCCCATGAGGTAATGTTGTTCTCCTTTCATCGCAGTTCACTGCATCCCAAGGGTCAGATGTGACACCGCCAAGAGTGGCAAGGACAGAAACCTCATTGTCTCACCTCACACAAGCCTCTCTGAGATCTCAGACAATCCTGAGAGCCCTACAGTCCCTGGTCTGAGCCTGCCTAGTTTCTAGCTAATTTCACACTAATGGTGAAGCGTGCAGTTTCAGGAAAATAAAAGACAAAGTCTCCTGTGAAAGATCTGTGGCAGGTATTTGCAAACACTGGTAATGACTGTGAAGATCAGATTTTAGTCTTCACAGCCCCCTGAACATCCCATGTAATTTGATTCATTTTGGGCAAAGTCTCAGCCTCTACTGTGAACTTTGAATTTAAGCTTCCCCTTATCTTTTGTAATGTGAACTGTTTCATACAAAGCAGCTAATCCATCTGACATCACCTGGTTTGGCATTCTTCCCATTCTATGTTGTAACTGTGGCATAGAAAAATATAAAGAGACTTGATTGTGTACTGTCTTTGAAGGTAAGGTCATCTTTCTTTTTCTGCTAACAAAGCTCTGAACAATAGCAAACTAACCAGTATAGAAACCTTTTCAATTTAACACTTAGAAGAGCAGTGTGGAGAAACAATAACTTTAGTTGATATGATTTCAGGAAACAGCCAAAAAATTCTGAATGTTTTTTATATTTGCACCCACACCATGCTGAAGTCATAGTTTCAGAGAGCTTCAGTAATGTCTAACCAAATGCAGTTATTTTTGGGGAGGGGATCCTAATCAAACCAAACAAATGCAATAAATAAGTAAAGACAATCCACAAAATCATCTCAAAGAACTTTCACTGCAGTTACTTTGACTTGAAGTGAAGATATTTTTGGGACTTCTTGCAGAGCTAAGTGCTGATTGTGCTTCTCCCTTTCATAATCTTAAAAAAATTGACTGCATGCAACTTCTCTGGTTTTTACCTCCTGTTTATTTGCTGTTGTGATGGGTTTTAAGAGGGCACAAAATCATATTCTGGTGCTCCTTGGGCTTCGATAATTTTACATGTGGGTAGAGTGACTGCTTTTAATGTGGAAACAGAGAAGCTGTAGCCTATACTGAGACCCAAGTCAAGAGTGACTGATCACTGTCCTAAAGCAGAGAACTCAGTAAAATGTAGCTGGACTCTATGTTAAAATGGAAGCTAAGGCAGCTGTCAAGCTTCCAACTCTCACCAGGCTTTTCAACCGAAGTCCTGTGCTGTTGAAACTTGATATAGCACAACTATTACATTAATGTGGAGCTGGTTTCATGCTTACTCTGGGAAGGTGACAGCTTTCACTGAATGTAGCCACAGCAGCAAGGCTCTTTGCTTTGTCCAGCTCAAACGCTTTGGTGGCCACTATTGGTTGTTCTGCTCCATCATTTTTAATAGCCCAAAATCCTCATTGAGGACAAGGCAGTAGAGAAGAAGAAAGGGCAATGAGCATTTGAGCAAATTCTTTTCCTCAAAGCCTTTCAAGATTTTTCTTCTCCTACCTGTATTGCATCTGCTGGATCCCCTTGACAACAGCCTGTTGCTTTATCTGTTTGTAATAGCCCTGACAAGCACAAGTGTCAGTACCAGCATCTATGGGCTGCCCTATGGTCTTCTAAATCAGTGGCGATGGTTGTGGGGCTTTTTTTTTTAAAAAAAAAACAACAAACAGTTAAGCCAAGCCAAATTCTGAGTTAAGTCCTGTGTCTCAACTAATTTCCAGCGACTCAATTCGTTAGCTGCCAAATGGGCTGCATGCCAGTGCCTGATCAACAAGCCAATTTCTTCTTGATGGAAAGGTTGCAGTAGAGAGGCCCTCAGCTCCATCAAATCCCTCTCATAAGCAGTATGATACCTAAGCCTTCAAAGTACTAGTCTTTCTAGTTTAATTTGGATATCAAATCCTATTTTCTTTGCCACTTCTGTTCATCAGGCCTCTGAAGAAAGTAGAAACTTAAATTCACACAGGATGAACTGTCTGGAATCCCTCTGTGATAGCAGGGTACACAGGGGCTCTGACAGCTTACCAAAGGCTCTTCTGCTTGAATTCTCCAATCCAGAGGAATCAAAAGAAGAAAAATACATGCATTTTGCTTTCTTTTACTGTACTTTACTTTTACTGTTTTATTTTACTGTAAACTGTGTCTCTTCTAGTAGATAACGCAGAGTAATTACTAATCTCTGTCTCTATTCGAACCCACCAGTTCTAACAGTAAAAAATAAAGCAGACCTATCCAAACGGAAGTTCCTCTCCTCTGTAGATAGGGGTATCCCTGGGGCAGTTTGTGGTCCCCTTTGAGCAAGTGCACCTTCTTTGGTATTTAGGAGCTGCCCTAAAATAATAAAGCCAGGCTATATCCTAACACAAGGGAACGATCCCAGCCACAAATTGAGAGAACAAAAGAGAACAAAAATGCCACATCTGCATCTTGTAAAGAAACACATTTTCTCTCAGGTTTGTAAAAACTTGGAAGCATAAACAATTGTGATGACAAACTGTTGGACAGAAGCAGTGAGAGAGGGAGCCTTTCATTTGGTATTTTAGTGCCCCAAAATGGAGGTTCAGAAGTGCAGCAAAAGCAAAAACTTGAAAGGAACTGGGAAAAAAATTGCTTTTTGGAGCCCTTGAAAAATACCTCCTTTAGTCTGAATCATCACCCATTCCCTTTACTGTCTGCATTTCTCCTTTTGTTTTATTCAGATTTACCTCCTGCTATTTTTTGTTTGATTTAGGAATCAAAATGCACCTGTGTCCAGGTGCATACTGAAGAGGATCATTTATGCAATTTAAGCAAAATCCATTATGCTGAATTTTTCAGCAGTTCAGTAGTTACCAGGATTATGTGTGCCCCCTGGATCAAAAACTAATGCTGCAGGGAAGTCTAGCTTTGCCTGTTAGCAGGGTGGGAACATCCTGCTCTCTGCACACCCACAGCATATGATCTTGCTGTCTTTCCTGAGCTGGATCAAGTCTTACAGGGAAGCTGTACCCCCAACACTTGGAATCCATCACTGGGTCAGTTCCTCTTAGTCCACCACATCTGCATTTGGATGAAAGGTTTATTATTAGAGCTAGCTAACTCATTCTGATCAGCACTCTCTAAAACTTGAAAGGCAAAGAGGTGCCCTGCCTTTTAAAGTGTGCTAAACTGGTCAAGTGAGAGTCTGAGGTGAGGTTAGGCTTTAATTTGCTTGTTTAGCACCTATTAAAACACACTCTGCTTTATTTACATTTGAGTATTTGAATGTGTTAGCCAGAATGCATTGGCAAATATGTTTAACTTTACACCTCCCAGTCTAGAACAAGACCTTACTTTGCAGCACAGAGGCTGTGTAGGACAGGAGTTAGTTACACATGTGCTGTGTGCAAGAAGGCTCTTTACTTGTGTAAGTTGACTTTGCTCTTGCACATACACACAGACATCTGTGCAGAGGCAGACAGTTGCACAAACACCAACAGTGTGAGCATTGTGGCTCTCGGGCTGCCAGCTAAACTCCCACTTCTTTTTCTACCCTCTACAGACATTTACTCACACACCTCCCCACACCAAGCCAATCCTCATACTGAGAGTATCTGTTCGGCCAGAAACTGCTTTTGCCATTTCTTTACCTCCCCCAGCATAGTTTCTGGCTTTTCTGGAGAATAAGGAACTAAGTGTTTAGGAAAAGAAAGATGAAAATCATAATTTGATTCCTGCTTCTGATTGCAGCTGAAATAGGTACTTGGCTTTGCTTGCTGTTGAGTAACACAACTCACTGTTTGCTCTCTGGGCTAGGAATAGTACAGGAAAGTCCCAACATTGTTTTAAATTATGTCATTAATCAAGTTTTGTGACACACGCTGCTTTCCAGCACATGCCTTTTTTTTGGCATGACCTCATCCTAACAGTCCTAGAAAAATTGCACTGCCAGTGGATTTAGTGAGAGTTTGTACTTAACTGGGACAATGTGACTTTTGTACATTTACCATTTTTTTTTCACATGGTCATCAGAGCAGGCTAAAATACAAGAAAATTGTAGTGCCTTGCTTGTCTTGTCATAAGATTGTGTGTTCTATCCAAAAGTGCATTTGGGGGACCCTTTGCTCTGCTGCTTCTTAGGATGTTTCCATCAGTATTGCTCTGTAACTTCAGAAACATATTCATCTTAAGGCTTCCCTCAGCCCTGGAAGTTCAAAGAACAGGAAAAAAAAAATGTCTCCCCCAACCCCCAAAAGACAGAGGGAATAGATAAGGTATAGAATGGAACTTTGAAGATAAGGAGAAAAAGGAGAATTTAAAGTAGCCCCATCCATAGTAAAGACAACAGCAACTCCACTCTTTATAGGTTCAGAGAACTGATCAGAATTCATTGGCATCGGTGTTTAGTAACATGCTGAGTTTGTGCTTCCAAATAAATCCTTTGCAGCAACTCTCCTAGCTATGAATGCACTTGTTTCAGTCTTCTTTGTCAAGCTAGCAGCTAAATGCATTACAGAAATTTAACTAAGTCTGAATCTTTCTGTAATTGGTTTGAATACCAAACTGCTGTGGCTGACTTCCTGGTGCACAATGTCGATGCTGCTCTCAGGCCTGGAGAAAGAAGGGCTTTTGCTCCTATGATTTTTAGGGTAGATAAAATGATGGATCCAGAGAATGTGCAATTAGACCTGTGTGAAACTTGGCAGACTGTCTTAGCAGGGTTCAGTTAAACCATGTTTTCATTTTTGGTGTGCACGTGTTCCTGTGTGTGCCCTTATTCTGAAGTCACTTTGAAATTCAGTTTTGAACAAAACCCAAACCTCAGACCAAAACCATTCAACCATTTGTTGAATGCACCAGGCTTTTCCATATTTTTGGTCAAATTGCTGGCCCACATAAGCTGAAGTTGGCAAATCTATCAGCATAGTGAGAGTAACTTTCAGGTAGACTGAAAATTCCTGTGTGGTGTGGAGTGTAACCACCAAAAGACCATACATGTGTCAAATCCATATTATCCAGAGAAATATAAGTATGGCTTGGGTTTCTCTTGCTGGTACAGGGACACGAAGCGAGACCAGTAAAATTTGGTCTTTCAGTGTGGTGCTTCCATTATTACTGATTATAAGTAACAGCATCTCATGGACAGAAAAAGAAAGGTGGTACATTAGGGAAGAAGAGGGGCTGGGTAAAAGCACAATGACATAGAATTTTGGTATTTTTAATTTTTTACACAGGTGGCAATTGTTAGCAACCTTTGAAATTGCTTGAAGTGACTTTCTATGTTATGCTGTTCAAAGTGTGGCTGTGGACAAATCATTGCTGGCGTACATTTTTGTAGACTGAAAATTCAAGTGTGATGCACGTGGTTTTGCATTCAGACATTCCAAAAAGTGTACCTACCTGAGCAACATGTTAGAGGAGGCAGGAGGTAAACAATGCAATCTAGGGAAATTATTTGCAGCCCTATCAATGTCTTTGAATCCCCATTTTTAATCCTAGGAACTCCAAACGAAACATTGCTGGAATGATTGGTTTGAACTCACTTATCTAATTCCATCCTTTTCTACTGATTTGTCTAGAAGGCTGTTTGCATGGTCTAAATTGACCCATCTGGATTTTTTAAGCCTGCTCCAACAAAAGCAGAGAAGCATTAGCATTTATAGAACATGCCTCTTTTAAATATAACATGTTCCTACACATGTCATGGGATTGGAGTGGGAAGACAGTGTGGCTAAAGGGCAGAGTGGGAATGAGCCTCTGTCAGTGTGCCCAAATCCTGGAGATGGAACTTATAAGCAGTATTGGCTGAAAGTTAGAGCTAAACCTAAAAATGGTTTTCAAGGTCATCTGAACTCATAACTAAAAGTGTGGTGAGAAGTCTGTGTGTTGGGTATGTAAGATGGAACAATTCGAAAGAATCCCTTCAGCCTTGAAAATGCAGCAGCTGTTGAGGTGAACCACAGCAGTGTTTGGTGGTAAGTGCAACAAAGGACACAGAGACCAAACAGAAGTGTAAGATGATAGCATATAATTACCCTGAAACTATGTAACACAACATTATTAGCTGGAATGTTTTCTCTCTTGGTTTGTTTGCTTTGTTTTTCTTGAACACCTGGGAATTGTTCTGTGAATTTAGGCTGAAAACTAGCCAGCTTTTAAAGCATCTGGGGTTGAATAATATGGTGCCTTTTGAATGAAGTGCCTTTGGTCTGCTTTCCTTGTTTTTCCTACTTGTTTTTTTGTTTTTTCTCTTTCCAGGTTTGTGACCAGGTTTATTGAGCTGGATGGCCTGAGCTGTTTGCTGAACTTCCTGAAGAGCATGGACTATGAGACCTCAGAAAGCCGCATCCACACATCCGTTATAGGGTGTATCAAGGCACTGATGAACAACTCCCAAGGACGGGCCCATGTCCTGGCCCATCCAGAAAGTATCAACATCATATCCCAGAGCTTAAGGACTGAGAACATTAAGACCAAGATTGCTGTGCTGGAGATCCTAGGGGCTGTCTGCTTGGTACCAGATGGTCACAAAAAAGTCTTGCAAGCCATGCTTCACTACCAAGTCTACGCTGCAGAAAGGACAAGATTCCAGGTAAAAAGAGGATACTTTGACAGAAATACCCAGAATCAGGAATCTCTGCTGGGAGTGATTTTTACAGTGCAAAAATTGCAAACTTGCTACATAGTAAAAAGGCAGTATTTATCATTTTGTTTTAGGAAGGGAAATTCCTCAAATACGTTATTTCTATTTATGTTTCAAGACATATTGCTTGTCATTAATGCTGACTTAAAATTCTGTATATTTTGCCTGAAAATGGAGGTTTGCTGTGCTAAATGAAAGTTGATTATCTGCTCATACTCTAGCGTGATGGCATTTCTGGGGTGGTAATGATTTGTTCTGTCCTAGAAGCTGAAGCCACAGAATTCCAGGAGCCTCTGTCCTGATTTTAAATCCTTAATTTAGTAATAAAAGAATTGTGGATTAAATAATGCAGACAATTAATTAAATTATGTATTGTGGAGGTACATCACTTGCCACGTAGCAATCAACTTGTGAATCATCACTACTTAGCAATTGTTGGCTCAAATAACTCCCATCCAGACCATGGAAGGGACATGCATTCTCAGAGACCTTGAAGAAGGTCAGTGACAGGCTTTTATTGTGGAAACTACTGGTTGCTATTATAGTGTTCCTCTTCCCAGTGAACTGAGCACCTTTACAAAAAGACAGTAGTGAATCTGTTGAAGTGTGTGAAGCTGTGGCTCTTAACTTTAGGATAATCTCACCCATTTAATGTTCTTTTAGGTGAAATGATTAGAGTGGTGTTGTGCCAACAGGCACTGGATCCCAGTGCCTGATAATCATTATCTCCTACTTCCTTCTCAGCTAATGGATTTTAGGCTACAATTAACTTAGTACTGTAAAAGCGAATGGGGAAAGAGTCTGTGCTGATGGACAGTAGCTGCCAGTGTTTGTGTTAGAACCAAATGCACTGTGGGATTCACTGACTCTGACTCAGACCTGGGACAGGGATGCAGGAGACCTAGATTTGGTATTAACCTATATTTGGCACTGGCAGGTCCATCCTTCTATGTGCACTGTCCCATTTGCGTTGCTTATCTATTCAGACTTGATGTGTGTCTTCAGTATCCTCCAGAAGTGGGAGGCTTTCAGCCTCAGTTAGAAGCTCCTGAAGCTGTTTCAATGGAGAAATTCCTAATTACAGCACACCTTGGAAGGTGAAGAGATTACAGCTGCAGTCGTAAGAGTGTACAGGAGTCCTTTAGTACAGGAGTAGGATAGGGATGAGCAGGGCAGATGCAGGAAATAAGCCACATAGATGAGCTGAGATGTGGAGGTTGTTGGGTACTGCCTATGGAGGAGAAGGAAAAAATTAGTCAGTTGTTCTCTAATAATTAGCTGAAATAAAGAATCCTTCTGACTTTATATGACATTCTTTTATACCTGGGAGACAGGTGGGAATAACTTGAGCTGCTTAGCAAAAAGCAGGAACTCACAAGCCTGACTACACTTGTGGTTCCATGTTAACTAACTTGTCCTTACTGGACCCATTGACTCTGCTCAATAAGCCCATATGGGATAGATGCTCAGTTTACCCTAGGTCAGTGTTCTCTCTCTCTCTCTCTC